>WBNH01007898.1:22110-139773 GCA_013401255.1 Urocolius indicus | reverse complement strand
TGAGGAGCCCAGAACTGGACACAGGACTCCAGATGAGGCCTCACCAGGGCAGAGGAGAGGGGGAGCAGAATCTCCCTTGACCTGTTGGCCACACCTTCTTGATGCATCTCAAGATGCCATTGGCTGTGAGGGCACATTGCTGGCTCATGTTTAGTTTATTATCAACCAGGACTCCCAGGTCTCTCTCTGCAGAGCTGCTGTCCAACAGTTTAACCCCCAGTGTATACTGGTGCATGGGGTTGTTCTTTCCCAGGTGCAGGACTCTGCACTTGCCCTTGTTGAACCTCATGAGATTTCTCTCTGCTCACCTCTCAAACTGGTCAAGATCCCACTGAATGGCAGCACAGCCTTCTGGGGAATCAGCCAGTCCTCCCAGTTTGGTGCCATCAGGGAACTTGCTGAGAGTCTGAGAGTACACTCTGTCCCCTCATTCAGGTGTTGAACAAGACTGGCCCCAGAACTCTTTGGGGAATAACTTGGAATGGATTTGCTTCCTTCAATAAGGGCATGAGATCTGTAGAAAGAGCTTTTTGATTTGCAAGAAGAAACCCAGAGGAGATCTTCCCCTTCACTACAGTTCAACCCATTGCACTGAATTTTGTATAGCTGGGGAAAAGCACAGGCCTTTTTCTGTGCTATATTCCAGGAAGAATCAGGGCTCCAACTTGCCAAGGGAGAATGAAGTTTTCTTTGTTACAGCTGTTGGAGGAATGTTGGAGGAGGGGAAAATGGTCAAGATAAAGACATATTTGAAATTCATTTGGGAGTGGACAGGGTAATAGCAGCAAAACCCGTACACCAAAGCTACTTGGTACAGTCAGTGCAAGATGTTTTTAAATGAGTTTAAGAGTTTGAGTTTTACTAGGCTTTTCATGCTTTACCGTATTAATGATGAAATCTACACTAAAAAGGATCATGACATGTAGGCCAACAGTTGTTATCTTGACTTAATAATAGTTTTTGTAAAATCTGATTAATTTTTAATTTGTAATGCACCTACATTTCACAGGGGTAATCTCATAATCCAGATTATCTGGAGATAATCGGTTGATGACCCTAACCCAGACTGCACTGTGTTATATTCTGCACTCTTGTCCATTCATGAAGCTATTTTTAACAACATGATAAAGAAAACAATCTTTACTATAAATAAAAAAGCACGACTCACTATACTAAAAGTAAAAAAAGATATTTACACTAATAGTAAATTAATGAAATAAAGGCTAAAAGTAGCTCATCAGGAAGGCCAGGTGACAGCATAGTAACTATATTGATGCTTTTTTATTTATAAAGGGAGTCTTTGTCCCATTGCATCAGTTAAAGAATGCCATATTTGTGCGGCATATTTTATTTTCCCTGCTTGCTGGTTCTTTTACTACTTCAATGGGTGAAGGGAATGTTTAGCCATAGGATAAGAACTAGCTTCATTTTTAAAAGATTAACTCATTTTAGACCAATGTGTACAAACACATTGGACTAACTGCTTGGATACCTTTTAGCTCCTATGAATAGAATGACTGACACTTACTTTAGAAAACCCAGCTCTTTAGACAGTATTTAGAAACATGCTAGTGCATTCAAAAACATGAAGAAAGAGAAGAACCATCATTTTATTGATATATTTGCATTACAAAGAGATTACAATTAAATAACTGATTTATCTTTTTAAGCAGTCTACTGTTTTCCTGCTAGTTGCTATCATATCTGAGTTATCAAATATATCAGGGGTTTGTTTCTTGAATAACCAATTCAGCTATTTTTTTTTCCAAAACATTCTTCCAAGCAGGTACTCGAGACATTAAAACACTATTTAGTTCTGCAAATACCTAGATACATTTTGGAAATTTTGGAAGGTATAATAAAAAAAAGCAGGATACGGTTTAACTGAATTCTGTGATAATTTTGTGACATAGGATGATATGTAATTCCTGTTCTCAATTTTGTGATAGGAAATTGCAGAGCTGATAACATAATGAAGTGCTTGCTGAAATTCTAGATGCTGATTAGAGAATTTTTTTCCCCCCAAATTTATAGCTATCTGGTAATTAATGTGGCAGCCAAAGCAAGTCTGTATACTAAAATGTCTGGTTAATTATTAAAAAGATAATGTAACATCATCTGCAGAAGTTTCTCTTGAGTGCAAGGATGAAAAAGCAGTTTCAGGCGAATTATCTTTTTTTTTTTCCCAATTATGTTACTTGAAAACTTTGCACTGTCCCTGTGCTAAAGGATTAATTGAGGCTTTGGGGCACTCAAAGATGAGCTGATGAGAAAGTTATAAACCCTTCAACTGTGGAAAGTTCCATCTGGAAAAAAAAATAGTGGTTGGGAATAAATTAAAGTAAGTGCATAATTACCTAGACTCAACAGAACAAAAAGATATAGATGTGTTTTACTGGGAGAATGAGCCACCAGGGGCTGACTGAGGCTACAAGTATAGTTAATCACCTGAAAGATTCTTTCAGTATATTTTCTTTTGTCCTGCACGATTCAACTCCCTTTCTACCTCCTCCACTCTGAGGATGTCAACAAACAATGACACATAGATGATATTTTGGATTGCCAGACATTGTGAATTTTTTCTTCCTCTTTATGTACATATGCTCACATTAAACAAAATGAGTAGAAAAGGAAGACTTACTTTGCAGCCTTCAGTCCATTGCTAAATTGCCTTAGTTAAACCGTGTTAATAAATCATAGAACCTCTTTGGGTTTATGAGTCTTCCATCTGCCAGAGTGCCCTGAATGTTTACAAGACAAAGAAAGAAAAATTCTGCCCAACCTTTACCCTAGCCTTTGATGTCAAGAGTGAGACAAATCTGGTTCATGGTGGGTAAATGTGATTCTGATCTCAGAAATTGTTCTGATGTGGCCTTGCTGTGCTCTTTTGGAGAGAGATTTAGGTACTCAGTGTAGACCAAATTCATAAGGCTTCGATCTGTTACTTCCACTGTAATGAAATGCTGCAATAGGTATCTTCACTGTACTTTATAATGCCAGTCAGTCATTCTGCTTTACAAATCCACTGTTTAAAGGACAAAGATCTGTGCCACTAACTGAGGGAGGGCAGGAAGGAAGTAAAATGAGATGATTGATCATTTGAGATGCAAAGTTGCCTTTGGTAACTCCTCAGAAGTTAATTCCTTTCTGGAGAATCTGCAGAAGTTGTCAGTGCTCGTAGCACTGTCAAAGCCTTCTTGCTCAGTTGGTGAGAGAATTATCATCCTCTGTTGGTTTATTTTCTCACTCTGTTAGTCTGTTTCCCACCAAAAATATCTGAAAGAGTAGAAGAGCCAATGAAAGGTAATAAAGCTGCAGTGACAAGGGTTGTGTTTCTACTACTGTTTTAGGACTTTCATGATTTTAGGACTTCTCATGATGAAAGGCATCTCAGCTCCCATTCTGCCTTGAAGATCACAGAGGTATGTTAAAAAATGGCTTGGAGAATCCCCTGTCCTGTCAACACTCACATTTCACTCTACATTGTACCTGGTGCTCCAGGAGCTGACTCCTTTAGCTACCTTGAGCTGGAAATTTAGGCAAGAAAAAGGAACACTGTTGCAGGGTAAGACTTACTTAAACATGAGCAAACGTGACTGATCACAAGGGACATGTTAGGCCAAGACAGAAGCTTACCAGGACAGGTGAGTCCTGGTAAAGAAGTGGAGAGCTTGTTCAGGAGCTTTGGTCAGAGGCAAGGTTGAAGGTTAAGCAGCTCAGGTGCCAAAGCAGCAGATGAAGGATGGGACAGCAGTCAAGTCAGGCAGACAGGGGGAGTCAGCAAGGCTGATGAAATAGGGGGAGGAAGGAAAAGATCAGCAATACCCAAATGACACACAATGATGCTCATGGCCCGGCATTTTGTTTCTCTTCTTCCAGGTTTAGGTTTTTAGGTCTTCACTGCAGATTGTAGTTTTAGCTAGGCTGCCAGTTGCCCAGGTGTATCTATTAATATATAGTTAATTAAAAAAAAATCAATATGCAGGATTAGTACATCCTGAAACAACTTTGAAATGGTAGGTAGAATTTGACGAATGTGGTTTTGTCTAATTAAAGTTGGCATTTTTCTACAGATCTGGAAAATGTAGCTGTGCGGATAGCAACAATGAGGAAATATAGTCCCTCAAGATTCATACGGAAAAAGTGAATCTGTCTAAAACATGAACAAGTATAGATGAATTTTTGGGAAGGGGACACTGAAGAAAACTTTGCTGCCATATGAAAAAAAAAAAAAAAAGAATCCAAACAAACCAGATTATTTTGCCTGTGGTGAACACAAACACTTCCATGGAGTAACTGTGCTTTGGTCCCCTGAAATGACTAGCTGGACAGTAGATGACTCCACATGGATGCCACAGCAACTGACCCCATGAGCATCTCTTCTGCTGAGAAGGGAAAACTTACCTGTACTTTGTTGGAAGAATGGCTTCTGACATACTCGTGTTTATATTACCCATTTTTCACTAATAAATAATGTCAGTTAACGCCTTAGTTATACCTGCAACTACAGTTACCAGCTAATATGTGTGTTGGAACACATAGACCGTAGCATGTCTGCACTGTATCCTTTTCCACTCCTTTCTTTAAAAAAATGTATTTATGCTCACTCATTGCATTAAAAAAAGTGTGTATTATGTGAATAATACAAAAAACCCACACTTTTAGTATCTTGTTAAAAAGTATTAAATATCAAATACTAGCTTGAGGGAAATATCTATTTAGTTTATAGAGTGAGAGCCTTACTCCTGGATTTATGCATTTCAGACAAGAGTGGTTTTTTTGCCATTGTTCAATTTGGCCATGCACTGCAGAATTTCTGTGAATGCATCACATATTTTGCTCCTTCTCTTCATATATTTCCCATATTTACCAAAGAAATAAAGTGTAATCATCTGTAACCCTCATAGTTCATGAGTTCAGCACTTTCCAAAGTACAAATAAATAATAGCACATGAATATGCACAGTTACCATCAAAGCCACAGCATATCACTGTGACATTAATACTAAACAGAAGGGACTTCCCACTGGAAAGCTGGTGCGAGTAGGCTTAGGCAGACTAGTCATCCACCCAGTCATTTACAGAAATGTGTGTCATGCAAAACTGGCAAAACAACTTGTTAACAGGCATAATGTCACTGCAACGTATCACTTCAACCTTAACTACAAAAGCACATATGTACACCAGATTGCAGGAGATATAGAAGGCAGACACGCTAGGAACAAAATCCTTGGTCAACATAGTTTATTCTAAGCTCACATGTTTAAACATCAAATAGTGGTTGTAAATACTTTATATACCTCTCTTACCTCTTTACATAAACACTCCTATGTTTTTTGTTTTGGTTTTGGTTTTTAACATTACTGAAGGGAAATTGGCAAAGAGGTTTAGGTTGATCTCACCAAATAGGTACAAATCAATGTCAGCACAGGTAAAAATAGCCCTGTTCTTCTATATTTCAAGATATGACTACTGCAGCTGTGCTGGGAAGGTTGCACTACTACATGAATGGGTATCAATAGGTGGTCAAAAGCCTTACCAATCTCTCTTGACTGTCACTAATGCAACAGATAAAGAATCTCAGAGAAACATTGCATTTTGGGTTTTGGAAGGTTTCTTCCCAAGACTTCAAGCTCTATGTTAGAATTAATTCAGTAAAGTAGAATAGTAAAATGGTGTTAAAACACAGCATGCCATAAAGAAAATAATTTAATTCCTGTTACTATCTGTGGCAGGCTGAAAGTTATCAAATTTATGTTTCTGCAAAATGTGAAAATAATACTTTGCATGTTAAGCCTATCGGTGCCAACTGTCACAGTCCTATAAGATGTATGGAACTGATGGGGAACCAACTGCTGCCAGAGTCCAACATGAGGGAATGTAACAATCAGACCCATTCTTCACTTCATTGCCTTTCTCAGTTCTTATCCTGGCTTGATCCTGGCATTCTGTCTGCCTTTCATAACCAGTAGTTTCCACACGTTTCCTATGTGTTTTCCAAATTCACAGAATCACACAGAATCTTAAGGGTTGGAAGAGACCTCAAGAGATCATCTAGTCCAACTCCCTTGCCAGAGCAGGACCACCTAGACTAGGTCACACAGGAACATGTCCAGGTGGGTTTTGAATGTCTCTAGATAAGGACACTCAACAACTCATCTGGGCAGCCCGTTCTAGTGCTCTGTCACCTTCACAGTGAAAAAATTCTTCCTTGTGTTTCTTTGGAACCTCTTTGTGTTCCACTTTACACTCCATTGTCCTATAATCGGCCATCATTGAGAAGAGCGTGGCTCCATCCTCCTGATACTCACCCTTCATGTACTTGGAAACATTAATGAGGTCACCCCTCAGTCTCCTGTTCTCCAAGCTGAAGAGCCCCAGCTCCCTCAGCCTTTCATCAGAAGGGAGATGTTCCACTCCCTTCATCATCTTTGTGGCCCTGTGCTGAACTCTGTCCAGCAGCTCCCTGTCCTTCTTGAACTGAGGGGCCCAGAATTGAATGCCATATTCCAGATGTGGTCTCACAAACTGGCAGAACTCTGTTTTCCTTCTTAATGTCTTATTTTTTGCCTTTCTGCAGGTAAAAACATGTTGCAATAAACTTGCTTCTCAGTAGAATTTATTATTTTTTACCAAAATTAACTTTCGGATAGTCACTTGGTTCTGGCTTTTAAACAAATAAGATGCATTGTTCTATGTTTAGATTACTAAAACAATGTTTCAGTTATTTATTAATAATAGGCAGAGCAAGCCAACTCAACAAGCTTCCTCCTGACAAGAAAAGCTTTCTCCTTCTGGATGAATAATGCAAATTGGAGAAATAACACCACTCCTGTATTTTATGCGTAGGCAGATAATGTCCTATCCTTCAGCAAATGCATTAGGCAGACAAGAACACTTTGGGGAAACAGCCGTCTCCTAGAATAGAACCTTGTGTTCTTGCTAGAGAAGGAAGAACTTTCTAAGTAAGTTACAGTGTTACCAACTTTGTGTTTTAAGGTTTTGATGTATGGCTACTTTGAGTGCCTCGCCTTCACAGTCATTACCGGAGCTGCTGCAGCAGGAGCTGTTACAAATTAGTTGTCAAAGGGCTTATGCCACCCCCAGCAGGCAGGAGAACAGGCTGATACTTGATCCCAATGAAGTAAAGCTGTAGGGTTGAGCAGATGTGCCACAACTATATGCTTAATACCAGCACTTGGTTTACTTAATGATGATTTACTTAATGATTTTCCTATCTAGAAACTATGACAATATTCTCTGGAAAGAGTCAAGTTATGTCCCTTTTTATTGAAGAGAGTTACTTTGATTTACAGGCTTCAAATACCCAGAGGTTCTCTGACTCTTCAAGGACTTAGGTGAAGTCCACACTCGTTCAGAGAGCTCAGTATTTACTATTTCCCAGAAAAACCTTGTTAAGTTTGTGTTAAAGCTGTGATTATTTTCTACATGTTGAGAAAGAAATAACAGGGAAAAAAAAAATGTCCACAAGTCTTACACTACAAGCTCTCTAAGGCAGAGCGATTTAAGACAAGCAGTCCTTTATATATACACAGTCTTTAAAAAAAAAAAAAAAAAGAATGTGTACTAACGCATTGACACTTGAATGCACACACATGCTGCATACAACGGACACATTTTTGAACTGTTCTGAACTGTATAGAAAAATGCCAAACCAAGTGCTCTCTCTGAACTATATAGGAAAGAAATGCAGAAAACATTGGATATTCTGACACTCTCATAGAAAATGTCACCATTTTTCTTTTCACTTTCTTCATCTTCAACATGTAGGTGGTGAAGAGAGCTGATTAATGTGTCTGTGAGATCACAAATAAACTCTTTCTCTGGAAAAGATCTAAACAGAAAAAAGGCAAGGAGGCAGCATGGATAGAGAGAGGGAGACAGAAAACTGGATAAGGAATTAAAAGTCATCTACACCTGTGTCCTTGACAGCTCTATGTCAAGTGTGGGAAGAACAAATGTGACCTGAGATAGGGCTGAATAGAAGATAGAATGTTGAAATATAGTTTGAAAAAAAAAAAAACAAACAAACACCTCAATGCATTAGAAAGTTAGTACAAAAATCTCTGGGATGATATTACATATATGGGACATATGTGGCATAAACAAAACAGAAATAATTTGTTTATTTAAACCAATTTTCCAACAGGAGTTTTGGAAACATGGGAAGCATGCCCATACAGAAAACACCAGAAGTTACTAATGCTCCCAGGAATACTGTCTCGCAGGTTGTGGTTCATTCATGTCCCATTAATTTTGTGTACACGTTTTGTGTACCTTCCTCCTCTGTGGCAGGCATTCCTGGCTCCCAGCCATCTGCTTAGTGCCTGGGCCTGTGCAGTGTCTGCACACCCAGCCGTCTTGTCACTTCTGTACTGGCATAGTGTAGTAACCTACTGGAATTGTGTTTGAGGTCTTGAACTGAGCTGTAGCATTGCCTGGTGATAATTTCTTGACTCACTGCCTAGTCTGAAGATTTATTAAACATTTTACAAGAATTTAAATGAGGCTCTTCAAAAGGAAAATATTCCAGAAGCTCTGACTATGATTTATGGTTTTTGAATCTCAAGTGTCAGAACGGTGAACATACCATGGAGAGTTCTTCCTTATACTTTCTCTCTACATCTAGCAAGAAACTAAAACTGACCCTCCTAGTTGCCACAATTTGATTATTTTCTCTTACTGATAAACAATACTTTTGTTTTGACTCTAGACACAATAAGGTATCTGACTAGCACATAAGAGTAATGATTATCACCTTTATTCCTGAAACACACACAGAGAATAGGTAGTGCAGGCTGCTAGTTTTGTCTGTCTGTATTGATGCAACACTTATTGGCTCCAACAAACAGCCTTTGCTCACACTCAACAAGTAGCAGTAGACTGGACATATAAAATGTGCCTCTCTGTGCCTCAATCTCTTTGCCTAGCTAAATTCACATTGCTATGAATTATTTTTGGTCATTATCTACAAGGATCAAAATAGAAATGTTAAAACCTCCACATATAACCTATTCTTTGGCAATGATGTATAGAAGAAGAAATAGAAATGTATGGCCTTGGTATTTTGAGTGGGACAGAATGGTTTACTATTGTTCGTGCCTTCAGCAAAAAGATTGGAAGAGTTAGACAAGAATGAAAGAGTATGCTTTCATCCCAGTTCTCATCAGAAATTTTACATTTTTGCACCTCAAGCCTACCTGCTAAAATTAGAAACTAATTTCAGTATGTCTGCGTGAGTGTTGCAGTTTCCTAACTTCTGTTTTGCTTATTATCTGTTTTGCTAATATTGCTCTTAAAATTGGATTTCTTGCAGTTAAGTCAACAGCAGGTCAGTTTAGGAAATCTTTTGAGTGAAACTAATTTGTCTAAAAATGTGTAACAATAATTAATTTTACACAATTTTTTTGAATTCTTTGATACTTAGTCAAATCACCCCAAAAGTAACTACAAAATGTCTGCAAAATTTTAAATCAGTAGCAGAAATTCCTAAAGCTGCAAAGTACTACTGAGTACAGAAAAATCAAACTATACTGCTGCTACTTGTCCTCAGCAGTAGTTATTCCTAGAGTAGCCTTTTGAAAATATTAGGAGCATTCACAGAAAAAAAACACCAGTTAATCTGAGTAATATATGAGTAAAAGGAATGAACAGTTTGTCTGGTCAATCCCAAACTTTAACAGGTAACAAACTGTAACAGGTGTGCAATAGTGCAGTAGTGTGAAGACGTGGCTTTTTTTGGCAACTGTACAACAGCTCCAGTGCTGTAGTCAAGCTTACAGCCTTGGCATTTACTGCAGCCTACATGCTGTTGTGAACACCAAACCTTGCCAACAGCAGTAAATCAGGAAAACACACAAATCAGTAGAGCTTTGAGGCTGGAAAGGTCCCACATTTAATCAGAGGCAAAATGTATAGCTGTGCCAAATTCTTCATTTTAATTATTGCCTCAATAAGTAGTTTTTGCCTACAATTTGTCCTGTACCAGACAAAGTGCTGTAGAGAAGCAATCTTCTGCAAGTTGCATATTAAAATTTAACAGAAAGTAATCTGTAATCAGTGATAATGTGGAGCAAACTGTGAACATCATATCCCAACTATTGACTCATGCAGTGATATGCTGATCTGAGTCAGAGACTATGGTATGCCTACCAAAGCTGCTGGCTTTCTGTCCACTTGAATTAATGGCTAAAAAAGTTAGTTGCTCATAGCCTAAACACTGGGTCAATTATGTGTTGCAATGGCAGTGATGCTGGCATTATTACAACTAGCAGTAAATTACTAAAACCAACAAATTGTCTCAGTTTAATTCCATCACTAATTCAGACAACAACCATGCTCACTTTTTGAACTACAGGAAACTTTGGTCATGCTTACCACACCTACATTTGTCTTAATTCCTTGCTCACCTAGCCTAAATTTAATTCCCCTTGCTTAGTGTTTCTTGATTCATAACTGTACACTTACTCAGGATCTCTGAACTTCTGAGGCCATCAGAAAATTCACAGAGTGGCTCAGATTTATGGAGATTTATGTATCAATTAGACTAACTCTTGGCCTGAGCTTTATGGAGTAACAGGTAACATCTGTTTAGAGTAATTCTATCTCATGTAATTCCATGAATAACATAGGTGAGCCTCTCAAAGAAAGCATGCTTTCTTTTACACGTGCCTTGCATGAAGAGTGCCATTCTTGTACTTGAACTCTGTGTGTTCAAAGCCACCAGGTAAGGCACACCTTGCAGCACAGTGATCCTGGAGGATGATCCTTACAGAACTGAACCAACTGGAGCTGTATCCTTGTGGGAAGCAATACTCTATAGCATCACGTGAAACTGTAAAAACATGTAAAAATCCTTCCTGTTTGGGCTGTTACATAGGCTCAGTGTCCTGCTGGGAGGCCAGAGTCCTGTCTAGACCCCAGCTTTTACTGACCCAGAGGCTCTGCAGACAGAGGCTGCACTCACCCCTACTGTGGTCTTCACAATCAAACAGTCTTATGCTAACCCAAATCAAAACCATAAACTGAAAGTGTCTTAAACATTTTGTGCTTTTTATTTTTTCTCAGATGAAAAACTCTTGCAAAGAGATGATGCAAAGACAAGCTGCTTAAATCCTGTCTGATTTGCAGGTAGTGTGTTAAACTTGAGTAATGTAGTGATTTTACTGATGAAGGTGAAGGCATCTAAGCTTAAGAATATTTTTCAAACTATCATGCCTGCTGACTCTTGTTAAAAGATGTGCTAATTTTTAGATGCATCTGAAAAACAAGACAGATTGTTGAGTTACCAAGTTATACATCTGGGCTTTATTTCCAGATAGTCTGGTCTTGAAAGCATTGAACACTTCCTTTACAGTGCTTTTCACCAACTACATAAGATTTTGAGGATGCTGCACAAGAATGATTAAGGATTTACCACTTTTATCTCAATTTAAGCTCAGAGTGTAAGATCGAGGCACAAAAGAATTTGTCTTATTGTCTTATTTTCCCTCCATTCTGTCAATTAACTCTATTTGGATCTTTTTTATTGAGTCTTCAATTTAATCACATCACCTTGTGGGGCAATAAGCACTTTGAAAGACAATTCAGAGTGAAATGCCCAAGCAACACAAATTTGTTCAGAGTTTCAATTTTACTTTTATTACTTCACTTACTAAGCTCAAGGGGAGAAATACCATCAATATAAGATTGTGTTTCGTTAAATGTGTCACATCATATGATGGCCTCTGTTCTGCATCCTCTTGTTGCTCTACTTGATACACTACTCTGTAAGATCCTATTGTTGTTTCAACTGAACATTTTTCAAAATGAAATAGCAAACCTTATATCTAAAGACATTGAACCAAATAACTTGTTGTACAGTTCCATTGACATTCATCACCTGAGGGATGAACTTGGCCAGCTGGTTCAGTTTTTGCAGACACTTGCTCTATATTGGTCTGAATTTCCTTTGATGAATCAGCCCAGGTTGGAAGGGACCTAAAAAGTTCATTTGGTCCAACTTTTCATCATTCCAGAGAAACCTTGCATATTGGAACTGTCTTGCAAGGTTCCATAATTTGACGGTTAAGTACTAAATTTGATGGTGAACCACAGCTCATCTGCAAAGCATCCAGGAAAGTGTGATGTTGGTATTGAAGACGTATTTGCATTTATCAAAATTATGTTATGGGTTTATCTGTTATTGTTATTATATAAAAAGCCAAGAAATTTCAGCTAGTTTGGGATCACACAGAGTAAAGCATTCTGCAGATGTGAAACAAGCTCTGTTAAGAGCTTAGAAAATGCATTATTATCAAAATAGAAACCAAAAAGTAAAAAGAAAGCATAATGACTTTCAAAATGCCTTGTAGAAAGGCCAGGAATGAGAAGCCAGTTCTTCCAAATCCTATTCTATGAGACTTTCTACCATGCCACATTATCTCATCAAGATAAGCAGATTAAGTCCACATCTTGTCACATGAAGCAGCTTCTACACATAAGCTAGATGCGTGTGTGTCTGTGTATGTGTGTATGTATGTACAGGCGTGCAAAGTTGTACCTATGTGTTTTCTTACAAACTTGAATAAGTTGGGTTTTTTTTGTATAGTTGAGGTTCTTTGCCTATGAGATTTGACTTTCTCATGGAATAGAAATATAATGACTATTTTATTTTCAGGATAAATTGAGGAACGTTTTTATTCTTATCTATTTCTTGTGTGTTTTCCACTCCAGTACAACTCTGTTGTCTGCAAAACAGTAGCATTTCAAGAGCAATTTTGGTGCTACCTCATAGTGGCGTGACCTTACCCCAGTCAGTACTTTTTAAACAATGTTACAAAGGCTCAAGCTACTGTATCGCCAGTATTTAGACACAACAGTTGTATCCTGTGCTTGCCAAGATGTGAATACATAAACTACTTTTTTAGTACTTTTGAAAATGGTAAATAAATTAGACACCTATTTGCATATTTGGGCAAAGCATACCCTAAAATATAACTACAAGATATCAATATCTCACTTTGTTAATATGTAAGATACCATGCATATTCAATGTCATTATAAAAATATTGACAATTTATATCTGTAACTATTTGCACTAGAGGAACAATGCCTAGTGTTTTAAAAACAAAAGTTTGGACAATCAGGATAGAAACTTTTCCTTTCATGTCTGTCCTGATGCGTAAACTATAAAATCCTCAATTCTGGCTTTTTAAGCCGTCACTGGAGGTCTGTTTGGTATATGATGACAGTGACTGTGTTCAACTGCTTTCATTTATTTATTTATTTTAAAATGCAGATGAATTAATTATATTGGAGTCCAATGAAACATTCTTTATTGATATACTGAAGGCATCCAAATGCATGTGCAAAAAGGAAACAACATTCCTGATCCTCTTCCACCTGCTCTCTCTCAACTCAAGTTCTCTCCCTGCCCTTCAGCCTTCACATTAGCTTGAGCACAGATGAATTTGTATGTACCAGTTTTGGAAGGCCCACATAGATATTAATGAGCTGAAGGTGTACATTTAGCTACAGAAGATGCCCATTTTGCCATTTAATATCATGTTACCTTAAGTATTTACTGAACTTCCAATGACTAATATAATCCTATGCCACCAGGAACTATCTTTAACAGTAGTTTTCCTAGTAGTACATCCCTACAGGCAAGAGCAAGGATCTGCATTTTACTCTGCTCTGTAAAACTTTCTTTCCCTTCTCCAAAGGGATATTTCCAGGATTCTGCAAATTTCATCTCAACAAGCTCCAGAAAAATCTCATTGCTTTCTGGCCCCAGTTACCTGACCCTGTCCCTCTGCCATCCATAGTGGTGGTGGTGAGGATGCAGGGTTGCACAGGTCACTGCCAGGTGCTTAGGCTGCTGTCGATGGTGACATTTACCAGCTCTAGGACAAGGCTAGCCCAGGTCTCTGGCAAAACCTTTTGGAGCAAGTGCCAAACCAACTCTAAGCAGGCTCATGTTACAGGGAACCCTGATTACTTGTACATGCACTTGCACACTCATGTGAATGTGTACTCAGATATACACAAAAAGCATTTTTAAAATGAATTCTTCCTACTTCCGTGTCTCTCCAACTGCAACTTTGAGGTACCAATATTCAGATGAAAGTGTATACAATAAACCCAACAAGTGCACCCAACACCCACCAATGTTGCTTACAGAAATCTACACATAATTGACAGCTTGAGGTAATGTGAAAATCAAGCTCCTTTTTCATTTCATCAGGACTTCAACTTTTGATAAATTTTGTTAGCAATTACCATAAAGCACAACTGCCAACATAAAACAGGGCAATGACCATGAAACTTTGTTGTACCCTGTGCTGCTGAACCACTCTGTTTTGCCTTTCTCAGAAACGTTTGCCATCTGTTTGAAGAAGATCCCCTAGAGCATTCCTTATATTATTATTTTGATGACGGAAATAGCATAATGATTCTGCCCAATATCTCTTCTGATGGAAAACTACTGGCAAGTAAGACCTGTGAGAAAAATTCGGTTTAACACCTGACCATATAATGAAGCTGACAAAAAACACCCAAATCTACAAAGATTTTTGAAGCAATAGCAAATGGCCATAAATGATTACATCGGACACCAACACTGAAACTTCAGGTGTAAAAGCTGAGCTTGAACATCATGCCACATAAATCCATGTTCCAAAACTTTGTACTTCCCTCTGGGTCTGTACATTTAGACTGAAATTAAATTATACTGAAATTCCTGCTATTTGAACTTAATGAATGTGACTTGATTGTGCCACTATGATTGCTCGTGCTTTTGGTATGCTGCTGCTTTCTCTTTCCTAGAGCTCTGCTCTGCAGAGATCAGTAGACTTTTTATGGGCAGAGGGGGGGGGGGGGGTGGGGGTGGTTGGATTTTTACAGCCTGCAGCAGAAGACAGACGTAGTGTTGATCCTATTTGTACTACAATTGAAGACATTTCATGTAGAAGTTGTTTGCTTAGCAAACAACTAAGAGAGACATTTGTATCATGTGCAGTGATCCAGATACAGGTAAACATATTCAGGTGTATGTCCAGCTGAAATGGATTTAGAAATCATTGTTACATTTTCTATTTAAAAGGAGAAGTTGCTGTTTCTTATGCAGTTATTCTCCTTTAAGATTTAGGAAATATGTGCAGGAAATTTTAACCAGCTAAACCACCTGAGAATTTTGCATCAACATTTTTTTATTTAGCATAATTTTCGTCAATCTTTCATATATCATTTTTTTTATGTTTTTGGGTGTGTTTTTTTTTTCTGATTCACAAGAAAAAGAGTCTGATTTACTGTGAAGGAATTAATTCCTGGTTTATACTGTATAATGGTTTATTTTGTTGTAAATTAATTTAAAATAGCTTTATCAGAAGTATTTTGTTCTGAAATTGGCTATAGCTAGGAATGACATAAGGGACACATACTAAAAGCTCAAACAAAACCCAGAATGTCAATCTTAATGACTCTTAAAAATCACTGGCTTTTAAATAAATAGGCACTACAGATCTAGTGCAAAAGCTGTAATTTTCATAGAATCATAGAATGGTAGGGATTGGAAGGGATCATCTAGTCCAATCTCCCTGCAGGAACAGGTCAACCTAGATCAGGTGGCATAGAAACATGTTCAGCTGGGTTTTAAAAGCCTCCAAGGAAGGAGACTCCATACTCTCCCTGGGCAGCCTGTGCCAGGGCTTCTGCACCCTCACCATTAAGATAGTTTTTTCTTATTTTTAAATGGAACTTTTTGTGTTACAGCTTCATCATATTACTTATTGATCTGTTGCTAGCTACAGTAGAAAAAAGGGATGCCCCAACCTCCTGACATGCACCCTTAAATATTTGTAAATATTAATAAGATCCTCCCTCAGTCTCCTCATATCCAGACTAAACAGTCCCATTCCCACAGCTTTTCCTCATATGAAAGATATTCCAGTCCCTTGATCATCTTGGTGGCCCTATGCTGGACTCTCTCCAGAAGTTCCCTGTCCCTCTTGAGATGAGGAGCCCAGAACTGGACACAAGACTCCAGATGAGGCCTCACTGGGAAGAGTAGAGAGGGAGCAGAATCTCCCTTGACCTGCTGGCCACAGTCTGCTTGATTTTCTACCAAGTTATTCTCAAAAGCTACAGTGATGTGCTACAAAGGTTTTCTTTCTAGCCTGAGAAACATAACTTAAGGTTTGTTGCTATTGCTGCAAAGCACTCTCAAATTCCAGGACAATGGAATTCGTGAAAATTTGTTTTGAAAAGTTTTTAAGGACAAAGTGTTAAACAATACTCTTGCTTGTCTTGTCCAGGATGTTGCTTTGGTAACTTCAAAAGCTGAAGCAGCCAAAGATTTAGATAGAGACTGTTTAGATACCGTATCATGTACTTGTTAGTAGAAAACAGTTCACAATTTTGACTTATAAATCTCTAATCAAGAACAACAGATACAGAACATTAGATAGAGAATATCAGAAATTCAAAGGTTAAAGCCAGTTATATTTCAACTATAATGAAACTGCCAATCAAATGATGATAGTAATAATATACTTTGCCTTTATATGTTAAGCTGCTTCTTACCTAGCCTCTTAAAAAACCCTTTCTAACGTGGATGTGGGTTAGTTGTGGACATGGCAGTACTGGATTAATGACTGGACTTGATTGTCTCAAAGATATTTTCCAACTTAAATGTTTCTCTGATCTTGCAACATTAAGCACTTAATACTGTCAACTCGTTCCCATGTTCTTTAAGTAGTGTATGTGCTTGGTAACTATGAGGTATTTCTAGCTGTTGTTCACTATGTGAGATGACTTGCTCTTCAGCACATTTTCACAACTCAGATCAGTGTGGACTGGAGGTAAATATACTAGTTAAACCTCTACTGTAGATTAAGTCTTATTGGGGATATACAGGTCAGTAAATGGAACCATTTGCCCAGGGAGGTTGTGAAGTCTCCACCTTTGGAGATACTCAAACCCCAACACTGCATGGGCCTGAGAGTAGCCTGCGCTCAGTGACCCTGTTTTGCAGAGGAGGCCACTTCCAAACTCAGTCCTTTTGACTCAGTAGAGGTGTGTTGGCTTTCACATTTCTGAAGGGAATTGGATGACTTAGGAAATAAATGCCAGCATCTTGTTTGTCACTTGCTGTGCTGAGTAAACCAGCAAAGTCTCCTGTAGTCTTAAAGCCTAGATCTTATGTAATAAGGCCTGATTTTCAAAATAGCTCAGCATATTTTGTTGTTTAGAAAAACAGACTAAGAAGCTGCTTGGTATTTTGACAAAGTCATTCCACATCAAGAGCCTGTCTTAACTTTAATGGCCTTCTGTTTCTTATCAAGAACTGAAGAAGATTACATTTTTCTTTGCAAATATGATTACATATATTTATACAACACTAAGTAAATGTATATATGACTATAACATAACTAATATATGTAACTAATAATATTGCCCACAATTGTTGTAATGTAATAGGCCCTGCAATCAAAACCTGCCACTCTGTCATATTTGACATGGCCCTTATTATGTGACTCCTGTGGCATTCTGCTGCACAGTGTTCCTCTTAAATGAGACTCATAACTCTACCTAAGTGGACAGTTTCATTAGTTCTGTAATAAAAAAGAACAACGATATGCTTATGTTGTCTTTGTGTTGACTGCTTAGTTAAATTGTTATGTCTGAGTGAAAACTTAAATGTGTTGGTTGCCAAGTACTCTACTGTAGGATGGCTACCTATAGGATGACTCTATTAGGAGTTGTCTCCTCCTGTCTTAATAAATGCAGCAATATAATGGGTCCTTTGCTTTGGCTGGAATACCAAAGCTGCTACATTATAACAGTTTGACTAAAATGATTTCTTTTTCTTTTTAAAAATAGCCTAATGTGCAGAGCTGGTTTGAAATGAATAGCACTTTTCACAATGAATCAGAGATTGTGCTGCATGGGCAATGAGGCATGGAAATAAAGAAGCCCTTTCTAGTGAACCGCTCAGGTCTTTAACAGCTACTGTGAGTACTCCTGCAGTACTCACTGAGTACTGGTGCATATCAAAGCCTCAGAGTTCCCTGTAGTTGCAAGACAAGATGCATCTTGTGGTTCTAGTCTAAGGAAATTGTCAGGAAATTGATGACCTATATGTTCAGATTTTGATTATAGTGAAATTCTGATGACGGCATGTTTATATCAGAAGCTTTTAAATTTTTTTTTTTTAACTTATGAAAACAGTGAAATAAGAGCAGAGAATCTGTCCTACTCCTAACATAATGAACAGCCCATTAAAACTTAAAACCAACAGGCTATTCTCAGACTATATTCAAGTTAGATCTTAACAACTCAAAGCAAAATATAAATAGTGTTGAAAGATATCCTGTAAAGGAAGCCTTATTATCTGCTGCCTGTCACAGGCTGTAGTGACTCTGAGTCTGGAAGTGCATATATTTTGAGCTCTGCCAAGATCTTGCTGCAAATTAAAATGGAATAACTGAATATATTTATCAGTATTGGAACACTCAAGCACTTGGATGATCACTATGTTGTGTGAATTTTCTAACTGGTATGTGGAACTTGGCTGCCATTACATGAAGTGTTTTAAGAGTTGTTTTCTGGATTTAGTCCAGTTCTAGTCATGGCTGCTGCTGCTGCTGCTGTAAATCATTTGAACTTTACAAGGGAATCTCTGCTAAGCTGACTACACTAGAAGGGCAAAACCAAGTGCTTTAATAATGAAAGCTCTTCTCCAGCTGAAGAGAGAAGCAGTGAAGTGCTGAAGCTGTCTTGACAAAGCTGCTACTGAGACATTTTTGTATTCCAATTAACCCTGAGACCTCCAACCGCTTCATTTTCCTATCTCATAAATCCCCATAGAGATCTTATCTTTACAGTATTTAAACAATGTAAATGGGTGAAATGTGAAGTGGGAGCCTTGCAATTGCTCTTCACCAATACCCCAGTGCTGGTTGTGTAAAGTACAGCTTGGACTGTAGGGTTGTGCATATTTGGCACAGAAGCAGATGCAGAGACCAGAGATCAGACACTCTCATCTTGGGACCTCAGCAGTACAACATGTTAGACAACTGTTGTGGTTTGGCCCAGCCAGCAATGAAGCACCACGACAATCTCTCGCTCAGTGCCTCTCATTCACCCCCACCCCCATTAGGATGGCAGAGGCCTCAGAGAAATGGGAGTATAAAGATAACCAAGGTTGTTGTGGATTAAGACAAGGGCAGGGAGGGCTCANCTCCCATGAGACACAGTCCTTAATAAACTTCTCTGGTATGGGTTCTTCCCAGCAGCTGTGGCTTCTGCTGGCAGAGGGTCCCTCACAGGGGACATGGCCTCCTCTGGGCGTAGTCAATGCCCCTGATGTGGAGTCTTTAATGAAATGCAAACAAACCTCAGTTTCACCAGTCCTCTCCGCAGGATGCATGGGAGTCTCTGCTTCAGCACACCTTCTCCTCTCTTCCCTCACTGATCTTGGGGTCCACATGGTCACTTCTCTCTCCCAAAACCTTGCACCACCACCAGCTGGAAAAGAAGAAAGGACAGAACAACACAGAACAGGAAGAACCCTCCTCTTCTGGCTTCTTCTTCTTCTTCTGTAAAAGTGATCTTGGAGGTGCCTAACTGGCTCAGCCCCAGAAGTGGGTCTGACTCAGAGCTTGCAGAAATTTTTGAGCAACTTCTTACAGGAGACATCTTTACAGCCCCTTCCTCTTTACCAGAAATGGCTCCATGTCAAACTGTGACAACAATATATTCTAATAGGAATGACCCAATGCTATAGCACTGTGCCTCACAAAAATAGGCAGACTAGAACCTGAGCCACTATCTTCAAGGCCACAGCTATTTCAAAAGTGTCTACAGGTGGCTGGGATTTTCAATCTCTCGTCTCACCTTGCAAATGACATCACCCCTGTGATTGTCTGGGAATGCTTCCAGTTTAGCAAACCCCCATTGTGCAGAACCCTGCTCATGTCTTCTTGATCTCTCAACTATGCAACGTGCAGCGTAGCTTCTGCCTTGGTTTACACTTTTCAAAGATCAGTCTGAGATCTTGCTGAGGAAAGCAGTCTAGAATGTATGTGGTAGAACAGTTTCTCTGCTCTGGCTTGTATTGCAATCACATTTATGCTGCGTCAAGGATGCCTGGGTGTGGTTTAAGTTACTCTGCCAAAAGAGACTAGAAAGACACTTCTCAAGATTAGTAAATGTTCTGAATGAGCTCTCTGTATGTAGGTGGAAAGTGTGGTGATCCTAACTAACTTTATCAGATAAAAACTGTAATGTGGGTATCTGAAGGAAACATTCCCTCTGATGATTAGTATTTAATGGGTTGGTCAGACTCAGCATTTTATTAGTGGACTTCATAGTCTAAAAGAAAATTCACAAATTAAATACTGTGTTGGAAATTCAGGGTTCCAAGTGTTATTCAGTAGTCTTACTGGCAACATTTGCTCTTTGAGAATACATAAACTGTAAAAAAAACAACAACTTAAAAGCCCTTAAATAGTTGCTACTATGCAAAACTGCCCTAAATTTTGTTTGCAAGGGTCTATTGAGTGTCATTCTGTTAGCTGGATTTTCTGGAATATCACAACATATCGGCAATGACTTTTCACTTGTAAATCACTTTCCAAACTCATTTATTATAACTATCCTTTAAAGAAATTCATTGCTACTTTCTAGTCAAATGTTTTATTGTCTTTGCAATCATTAATTTTCATGAGATTACCAATTTCACTCAAAATATTGCAATTTTTCACTGTACATATAAACAGAGAACTGAATTTTCCCTCATCCAGTTTAAACAGTTTTGGGTTTTAAGTCTTTAAGGAAAACTCAGGTTTTCAGAGTTTTGTTTTTTTTTTTCTCACATCAAACAACAAATTTACCAAATTTAATAAAGTAATATTTTTAATGTGATTTAGTAGATCATATATAATGTCGGACATATTCCTCTGTGTGTGGTATACAAATGAAATAGTTATTGGTCTTATATATTTGTTTGAATTCAATATTTCTTAAAAGATCTGTATGATTAAGCTTCCTTCTGTTAGATTAGATTAAACGACAAATGTTCATACTTCAGAGCACTCATGCTACTTAAAATGCAGAGAACAGAATCCATCAGTGTTTCCAGCAATGGACACAAGAAGCTGATGGTATTGTTTTTATGTCATTCACTTACCATATAGCCAATAATATGCCTAATGTGATATTATTATAAATGCTGACAGAATTTACTTTCAAATAGTATTTAATAATTAATTAAAAACCCCCTATTTTGAATAAAAATACCTTGGTCAACTTCTCCAAACACATAATTAAGGATCCACAGTAACTATAATCTTTAAAAGTACGTTAAAATGACCAGAACAACGGAATTTCTATGAGTTTTCTATGAATTTCAAGAACACATACTAATTACTTTTGCCTGTCTCTTCCTGAACTGAATTCTTAGCTGGGATGGAGTGTTTGGCCTGAATATGTACTCAAATTAATAAGTAATTGCCAACTAAATAAACATAGACTGAAAAAAAATATTATTAATGAGAATAAGACAACTGGAGTTCAGTCTAAGTCATTATTTAAAAACTAAAAATGTGTACACTCTATATTCTTTCCTGTATGAACAGTAGATTAAAAAAACATCTGTGAGAGAAGACTAGCACCAGCTGCACTGTTCTCACAAAGGAGCTCTGCACACAAAAACCTTGCTCACCTCTAGAGAAGACATAGAGGTGATGAGAGGGAAAGGGAATGCACCCCTGAATCAATTAAATTTCATGGTAATGGCTTTCCACACGGCTCAGGGGTTTGAGCTGGTGTCTTATGTTCCACAACACTGTACTTTGCAGAACCTGACATTACCATGAAAAGCCTATTATTTCTCTTGGGTAATGCATGATTTCTCAGCCTCTCTTTAGTGTATTAGTCCCAATATGGTAAAAATGACCAACATACAAAATGAGACTTTTGGGAAGGAGCATATAACTAACATTTGTGTCAGAATGCAGGTAGCATGGATTTCTCTTTTCCTTTCAACATTAAAAAACTACAATAGATTACAACAAGCAACTATTGGAAAAACAGCATTCATTAAATCATTGCACCAGTGTAGAAGCATTACATAGGAACATTCTGTGCAAAACAGCGTGTTGTCTTTTCATGTAAATAATGATAACTCAGGACATTGTATTTTCTAGTAACAGATCCTGTCCCTTGACACTAGAAACCCTCTTTGTCTTGAAAAAGTATGCAAGTGTGTAATAATGCTCTATTCTTAGAAGTCTGACGATGATCTTCAACAGGCCTAAAAAGATCTAGCAGCAATGCATGGTCAACAGCAGTGTAGAAAGGCTTATTTCGCTAGGGGCAACTGGAGTCATTCTTTCCTCTTTATCAAAAAAAAAAAGAAGTATTAACAAAAAAGGAACCATCTCCCCAAACTTTCTAATCACTGCAATAGTCATTCACATGCTAAGCAAGTGTAACACAGCTGTTATAGCTCTGCTGTGCAAGAGAAAAAAAATCATCTAAAAATTTATTTACCTACTCTCTGGTGTGACATTTGTCCAGGCCACACAACTCCATACAGAAGTGAAATACAAAAATCATACACTGCAGACATGAGCAGTATAAGAGGGCTTCTTTTCCACAGCTGTCAGCCTTGTGCTGTACAGGAGAACACTGAATTTAAATGAACCCACCGTCAGCTGGAGACTTAGGGACCTGTGAAAGCCGCCAAGCTGACCCTGGCTGCTGGCAGAGGGCCCAGGACTAGGTGCAGGGGAAGGATGTATCTCACTGCCTGCGAGCAGTGGAGCAGCCCACAGAAGTTACCTGGGGACTTTGGTATCATGTACTACTGTACAAATCTGCCCTAGGGCTAAATATGTCTATCTAAGTGTCGTCTCTTTAAGAAAAGGGACCTCCAGAACTCCAAAGCTCAACCTTTGAATGATCTCACTATTTATTTCTAGTAGCTTTTGCAAAATACCTTTGTTCTGAAGTAGCATAAAATGGAGAATCATCATTCCACTGGATGCAATTTCAAGATTCTTAAAAATTTCCCAGGGGATACTGAGACAATATAAACCTGTTGACTGCAGAACTGCCATCTTTAACTCCTCATAAACCATAGAAATAGCTCACAGGTCCCCATGGTCTGCAGACCATGGATTGAAAAAGTTGCTAGAAAAAAATAACAAACCTGTTTCTGTAAATGATTACACTTACTCATTTTATCCTATGTCTGTAGGTTAGAAAACACATGGAAACAAACTTGATTATATCTAGGTCTAAGAAGATCCAGCTACTCGCTATAATATCATGGTTCAGTTACTTAATTCCTGGACACAGTTCAGAGAGAGGTAAAATCAACACACACTTGGTGGAATTTGTTTGCTTTTTCTGTTCATCCCTCCATTGTTTTTCCAGTCCATCAAGATTTCCACAGGAAAATGGCATTTATTTTCTTTCAGAGCTAACAAAAAGCACAACATATTGCTCATAAAATAAGAAGAGGCCTTACATATTGCTGTTTTCCTGTGCTTTGTAAGCCACATTCTACTCACAATTAGTTATGAATAAGTTGGATCTATATGTTGTTTGTGTATGCATACCACTTTGCCCTACATCTTCAGATAAACTGATGGTAGAAATAATAATGGGGGAAAAAATCTTAACAAAAGATGATCCACTTTTTCTATTTTTTTCAGATTTGTTTCTGATCCTGTAGGCTTTGATCTGATTTGCAGGAAGAAGAATGTATAAATCAAAGAAAAAACCCAAACAAAATTCTAATAATACAATTTTTCTATTAGTCACATTAAGAATACAAGCAAGAGAACAGAATTTGAATACAATTTCAACACTTGTTGATCAGAATATATATAAACGTGCTTACATACATATGCCTTCGCTCATTTTCAAACATATTTGGGCTTGTTTAGAATTACTTCTAGACTAGGCAGTGAAATAGATCCTGTTCTGGTCTAGATGGCACCATGCTGGCCAAATGGTGGCAGTCACTAACTTCTAGCTTCATAATTAATGATGAATGAAGAAAATAAATAAGTATATACATACATATGTAATAGCTGAGATGCCAAATGTGTTAAACTCTTGAAGACAAATGATTTAAAAACTTGTATGGAATGTGATAGTTTCACCAACTCATGGGACAGTGTCTGTACATGTTGCAGATGTAGAAATCTGTACATGGCCTTATGACAAAACACTAGTCTGACCACATGCCAAGTTCAGAGTTGGCGTGAGGGATTGCAGAACTGATGTAAGTGGTTGGAGTTGTATCAACAGGGACTTTCTCCTCAGAGATGCAGAAAGGTCGTGGGTGAACATGGTCCAATTAACAAGCTTATGTTTGTTCAGAGACAGGTTTTGCTGATTTCATTCTTGCTGAACAACATCCTTTTAGGATAACTGGCATCTCACTGTATGTAATGGATAAAGCATGAGAGCCACACCAGAACTAGTCCTGCAGATAGAGGGCCTTTCCAGTGCTCAGGCCTGGAGGAAGGCACACCCTGCTGCACAGCACAGACTAGAAGTTCTGTGGTCTGTTTAAGCTAGCAACAAACACAACTGACAAAACATAAATATGCATGGTAAATCTAAGGACAGTAAACCTACTCTCCATGCATTTAAAAAAGGTTCACAAAAGTCTTTGTTAGTGGCGTTTTTAATTTCATTTAGTGTATTTTGCAGCATTACATAATTGGTGTCATACTCCAATGCTCAGTAAATAAATTAAAAAATAGTGGAGGTGGAAATAATTGAAGAATCTGAAATAACTTCACTCGTGACTTAATATGTGGTTTTTGAAGAAAAGATCAAATATCCACATGCTGACATTATTGACAGATACTGAGAAATGGCTGAGGACGTTTGTGGCATACATAAGCATCGCATTCGTCTTTCGTAGTTCAAGACTCAGAGATAAAAGCCCCCATTATTTGGACACAGATCACCAGGGAAGAAGCTATGTGGTTTTTATTCCACCGTTATTCTATTCTAAGTATAGTAGAAATGAAAACTAAATGTAAGTTTCCTTTCCTTTGTTCAGAGCATTAGCTACCTGCTCCCTATGGAAGTTATTCACTGTGGGAGCATCTCCTACCAGTGCAGCTATATCTTCAATGGGATCTTCTCTAGAGTGGGCTCTTTGTTACAGATTTCTTATCCTTCACAGAGAATAAAAAAGGGAAAGACAGCAAATTTGTTTTGTGAAATACCATCCATAGTGTCTTCCAGGATCTCCCAAACTACCTCACCTCAAAGCAAGCAGTAGCACGGAACAGAGATGAGTGCCATTTTTGCTCTCAGGGCATTGACTGCATCACCCCAGCAGAGAAAATTGCAGGCAACTAGTTAAAAGTGTTTAAAAGTGTTAGTACTCACTTCTCTGTTGTATAGACAGCTGAGAGCCAGGGGACTTCAAATCAGCCCAAGCAGCAACTGAGGGAGAGAACGTGGCAACAGTAGTCAGTTATGTTTTGTCTATAAATTGTGGGACTGAGTGGAAAAACAACTTCAAAACAGTTTCAGCAAGGCCACAGTGTTAAAAAAATGAAATAATTGCTTCATTTTTTCATTTCTTTCTTTTATTGATGTGAATGTGAAGTGGAGCGATGTCCTGTGCAACCAGCACTGCAACGAAGGAATGCGTGCTGCATAATGCTACAGTGGGGGTAAGAAGTTTGTTCCTAATTTTGGTGATATGGAGGCCAACCCCTGGCCCCAGAGATTGCCCTAGAAGTCCCTGCTGCCCTGCCTATGACCAGCTGTAGTTCTGAACATAGTTGTCACCCCATCCCAGCCTTGAACCATTCTCATCCCCTCATCTGCCTATAGATGCCCTCACCGGTTTCATAAGTATCTCTTGAGGCAGCCAAAGCCACTACACTAAAATGAAGTAGATGTAGCTCTTTTTTAACTCTTACTTAATAGTTTTACAGAATTTGGCTTAGATGTCCTTTTGCACCACTGTTCACAAAGTCAGCACAATACCCAATAATGAGAAACAAATTAATTAAGTTCTGCTATTAAGAAAAAGAAAATACTCACTAATCAAACTAAGGACCACAACTCTCCGAAGCTGTCAGAGAGTGAAGATTAGATCTGAAATATATATGTTCTTCATTATACCATTTCGCTCATAGAGACATTAGTCTTGAAAGTTATGGCTGTGTACTTCCACTGAAAGTAAGAATTATCTAAAATCTATCATTTGTCTGTGGTGGAGGTACTGAGAAGAGATTCATTCCCACAACTGGCAACACATTTCAAAATTCAGTGCTTGTATTTGCCATACTAAAGGTGTAAAAATAATAGATGGAATATAGGGAATCGGAAATCTTCTTCTTTCCACCAGAAGGCAGAAGGACACGTTGAAGAAGAGATCAGAATTGTTGAAGTAATTCAAGAAAAATAAAAGATTCAACTCATACTTATGTACGCTCTGGTTCACACATGCACTTGGAGATGTAGACTATGTTGTTTTAACTTCACTTTCCTTTATCTTCTAAATTGGTAGCCCTTGCATTTCAGCTTCAAGAAGAATACAGTATAAACATTTCATTTTTCAAGTTATATGCCCTTGACAAAGCAAGTGTCTAATCATCTGGCTTTTAAAATTGTTGTTTCACTTGTCAGACTCCATTCCAACAGACATGGACACTTACATAGCAAAGTAGTCTTTTCCTCTTGTTATAAAATCACTTAAATTCACTGCATCAAAACCATTTCAGTAGCAACATATGATTTTCCAAACACAAGATTAGGCGTTTGCTGCTATAATAGGCAAGTGCAACTCAACTGAATGAAGTGGCGCTGTGCCTGCCTATATCAGTAATGGATTTGGCCCCAAGGCTTCATTATTTAGACTGTGAGTTCCTGGTATGAATAATGACCTCTCTTTGTTTGAGAGGTAACTCAGATATGTTAGCTGCTTTAGAAATAATAAATTAAATCACAGCTAGACACCTCAGAGAAGAGAAGGATTGATTGTGAGAGAGAGTGGCTTTGTACAAATACAGAAAATCCTCACTTCAGTTACCTTTTAGGGATTCAGGAATAAAAAATAGCTGAGGTATTTATTAGGTATCTTGCTTTTTAACCAGAAGCTTTGACCTGTGTGTGTTTTGGCCTCAGGAGGTGTTTCAGTATAGATGCTCTGGATAGTGAAGTTCCTATGGATGGTCCTACTGTATATCCCAATGTGTTTATCATCTTTTGATGAACTACACAGAAAGAAGTAAAGTATGGGAAGAACTGTTATGGTCCCTTTTCAAATGTGCTGTGGAGATGGTTTACTGTGAAGAGTCTGGGAAGACAGGGACTTTTACTACCATCTTCTGGACGATGTCTCTCACCATCATGCAATGCCAATGAAGCCATCACCTATCCAGGCACCATGACCATCCTGGTGTCTTTCCAGCTGAAGGCAGCTGACTCACAAGAAAACCCACCTCACATATCCCAGTCAAAGAGATGAAAATTTACTTTGACTCATCAACATGGAACTGCTAAGCTGTGCAGCCCTTAAGAAGCAAGTACAGTCAGTCACCCTTGCAAGTAATTGGAAGAATTTTTGTTCTAAACTTAAATAAAACAGAATGTGGAAAATCATAGTCTCTAGAATGAAATGGAAGTTAAGCTTTTGAGTTGTAGCAGAAACATTTGCTGAATAACTTAGCCAAACAGGCTTTGTTTGTGCCATTGGTAGGATCAATTTCAAGACATTAGCGGCCTAGGCAAGCATCATCCCGAGCATCCTCAAAATACAGCGAAGTAGCATCTTCATCAATGTGACAAATACAAGCAGGTCTCAGAGCAATGACTTTACAGGATTGAACTTCTTTGAATACTCATTAGATAAATGTATGTATAGAAATTGCTATGCAGTCAAAACAGTGATGGGAATTTGCAAGAGACCTCTTGCAGAAATGATTGAAAGATGATAATGCCACTTCTTCAACACAGACCAACACTATACAAAGAGTTATATAAAGGGAAAAATCCTCAGAGTAAAATGTAATTGAAACAATCCCATACACCATTACAAAANCAGCACAGGGCCACCAAGATGATCAGGGGACCGGAACATCTTCCATATGAGGAAAGGCTGGTAGATTTGGGCCTGTGTAGCCTAGAAAAGAGGAGACATAGCGGGGAACTCATGTCAAGAGGATGGGGGCTACACTTTTTTTCTGTAGCGTCCACTGATAGGACTAGGGGTAATGGACACAATGTGCAACACAAAAAGCTTCACTAGAACATGAGGAAAATTTCTTTCCAGTGAGGGAGCCCTGGCACAGGCTGCCCAGGGAGGATGTGGAGTCTCCTTCTCTGGAGGTTTTCAAAACTCGCCTGTATGTGTGCTTGTGTCAACTGATCTAGATGGAGCTGCTTTAGCAGGGGTTGTCTAGATGATCTTGAGAGGTTTCTTTCAACCCCTGCCATTCTGTTATTCTGTGAAACTTTCCTACAGAAAATATTAACTTGAAATGCATTACCTATAAGGGCCTCTGTAGCAATGTGTACAGTAATAGCTTTGAGACATAAAGTTTGATGTATTTACAGTTGAGAAGATAAGGACTATTGTGGGTTTTCAGGTCCTTCAGTGAGCTTATTGAGTCTTTGAAATGCCAAGTTCATTTAGAAAATGTATTAATTTCTTATTTAAGTGTATCTAATCTGTGAAAGCCTCTGAAAACCACAGAGATTTTATGTCAGTACTCTTCTACTTCAAAAAAGTAATAGTTTGTGTTCTCACACAGAGCTCCTCTCTACATTGATACATTGTAGTGCTGCTTTAAAGGTAGGACTCATTTAAGGATTTTTAATCTGATACTATTTTTATGCCTGTGTATTTTATAGATTCAGCTTTGAAGACACAGTGAAAGAAGTTCCATGGTTTTGGGATAGTATTGCTATTAAGACTGTGAGTCAGCAACAGTATATACTTAGTTCAACAATGATGAATGAAATGCATTCGTCATTAAGAAGGACTTCCCAAGAACTACCAGTAATGCTGGTGGTTTTGCTATAGAACTGATCCAATCATATAATTTCAGGCCTATGATAAATCTAACTTATTGTCTTCTAATAACATAAAAATAGACACTGTAGATTAAAATGAAATAAACAACTGCTGACCAAAAAAAGAAAAAGGCTCAATGCTTGCTGGTAACATACCCCTTCATCTGACCAAATCACCTGCTGCCAAAAGTGTTGTAATATTTCTTGAAACAATAGTTCTTGGAATCCTCTTCTACCACCCTGCAAGGCATTGTCCTCTTTGAAAAAAAAAAAAAAAAAAGACACTTAAAAAAGACAAGTATTTTCTTCTATATATATAATTTAGAGACAAAAACATGACTGTGAGTGGACTAAAAGCTATGCACTTTTCCACAGATTAGAAGACCATTCAGAATACATTCTTAGCAATGGACCAACAAGACCAAGCAATTTAATCAGAATATTTAGTTGTTTTTTTCTGAAAGATCAAAGTATTATTTTTTCCCCTCAAATTTATTCAGCCAATTTCAGTTTATGCTCTAGGGATGATATGGAAGTAAGTTACATTGTAGCCATTTTACTCAGTTGCTCTGAATCAGTGAGTTTATAATGGTAACATTGTTTCTGTTCCCAGATCTGGGAGCAATTCTGGCACCAGTTACAAAATTCAAGTTTTGGTTAAGCATGCAAAAAAGCAGTCTCAGTTACATAATGTAAAGGAAATAACTCTTGTAAAGAAAACTCCTTTAGTGTGTAAAAACTAGTAAGATTTAGATTTGAACTGTAATAAACTTTATCGGATTTTTTTTTAATAGGAGATTTTAATTTTGGTTTTGGTTTAGAAGAATGGGAGCAAGTTAATTTTGAAATAGCCACAACAGCATTTTCACAGAATCATAGCATGGCAGGGTTGGAAAGGACCTTTAGAGATCATCAGGTCCAACCTCACTGCAGAAGCAAGTTCACTTAGATCAGGTCGCATAGGAACCTGTCCAGGAGGGTCTTGAAGACCTCCAAGGAAGGAGACTTCACACCCTCCCTGGGCAGTCTGTGCCAGGGCTCCCTCACCTCAACAGTAAAATAGTNAGGGGGAGAAGAACCTCCCTTGATCTACTGACCACACTCTTCTCTCTCTGCAGAGCTGCTCTCCAGTAGTTTAACTGCCAGTGTATACTGGTGCATGGGGTTGTTCGTCCTCAGGTGCAGGACTCTACACTTGTCCTTGTTGAACCTCATGAGGTTCCTCTCTGCCCAACTCTCAAGCCAGTTGAGATCCTGCTGAATGGCAGCACAGCCTTCTGGGGAATCAGCCAGTACTCCCAGTTTGATGTCATCAGCCAACTTGCTGAAGGTATACTCTGTCCCCTCATCCAAGTCGTTGATGAAGATGTTGAACAAGACTGGCCCCAGAACAGATCGCTGAGGAACTCCACTGGCCACAGGCCTCCAACTCCGATATATTATTTGATCAGCAGATATATACTGCCATATGCATTGTGGTTTCAAATAATCTTCTGCAGAAATTAGCCTTATATGCAAGCATTTTCAGTTGTAGCAGCTTTCACTCTCCTATGCTATTTGTTGAATATTCACTGTGTTTCTGTTTGTTCAGAGAATACAAATATAGCGAAAAAAAACCCTCAAACAACCCAAACCTTTTCATGCCTCCAAGACTGCACTGCTCTAGAAAAATGCAGAGAGGAGCAACAGTTTATTAAAATTCCTCAGTGTGCAGTATTTGTAGCTGATTTTATAGCTGCATTTCCAGGCAATATTAGGTTCACAGAGTGCCTCCTAACTTATGAAGGTCACTGCACTTGAGGCTCAAAGGAAGGAAGTTATTCATGACTACAATATATAGGCACTGCAGTCTTTGGGTCTGTGATACTCAGAAAGGGAAATCTGGGAATGAGAGACTGACACAAAACACTGGTTACAGCAATAATAAGAGGCCATTCTGTAGTCTTGTGGTCTGGGTGTAGGCGAAGTGCTCTCTGTTGAACTTTACAACCTTCTTCCTTAATTTTCCCTTTATGTAAAATGAGAATTACATATCTTCCTTCAAAAAAGAATGTAAGAATTAACAAGGTGTTCATAAAGCACTGTAGAAATGAATAAAACACACAGTAGAAAGTCAAGTTAAATAGCTGTACAGAAAATGAAACAAATCTTTAGGAGGAAGTCCAAGAAAAAACATCTGGAAAAGGAGAAAGGCATAGGAGGCCTCACAGAAGGAACAGAAAAGTAGCATTACTGTGGGCTTTTTTGTTGTTGTTGTTTTTTGTTTGTTTGTTTTTTATCTTCAAACCAAATTGTCAGATGTAATTCAGAAAAACTGTACAGAAAAAATTGTACAGAAAAATTGGGGAAAGACAGAGTGAGAACATCTGAACTGTAAAGTCTCTTAAAATTAACTATGCTGAGCCAAGAGGTGTAGATGGACACGCAAGGGTATACAGGATGATCTGGGTCTAGCAATAGCTATCTCCCAGGACAGGGATACTGTCAGGTCTGACATCCAGACTGGGCTGATATGAGCAATGGTGGTGGGTGGATGGAAATAGCTTTCCAAGTCTCTACAAAAAAATGGAAAAATGTGGCAAGATGTGTCACTTATCCATCAATTCAGCTTCATAATATGGTGGTTGATGTTCAAGTACATCAGTGAAATGAGCTCTCTAATATGGTAGAGACTAGAGATTTTCCTTTCCCTGTTGTTTCGTGTCCGGGGTCTCTATTGTTCTTACTTCATTTTCAGCTCCCTTCTTTCTCTCTTGTCTTCATACATTTCTTAATTTCTCTTGCAGTATTCCTTAATTCTTTTCTGTCCTATTTACCTGTTTTTCACTCCCTCTTTCCTCCATTTTCACGTTCTCTGCATTTCATGGAGTAACTACTGATTTTCCTGAAGTCTTACCATGTGTTATTCCTTTAGTAAATAATAGCAATGACAACTGTTCAGCCTTGGTGCTCTTCTCCAGTTCTCTTACCTATAGGTAATGTTCCTGTGTTTAATGTTCATGTTTAGGAAACTGAAATGATGACCTAAAACTTACAGTTACATCCTTTACAAACAGTAGCAGACAGAGATGTTATAAAATGTTGACACAGTGTAAGACAAAAGAAACAGATAAATATTGTTGAACGGTGAACCACAAGGGAGAAGAACCAGCCTCATGATCCAAAGTCTTAGAAACTTACCTCTAAGAAAGATGAAGATTTTTGCAAGGACCACAGTAAAGAAGATGGGTGATGAGACTGATCTGAGGCAGAGCAGATGACCCCCTAGGAGACATGAAGAGCAACAAAACATATAACAGTGTCCTGGTTTTAACTGGGATAGAGTTAATTTTCTTCACAGTAGCTGGTGTGGAGCTATGCTTTAGATTTGTGCTGAAAACAGTGTTGATAAAGCAGCGATATTTTAGTCATTGCTGAGCAGTTCTTCTATAGTGACAAGGCCTTTTCTCGTCCTTCAGCTGCCCTGCCAGTGAGTAGGCTGGGACTGCACAAGAAACTTGGAGAGTACACAGTGGGGACAGCTGACTCCAACTGACCCAAGGGTTATCTGAGGCCATATGACGTGCTCAGTAACAACAGCTGGGGGTAGGAAAAGATGGGTACATTTGCAATTACAGTGTTTGCCTTCCCAATATATTATAATACATGATGAAGTCCTGTTGTCTTGGAAATGATTCAACACCTGCCTGCCAATGGGAAGTGGGGAATGACCTCTTTGTTTGGCTTTGCTTGTGTCTGTAGCTATTTACTTATGAAATTGTCTTTACCTAAATCCAAGAGTTTTCTCACATTTACCCTTCCTATCCTCTCCTTCATCCCACCAGGAGAGACCAAGTGAGTGGCTGCATGAGGCTTAGCTGCCTGACAGTTAAACCATGACAAACAGAAAAGGACTTCTGTGAAGAATCTTCATGGGAGCACTGGAAGATAATACCATGAGTGATCAGATGTGAGAGCTGATCTTCTCATTTTAATTGGGAGAGAAAAAAAAGCTATAGAAGACCTGCAGAAAGGAAGATGGACAATTTCTGTCCTATATTTTAGAGAAGGAGAAGCCAGTAGACTGATGTGGCTTAGATACTTTAGCTAGGTGGTTATTTATTCTTCATGCATTTAAAGTCCCCATTTAAAGATTATTTTATTTTTTCCTGTAAGATAGTTAAAAAAGAGAATCTTGAGATTCATATCACAATTTTATTTCAAAAGCTATGGCTAAGGATAGCACTGAGTCTTGTGCAACTCATAACAGAAGAGGCAAAGTTTGGTAGTTGTAATTGTGATAGTTTCACTGTAGAGTTGAAGTTGTATATGAGATGATCTCTAAAGAGAACAGAGAGGACCTGCAAAATACCTACCTTCATCTGAATCTATCCTGTAAGAAAACAAAGACGGAAATTACCATTAGGCAACTTCTCTAGAAAAGGTCCTCACATGACAGTGTATCTGCTCCTGGACCACTTGCCTCCAAGGCTTTTTCCAAAAGACTGGCAAGTCCTTTTCCAGTGTTGCTGGGGCCAAAGAGTCTGATGTATCTGATTTGAAACACCTCCACAGTGTCTCCTTACCTAATCCACCTATTCCACCAATTCAAGTTCATGCCACCATCACATCAAACAGATTTTTTTCTAATTGAAATCACTAAACTTACAATTTAAAAGGCATCAGGTCAGACTGAGAACACATGTAGTAAGAAATCTTTTCACCCCTTCCTTTCTAAACTGTAAGAGCTTTAGATAAATTGTTATTCTTCTTCTGTCAGATCCAGATAGCTTTTCAAAAGCAAAGATGATAATTTGCTTTCTCAACATCTCCATCATGTTATTTAATGTCAACATGCATGACTGTAGCACACCTTCTCATCAAAATCCTGAAACAAGAATGGTCAACAGTCAGTGAAACACATGAAAATCAATCAGATGTTCTTGTACAAACAGACTACTTAGATTAAATATACAGCATACTACTCTTTGGGTGGAAATTACACTGAAATGTAATGTCAGGAGCAAAACTAAAAGCCTCTAGTAGCCTTGTGAAGTGAGCTCAGGATTCTCATTAATTTTAACCATATGTATCCATTCATTCAAAGAGGTAATATACTCTAAGATATTTAAATGAGCGTAACTAGTGGAAATACAAACTCTACTGCAGGCAATTACAAGTGAAAGATTTAGGATCTGATTCTGCAACTCCTTTCTTATCTAGTTAACTACTCAGTCACAATGAATGTAGGAGGGCTGACTGAGTTAGGCCCTAATTTTCTAAATCAAATCTTTCTTTCATATTAAAGGAAGACAGGTAACCTTGAATTTATAGTTTTGGAAAGATGTTTATTGGCTATTTTTAGCAACAGAATTTAATCTCAACATTGGAGTGTTTGGGAAGCTTACTTGTCTTTCTTTCCATCCTCAGTTATGATGAATAGTAAGTAAGAAGATGAATAATGTGCTGCACTTACATAATGCACTTTGATTCATTACCAAATTCATGGACATGAATAAATTAAGCATCATGACAACAGTCTGGAAGTAATTTATATTGCACTATAAGGAAGAAAATTAAGTGTAAGGGGGCACATGAGTTTCCCAAGTTGAGTCAGTGGCTGATTGAGAAGAAGTACCTGGATGTACTGGCTTTTACTTTTCTCTTCAAACTACTAATCACATTTTCTGTGCTCAATTACTGGGAGTGTTTTGTATTAGCAAGACCAAAACCTCATCAAAATGCTGCTGAAAGAAAATAATGAATCAGGAATCAGAGAATATTTGGATGTTGCGAGTGCTTGAGGAAGTTTCCTCCTGAAGGTCTTTCTAGATAGCATTCCCACATAAGAAAATAGAAAACCAGGAGCGGTTGTTCTGGACAAATTGTGACAAAATTTCCCTTGTGTTTTTCTACCTGTCTGCTTTGAAAATATTTTAAAAGAAAACTCTATGGAAATGTCAGAGATGTCTGTAAAGGAAGGAGAGGAGGGGGAGCTGTGTACTCATACAGCCACCACTATAGTAGACCGTCATTAGTACCATCAGCTGTTCTCTTCACCTCACTCTCAAGATGAATAAAAAACAATCCAGCCTTCTTCTTTTTTTTTTTTTTTTAAAAAAAACAAACCAAACCCCTTATGTTTATTTTAATACCAAACTTTTAGAAAGAGTCCAACTATCAAATGACCGATTTTCAGACTTGTTCCAGTGCAACACTCCTTGTAATCAATACAGTTTTTCCTCTTACAGGCAAAGTCTATGTGTATGATGTGTATGCATATGCATGCATATGCATGCATATGCATGAAGCACTTCTGGGTACATCAAGAAGAGTTTGGCCAGCAGGTCCAGGGAGGTTCTCCGCCTCTTTTCCTCTACCTTGGAACATCTTTCATACAAGGAAAGACCTGGGGTTGCTCAGCCTAGAAAAGAGAAGACTGAGGAGGGACCTCACTAACACTTAAAAGATGAAAGTTAAGAGGATGAGGTGGTGCTTTTTTTCTGTTGTCTTCAGTGACAGGACATTGGGTATTGGACATAAGCTAGAACAAAATTTCACTTAAACATAAGGAAAACTTCCTTCCTGTGAGGGTGATGGATCCCTGGCACAGGCTGCCCAGGGAGGCTGTAGAGTCTCCTTCTCTGGATATTTCCAAATCCATCTGGATATATTTCTGTGCACCTGATCTGGGTGGACCTGCTTTAGCAGGACAGTTGGTCTAGATAGTCTCTAGAGGTCCCTTCCAGCCCCTACGATTTGATAATTCTGTGATTATATAATTCTATGTTTATGTTTGTTAATAAAGAAAAAACCACAGAAGTGTTTCCCTTACACCTTTCTTGACATTCTTGTAAAAAAAAAAAATCCTGAAAAGGAGAAAATGGAAGAAAGAAAAACCAAAATGACAGTGTAACTGTAGAATATAAAAATGCCTTGATTTTCTAACATATTTCCCTGCATTTATTTCTGATCTGAGATGGAAAGCATTCATGCTCCTCTACACCCATTTCAGTATTTCTCTGCAGAGATTCATTGACCAAATTGTTCTTTAACATCCAGATGAGAAAGAGGAACTTAGTGACAGCCTACATGATAATAATTATTGTTAGTATAACCACTGTTGGGAACAGCAGTAGCTAGACACCTCAGTAGCCTCTTATTCCTCCTATTGAAGAGACTGGGTTTCTGCCACCACTGCTTATCTCATGTTGTGACCTGTGGGAAGATGTGGTTGCCTTGTAGTTTCACCAATTATCTGAGATGCTTTCCTTAATTTTCTCAATTCTTTCTCTTCCCTTTAAGAATCTCTCCATAGAGTTATGTTATCTTTGTGTCTGGCACTTTTACCTACCCTGCTGGACTCAGAGCATGATTTGACGCCATCTGAGAAGCTTTACCACAAAGTCCTCAGAATCTTTGAGATCTTTACCTGGTCTACTGCCAGGCTTGCTCAGAAGACATAGAGTAAGGTATGTCAGTGAGGTTTGACATTGTTTGTGAAATGTAGAGGCTTGGGACAATACAACTCCTAACCTTGTTTAATGGAAAATGTTACGCTGAACTGAACCTTCTGACTGAATGCAATGCTGCTCTAACAACATGTCTTTCCCATTTGTATCGCTCAAGGAAATCCTGCTCTCTCTGACATTAGGTTTTATCTGTACCATCAGTCTCTAGCAGAAAGACATACAGAAGCTCTGCTTAGGAGACTGCACAAATCTTTTTTGTTGTTATTAATGTCAAACATAAAACATTTCAGCTTTGCAGTCATTATTTTCTGAAGTCATCTGTTCATTTCTCTGGAATTTGAGAAAAAGTAGATTTTATGTCTTATTTATGAACTGTGGTTCACACCATAATGGAATTGCAAGCTACTGTCAAATCACAGATAATATGCCGTCTGTGATTTTATACTAAGTTGTTGTCTGGGTATTAATCAGTATAAATCAGAACAGCTTAATTTATATCAGCTGATTCTTTTGATCACAATATAAATAGCAAATTCCTTTATCCAAGTATCTTTCCATTATCCTACTGCCAGATCCAAAGTGTAGATTTCAGAAGTTGTATTACAACTTCTAGAATTATGAAAGCAGTATATCAGGAATGCAGACAAACTAATCAAACCAATCCTTGCTAAAAGATGTCCACTCTAATTTAAATACATGTTTTTGTGTCTATCTGTCTCTAAACATTAAAATGGTGCATATAGAGCAATTTTTTTCTCTCCAGTCCTCAAAAATTAATGCATGAACTGAACCTTTCCATTTGTTGATGTTTAAGACCATTGTTTTTTTCTTGGGAATGTGGACATTATACCGAGTCCAAAGCAAAGTTGTATCTTGTCTCTTTCACTGGTACAGTGATAAATAGGCTTTTCAATTTCATTGTTATTCTTGCACAAATACCTGAGGTAGTTCAAGTACTGCAGTAGCCTGTTTGGTGTAATCACACAATCATAGAATGGTAGAGTTGGAAGGGACCTCTGGAGATCATCAAGTCCAATCCCCTGCAGAAGCAGGTTCAGCTAGATTAGGTCGCACAGGAACCTGTCCAGGTGGGTCTTGAAAACCTTCAAGGAAGGAGACTCCACAACCCCTCTGGGCAGCCTGTGCCAGGGCTCTGGTACCCTCATAGTAAAATATTTTTTCTTATATTTAAGTGAAACTTTTTGTGTTCCAGCTTCATCCCATTACCCCTTGTCCTGTTGATAGATACAACAGAAAAAAAAGGATATCTCAACCTCCTGACACCCACCATTAGGTATTTGTAAATGTTACTAAGATCTCCCCTCAGTCTCCTCTTCTCTAGACTACACAGTCCCAGTTCCTGCAGCCTTTCCTGGTATGAAAGATGTTCCAGTCCCCTGATCATCTTAGTGGCCCTGAGCTGGACTCTCTCCAGAAGTTCTCTGTCTCTCTTGAGCATGGGAGCCCAGAACTGGACACAGGACTCCAGATGCGGCCTCACCAGGGCAGAGTAGGGGGGAGACAGAACCTCCCTTGACCTTCTGGCCACACTCTTCTTGATGCATCTCAGAATCCCATTGGCCTTCTTGGCCATGAGGGCACATTGCTGGCTCATGTTTAATTTATTATCGATCACCTTTGCTTTCAGCAAGGGCAGAATGTCACAATCAGATGGTTTCTCTGCCATGGCTACTCCTATGGGCTTATCATCACATGTCTCTAAAAAAGGCATCGCAAAAAATAGAAACTGAATTCTGATAGCTGCCAAAACACTTTCTCTGCTCTACAGCCTGCCTGCCACTGCCCTCAGTACTGGAGATCCTCAGAGACAGGCAGGAAGGTTGCTGTAGACTGACAATTGTTCAGATAGTCCACAGACAGCTTCACATCCCCTCCAACAATGAAGATGTGATGATATTCACACTAGAAATGTGATGGGGGAAACAAAATTTTGGTAAAGGTTAGAGGTACTTTCAGTCATTGGACAAGAGACAGCTTGGCTTTGTATTACCAGTGTGGTATGTTACATGACCTTTCTTTGCTGTAACATTTTTCACTTTGCCTTAAAACCATATGGAGTCACAACTATTGTCTTATTGGTTGTTGGCAAGGGTAAGCACAATGCAGCTGCTGCGACTGTACTGCCCATGTGCAGCTCAGTGTGCTCAGCAGCTCACTGCTGGGCAAAGGCACAGACAAGTAAGACATAAACATCATTTGAAGAGAGCAGCAGAGGTGTGTTCAAAACTTTCCCAATCTACACTTTACAGGAAACTGGAAAAGATAAATTCTCAGCAATTTTATGGAAAACAAACTCCCTGATCTATGGCCCTTTTGGAAGGACACAGCAACAGTGGCAGATACACTCATTGTCTATTTAACTCTTATCAGCAATGAAAGTTCTGAACTGAGGGAAGGTGAAAGCTGCAGCTTTGCCATTTTTATCCCCTGGAATTGAAATAATTTTCCTTTCACCTTTCAGAGCAGCAACTCAAGGCAGGCTGCCCAATGGTGTTGCCAACACTCATTCACTGTTTGGAAAAGAAGCAGCTTTGGGAAGGAAAGGATGGGAAGCTTTTTCTACAATGTTTGGGAATGTTTGATATGCAGAAAGCCCTGCTGGCTACCCTTTGGCCTGCCTGTGATGCAGTGCAGATTCTGATAATGTCATTCAAACGTGTTAATTTTTCTTGTCCATTTGAGTGTTTTTCATTATCCTTGTGCAAATGAAGAGGTGGACAGAAGGAGACTTTCCCTGCTCCCTTTGTAGCCCACTACAGGTTCCACTTCAATGGTGCCAGAATCTCTACCTGACTAAATAATTTTGTGCTTTTGCAGCTGACTACATTTCCCTAAAAATGCTTGATCTAAACTTAGTTTTCCAGCCAGAATCCTATGGCTCCAAAAGGACAGATTTTGTCCCTTGAGCCAGTGCAGGTAGTGCTCCTTCCCTCACTCTTGCATTCCGTAGAGAACCCTGGGTGTCCTGTTGGTTGCAACGCTCTCCCTGTTGTCTGTGGGGCTGTGACTTCCTCTGAAGACAGACCTGGCCCTTCTTGTCATTCACTTTCTGACTTGGACTCACACTGAGGCACCTACTAACACTTTGTCAGGTCAAAAAGAGATCATCAGGATAGACTATCTTCCTTACAGTCCCCTCAGTTCAGGTACTGCAGCAGAGTGTTGCTTTGCAGGGGAAGCCACCACAAATGGTGTCCTTGGTGACCAGTCCTGAGGTTCTGCACCGGTTCTATTCCAGCAGGCATAGCTTGAGGGATGTGACACTTGAGCTGCACACCTTGGAGAGGCAAAGAATTCCCACACTACATACACACAGAGTTTTATCCTCAGACAGAAAAGATTCTGGTTAACTGGAAAAATAAACTGCTGCCTTGAACATCGTGCTCACTCTGACTGTAAGCACAAACTGAGTCACTCCAATACATGAGCTGTGTGCACACTTCAGTGGTTCCTCCCAGTTTGTGTCAGGAGGCATCAAGGGAAAGACTGTAGCCTTTACAGCATCTACCATCTACTTTTCCAGTAACAGTCTGGACCTGGCTCCTGTCTCATTTCCATGGGCAAGTAAGATGGGAGCAATGGAAAGTATGTAGCTCTCAATTTTCAAGGTCAAAAACATTAAGAGGAGTATGATGCTCAAATTAAAATTAGTATCTTATTTCTGCCTCCAGAAGATGCATGCTTTCCTATCAGGGCATCAAATTTTAAGAGGCACAAAGGAACATTTATGTAACAAGACTGTAAGAAATAGCATGTTGTAGAAGAGATCCATAGGCCAGAGCTGAAGTGGCAGCGATTTTTTTCTGGTGACAGCAATATTCAAGTAAATAAAGCACCAATCTTTGAGAACACATCAGAGATACACATTAATGTCTAAGGTATGTTTAGACAAGGGCAGAAATTAGCCTCTTGGAACTATTATGTATCTGAACAAAATACAAAATTGTAGAGTTTGTATGTGCAGAGCTAACAAACACAGTCCAGAAGCTTTCTTAAAGTAGAGCTGAAGTTAGACATCTACAGTCTGGATGCTAAAGCACTGCACCTTTCTCTTCCCTTCCTTAACATTATGCAATTTGCAGTGTGACCTAATGACTGCACACACTTCTGCAGCCTATAGTCCCGCATTATTTAAAACAAATGAAATATAGATAGCTGTCCCATAGTTAAAAAATAACATATAGCAAATGAGTTTTATTTTACTTTTTATCCAAAATTCATGCAGGTTTACAGAAAATTATTAAACCTCAACAAACTCCAAACAAAAAAAGTATTAATTTATTTGTCAAGATGAAAACACAAGATCAAAGAAGTTAAATGACCTGTTGAAAGACATACTAGAAAATTAGTGGCATGTCATCATTTTAGCTATGGCTGGATGCCAGATACCCACCAAGTCATTCTACCACTCCTCCTCCTAAAATAGACAGAAGAGAGAGAAATATAACCACTGGTTCATGAGCCGAGATAAGGACAGAGAGATCACTCAGCAATTAGCATCACAGACAAAATGGAGTCAGCTTAGGGAGGAATGATTTCATTTATTAATGAACAATCACAACAGAGAAGGGAAAATGAGAAATAAAACCAAATCTTAAAATACCTTTCCCCATCCCTCCATCTTCCCAGGACTCCCAGGACTTATCCTGCAGCAATACAGGGGAATGGGTGATAGGGGTTATGGTCAGTTCATTACAGATGGACTTTGCTGCTGCTTCTTCTCAGAAGGAGGCCTCCTCACACTTCCCTCTGCTACACTGTGGGGTCCCTCTCATGGGAGATAGTTCTCCATGAACTTCTCCAGCTTGGGTCTTTCCCATGGGATATAGTTCCTCACAAACTGCTCCAGCATGGGGCCTCCCACAGGGGCAGCTCCTCACACCCTGCCCCAGTGTGGGTCGTCCACTGGGAGAACAGTCCTTCAGGGACTGACTGCTCCAGCCTGAGTCCCTCACAGGATCACAAACCCTGCCAGCAAACCTGCTCTGGTGTGGGCTCCTCTGTCCCCATGGGCTCCCAGGTCCTGCCAAAAACTTGGTCCAGGGTGTTTCCCATGGAGTCACAGTCTCTGTCAGCCATCCACCCACTCTGGCAAGGGGTTCTCCATGGGTTGTGAGCAGATCTCTGCTCCCTGGTGGCCTCCATGGACTGCAGGGGCACAGCTGCCTTACCATGAGCTGCACCACAGGTCACAGGGGAATCCTTATGTGACTCTTCGTGTTTTATGCTTTGAGAACAGTATATTTTCAAGGACGTTTACTGAACATGTAAGAATAATTTTTTTTTTGGGTAGGATGCTAGGATAAACAGAAAAGATGATTCTCTTAAGAGAAATCTAGTGAGGGCTCTAAATTTCTTTTAACTATCGCCATTCAAGTTGAACACTAGGGGTCATATTTAGATAACCACTGACATACGTATGCAGAGCAGATCCAGGAGAAAAAAGTAACTACACAGCAATGACTCGTGAATGTTTAACAATCTGCAGAGGAACAGCAGTGATTTTCATGGCATACAGTGCAAATGCTGTTTTGCTGCAAAGTGGTAGGCTGACTCCTGTATTTCTGTGGTTTTGAAAAGAAGGAGTTAGAAAATAAAGCAGGAAGACTCACAACATGCTCACAACATCAAATGAGCTCTATCTTTTCCTGTAAAGGTTACTGTCCCACACAGATCTCTCAGGGTCCATACTCATTCCCTTTTGTACTTTCAATGCCACAACAATTCCAGTTCAGGAAAAGTGGAGCACAGTATTTTTATTGTGGAGACAAAGTGATCATGAGAAACTCAGTTCATTTAGGAACCACGTTCAAAGGTACAAACACCAGTTGTTTCATCAGTTTTATTAAGCTTTTCTGAGCGTCCTTCCCTAGGGACATTCAAAATCCACCTGGACAAGTTCCTGTGTGACCTGCTCTAGATGATTCTGCTGTGACAAGGGAATTGGACTAGATGATCATTTGAGGTCCCTTCCAACCCTTAAGATTCTGTGATTCTGTGATTCCCATTATCCCTGGCTGTACCACGACTCATCAGCATGTGCAGAGGGCTCACATGCTCATGTTGTAATGGATTTTCACAATTCTGAGTTGATGTCAACTTGCAGCATTGTGCTGCTGCACCTCTGTACAATGAAATGCACACAAGGAAAATAAGCATGAATTAGCACCTAATGACTTGCTGTCCACATGGCTCACTTGTTTCTTATGTTACAGCTTCCACTGTATTGTTCAGTCATCTTTAAAAGTCCAAAGTACTGGAATCTCCACCATTTCTTTTAGGAGACTCTTTCCCAGTTTGCAATATCTTACTATCAAAGAGGTTTTCCTGACATTCATCCTAAAATTTCCTCCATAACTTCATCTCATTATTTTTGAGGATCAGGGGCACTTCTGTGGGTTGCAGGTGGAAAGCCTACTGCCTACTCTGCCCTTATCTTGGAAAATGCCTTATCTGCAGAAAAGCAAAGCAAGCAAGGGAATGGAAAGAAAAAAAATCTCTTCCTTTGACGCCATACAGGCAGTTTGGATGCAAAACGGCATCCAATAGTAATAGCAATATTTTTTTTTCTTTCTTTGGTGCAACATCACAAGGGAGGTGTGGCACTGAGGTGAGCAGATACAACAAATCAGCTTCTCATGTCAGTCATCACAAAGCTTTACTGGTAGTGTTTTCCTGGCATTCTTTACAGTCTATCATTATAGCACATTTCAAATTAAAAGGAGTGTCCAGTTAATTCTTTAAAATGTTATCTTGAAAAGGGGAACATTTTATAAACTCTCAGAAGTTCTGTGTTTTGTTCCTTTCCAGCCTCAGAATCAGACTTTTAACAGGAGGATTTTTCCCACCTCTTTCACAACATGTAGAAAATGTTTTCATGAACAGATATATTTATCTTAGCATAATCTATCTGTAAAATTAAACAGACTATAAGAGAATCATAAAGGCTAAGCTACAGAGATTTTTTCCAATAGCCTTAGAGGTTTGTCTTCATTTGTTTTTGGTGGTAAAGGTGGTTTGGTTTGGTTTGGTTTGGTTTGGTTTGTTTTTTTTACAAATATGTAACTTTGGGACAAAATAAACACCTGCTGTATTAAAGTGAGGTAGATGGGGCAACTCATCAGAGGCAGGTCAGAGGCAGGTCAGAGGCAGGTCGAATTAGCACAGGAGTCTTACACAGACCACTTCTACTTAATATATTTCTTTATTGTAATAGATAATCACATACATCTTCTGCATGTTTGAATGTTGAGTTTAGCATTTTAAAACACAAGCTGGACACCTTTTAAAAGCTAATGAGAAGGACTTAGCTTATCATAAAGTGGTTCTTAAGAAAATCTCAGCTTTGTGCATGATTATCTATATTCTACATTTTATCTGGAAAATGTAACTTTTTTTTTTTTTTTTTACCACAACAGAAGTAAAACATTGCTTTGTGCCTGGTGTTTTTTTGTTAGAGTCATGAGTCACGTCACAATATGATAGAAATGTTCGCAACCAGATTCATACAAAGACTCCTGAGTAGCTCTCATAAGTGCCATGAGATCATGTAAAGCTTTTAATCCCTTTATACAGAACACTGATGTATGGGCATTTGCTGTAGAGATGAATACAGTGGTTCATCTTTGGGGTACTAACTTCAGTAGCTGATTCCTCTAGCGACAGTTTCCCTGCTTGGGAGTAGTAGAGGCCCCTACGAAGCATGTGTCTAAACATCCTCACTTCTTCTTTTCAATGAGGATTGGGGAATTCAGCATCTTGCAAGAACCTAGTGATGTTTAGGGAACTACAGTATCATGTTCTGCTGCATTTTGCTGCAAAGCTGAGAAAACACTTTATTAGTAAATTGCACTTGGAAAATTACTGGAGCATACTGCAAGTTAAGGTCTTGATGCTGTAAGTTCTAAGTTTGGTTTTTGCAACCTACCTGTCTGGGTTTTTATCTGAAATTCATTAACAAAGTTTATTGATTCATGAGGCAATACACCACAACACATAATGCTCCAGAAATACATCTGGACAAAACGCTAACTGTTTTGCTTTAGCAAGCAAGGATGTAAAAGGCAAAGACTGCACTATGTGAATATGACAGTGTTCACTTAAGGCCATGCTTTTCAAAACGTTGTCATCAGAACTGCTTAACCTTGACAGAGTTCTTGCTGCTCTGCTCTGCAATAACAAAATAGTATTTTGGTAACCTTGAGCCAAGATAAAAAAGATCTGACATCACAGAATGGAATGAATATGTATATATATATATATATATATTCAGTTATTCAATTTTATGGCTCTTCGAAAACAAATGAGCTGTCAAAATGGATTGAGTGGAGAGTAGTTACTTTGATGAGGAAGCTGGAAACCAGGAGGATTCAAATCACAGTTTCTAGTCATATGTCTTAGGCAATGGTTATGCCATGAAGTGAATGTTGGGTCTAGAATACTTTACCTGAAATCTACCCTCTTAGAACATTATTCAACTTCTTAAATAATATTTAGTCATCCTAAAACTGTGAGAAAGATGTTGCAAATGCTACACCCCTCCATCCTCAGGTTATTTGCTTTATTGTTTCCAGGTATCCTACTTAGTCTTCATCTAGACAAAACTACAGATGAATGTCCATTGATTATTTCCACCCTTTTCTTAAATACACATCATACAAAGTATGGTATGGAATTCAAAACTGTTTTGGCTTGCAAAACCTCCATAAAAGTGTCAGGAATCTAGAACAGGGAATTCATAATAGATAATATGTATAAATGTATAGAATAGATGAGGAAGCTTTTCTTTATTTTCAGGATCTGAAAACAAGAACCCTGAAAAAATGAGGTCTGAAAATATGAACATGGGAAGGGGAAGCCCTTGCATCTCTATATGCTGTGCTAAAACACAGAACAGCAAAATAGGAAGAAAGCTCAGGTCAGAGATCAATAAAGACCACTTCATTCTTGCCTTGCCAAAGGGACAGAGTGAGCAGGTTCCTCTGGCCATCCCAGGAGCTCTCTTCTGCAGATTGATTCATGAGTCTATGGCTTTCCTGACACAATGTTGTGGTGACAGAAACTGCTCAACGTGCTGCTGTCCCCCTTCCCCCACCCTACATACATGTCTCACCAAACGTTGTGGTTTCTAAGCGACCCAATAAAGAGAGACTATTCCTTTACTTTGTGGTGAATGAATCACTGTGCCAGCTGAGACTCTTTACTCAGAGGGTCTCTACACCTCAGTGCTGTCTGTGGGACCCTTCCTACCATAGGCACTGCAGTTCTGTCACAGAATCACAGAAGGACAGAATCTCAAGGGTTACCAGTAGCTTGTTCCTGACCCTCCACAGCACAACTGGAAGAGCACTGAGAAGCCTGCTGGGAAGGTCACATATGCGTGTACAGCTGGGTCTGTCATACTGTTCCTCATATTCCAGGGGATCCCAGGGCGCAGAGGCATTTAGGGCCAGATGAAGAGAGAAGTGAGACAGCCATGAGCAAAGTGAGGAACTCTGTGGGCCTCGTTTCTCCTTTGAATGCCAGTCAACCCTTCACTTGCAAACCATCACTTTGTAAGGTAGCTAGAGCTTATCTGAGGCTACAATACACCCAAAATCTCATTTTGGACATCTAACATATGTGATCTGCCTAGTCTTCTGAGCTTAGCTCTGCCTCTTTCTCCATTAATTTGGTCTGGAACTCAGGCATTCAGGCTCCTCTTTTCTACAATATCTCCCATTCTTATGAGCTCAAAGTAGTCCAAAATATTGAGACCAACACCTCTGCTTTCCTGAGCTCAAGCACAAGAATCTCCTAGCAGGTGCATGAAGCAGATCGTCCTCAGCATTTCTTCTGATGGACCAGTGCCTTCCATGCATGGGGAGGGACAGGGGCACAGGACGTCTCCCCATCAGTAGGCACTGCTGAGTGTTTGTGCCTACATGTTCTCTGTAGTCCTTACCTGAACAGAGTTCTTCCCCATGAACAGCCAGGCTTGAGCTTCCTTCATCTTCCGGGGCAATAGCATAGGGACACATGAGGCTAGGAATATTATCATGAAGACACACAGAGTCACAGAATGATGGGGTTTGGGAGGGACCTCTAAAAATAATCTTGTCCAACCCCCCTGTTCAAGCAGGTTCACTTTGATCAGGTCACACAGGAACATGTCCAGGTGGGTTTTAAAAACCTCCAGAGAAAGAGACTCTACACACTGCCTCACCTGAACAGGAAAGAAGTTTCTCCTCATGTTCAAGTGGAACTTCTTGTGTTCCAGCTTACATCCATTACCTCTAGTCTTATCAGTGGAGACAACATAAAAAAAGTGTTGTCCCATCTTCTTGACATACACCTTTGAAATACTTGTAAGTATTAATGAAGTCCCTTGCCCTTTTTGAAGACTGGAGTGACACAGGCCTTCCTCCAGTCCTTAGGCACCTTGCCAGTCCTCCAGGACCTTGCCAGTCCTCCACCATTAAGCACAATAAAAAGCCTAGCAAACTAGCATTTGTATTCTTTTCCAAAAATGGTGATGTTTTGATGAAGTGTTTAGCTCTCAATTTATTCTCTAATAGGATGTAGTCTGTCTTGCAACTGCAAAGCGCTTAAAATCTTGTCTTTTGGTAACATTGTGTTTTACAAAGATTGTGAAAATTGTCAGAGACTGAGGACTGTTTGCTTAGTGTTATTGGAGAAAATTATTGGTGCTAATGCACAAAGGATCTTTGTGCGATTGATCTCTCCATATATCTGGTTTAGTGACAACTGTTGGCAAAGATGTAAAGGGAATCTGTGTTACAGGAGGCATGGAGGAATGAAAAGAAAGAAAATTTATCTTCATAGTCTGTGAGGTTTTTTTTTATAGTGTATTAAAGAAGTTTTAGGAATGTGCTATTTGCTAGTCACAATGAAAATGTTAAAAGTGACCGATAGTTAGCTCAAGTCCAAATTTTACTCCTCCTGAAATCAATGAAGTCAAGATTTAAAAAAGCCTGAAGATTATTGATATATCTTTCAGATGAATGTATTACCAAAAGAAAATTTTTACTTTGGGTTTTGTAAAAAATACTACATTATACCAGACTTGGTAAGTTATAAGAATAGTATGTCTGATTAATCTTATTTTTCTGAATGAAGGCAAATGATAAGCAAGCAAAAGAAAAAATGAAAAAGAAATGGGCTAGAAAAAATACTACTGAAATTCAAGAGTCAGATTCTAGATCTACCAATGCAATAAAAGTTGAACTGAATTTGCTATGAAAGTGCCTGGGGAGCAGTGATCCTCATTTGCACAGACACAAAGTGCCATTCCTGTGATACTTGATTGGCTATTACTTTCCACTCCTGGCCATGCATGCTAAAGGGTGTGGTGCAGCTATTGAAAGATGTGTATGCAATGAACTGGCATGCTGTGGGCAGCTGTCCATCAGAAGCTACAACCCTTTGTCCCTTATCTACCCTGCTCAGCACGGCACAGAGCTTGTCAGGGATTCTAGCTGAAAAAAAAATCACCCTCTTTGAGCACTTTTTGTAATTCTGTGCTGAATCACTTTCAGTGTACATTCCTGAAAATGTCAACCTATGGAAATACAAATAATTTCCTCCTACAAGTACAGTCCCTCTTTCCCCTGCAAAAGCTTTGTCTGATATTAACTCCTCCTTTGCAGAATGTCCTGATTTGTACCTGATATAAAGATCAACTTCAGATCTTTTTCTTTAGCTACATTGATCCTGCAGATATTCAGACAGTATCACAGAAATTAAATTTTGATCTTCTTCTCCACTACTCAGATATATTCACTCAGGTATATTCCCTGCTGTTTTAAGTTGCCAACTAACAATTTTCACCCATGAAGAATCTGTTTCCTAGGTTCTGAACCAGAATCAGATCCACCTCAAATGATCTTGCCTTTTATTTCTGTTTTTAGCAGAAACCTCTCACTCCCCTCCTGGGACTTTCCCACTCCCACAGGTAGGACATTAAAAACTCTGTTTTTGTTGTTTTTTTCTTTTTTTTTTTTTCCCCCAGCATGACTCCAGAATTGTTCTGTTTGCTTACAGTGAAGAATATCAAGACATAACCAGAATCAGATGTTCAGTTTCTGATTTGATTTCATCCTGAAGGCATACTTAGCTGAAGACAAGCTTGTTTTTTTTCAACATACTCTCTGCACAGGCTAGCAGTTGTAAAAGCCAGGTGTGTTGCTTGAGTTAGTTACTGGTACACAAGCAACCTCGAAAATACTCAGAAGATACACAGTTTCAGTGAGCTCAATTGATGTGAAGACTCAGCATCCAAACTAGCCACGCAGAGGTGTGTCATGCACCTGCAGATACATTCCTCTTGCACAAAAAAATCAAAATTCAGGCTGTTGATTGGAAATATATGTGATTTAGGAGATGAAGTCTATATAAAAAGCCTGGAATTTTAGCAATTTATATTTAAGCAGTTTAAGTCTAAACTTTTGTTCATCTTAAATACAAAAACAATAACCTAGAACAATTTTGTAAACAATCTGACGATTTCCCACTAGAAAGCATTTACTTCAGGAGACAAAGAAAACCTAGGATTATTGTTCTGTTATTTCTGCAGTAAAAATCCATTTCTAATATTGATAATTTCATTTTCTTGAAACATAGCAAAAAACAATGATCACAGGAAAAAAATCTGGTGACAGTTTTTGCAATCCCTCTAGCATCCTCTAGCACAAATCTGAAAATGCTTCATAAATCAAAAATACCTTTGTGGACTTCACAGGATTCATACTGCTGTAAGAGATTAAGATTGTGCTCAGAGTTATAAAGAGCAGGTTGGAAAAAATCTTAATGTACTATAAAAATCTTGGTCCATGTCATAACTTTATATGTGGAAAATAAACAAAAGGAATATTGCAATTGAGCACAAGAATTATGTCACTACCTGTCAATATCTGATTGCATATTGTCTTGAGAGTGCTAATGCACATCCACAGCCTGAAATATGGTGTTAAAATTATCATTATGAAAAAGAACGGAAAATATACCCACTCCTTATGCTATTAGTATTTTTTTAACCCTCTGATTTGGAGCTAGTTGGACATGTTCTGTGCAGACATTACCACTATGGATGAGATGGTGGCCAAACAGAGAACTTTCCTCCCCTTTTCATGCTCACTGCCTGGTAAATGTAGGTTGTTGTACCATGTGAGCTAACAACTTTTGCAATGTAAGTAGTTTCAGATAAATAGAAGAAAGGCAAACAGCATGTCTGAAAAGGGAACAACAGGCTTGTCTGGTGGCATCCTAGTGCTGAGGGATGATTCAGGAGCTCATTTGGGTAGACTCCTTATGGCAAAAGGAAAAGTGCAAAACTGTATGTAGATTGACTGTTCAGGTTCTAGGTAGCTTTCCACAAGCTGGCACCTAGTGGATCTTGCTGCATTTTCTGTCCAGGGTGTGTGTCTGCGTTCACTTTGCCACTGTACTTTTGAGTCTTACTCCTGAAGCAGAAAAGCAATCCAGGCAGAGTATGCCATTACCCAGGGAGCAGCCTGAGCAATTGAGATTGGAGGTTAGAGAACTCTTGCAGACAAAGAATTTCATTTTCTTTTGACCTGAGACTTCAGTCTTACTGGAAAAAAACCTGTGAACAAGACCCACAAACAAGACAGGGACTTGTTTCGGTCTGATTGTGTTTTAAACTGAGAAAGTATTTCAGAGACAGTCTGGTGAGGAGGAAACCATACAGCACCACAAAGGATGCTTTAGTGATCTAAACTGTCCCTGTGAACAGTGACCACCTATGATACACATTAATGAGGAAGGAAGAACCAGTCCTGTAAAGTTAGGAGACATGCAACAGTGTAAAGTAATTGGACCTCACAGCAACTTTTATGCAGGATTTCCTCTTGGAGTCAACAAAAGACAGCAAATGGTAGGCAGTCACTGTGACCAGTGCTTCTAGCTGCAGTCTAGCAGTTGAAACTGCAGCTTCAGTTTCTTTCTATCTCACATAGCAAAAGTAATTGTCCACCATTTCAAATCTGTGGATGACAGGAGACAAAAAAAAACCCCAAAACAACAAAACCCTGTAGAAAATTCAATACACAATCATGCAAGTCTAACAGATCAGATTTAATACCTGTCCTGTGTTGTTCTTCCATCCTCCTTTTTTAATGACTGTTGCCTAGGACCGAGTGTTGCCAGTTCAAAAATCTCAATCGGCTTTATAAAAAAATTAAAACTGCCACTCCAAACAGTACTATTGTCAGTCACTACATTCACACAGACAACTTATGCAGAAGTATTCAGGAACCATACAACACTGTCTACTGAGTAATAACTTCTTAGAAGTGATATTCTGTCATTATGCATATACAGAATAACCATCAGCAGTGTTGTATGAGAGTATGTTTTTGGTGCATGAACAGAAGTGAGCTGCCCTGATGAGCAAAAGGGAAATGTACAGCTGAAGAAATCCCAATGGTAAGACTTCTAGTGTAGTCTGAGGCTTTTCCTGTAAGTGGAGTTTTTTTTCCTGTACTTTAAGTTGTAACCAAAAGCTTTTCTACAAAACAATAGCAGCCTTAGCAAAAGTGTTTTGTTAAAATAAAATAAAATAAAATAAAGCAGGAGCCAAACCCAAAACCTACTTAAACTTTTTGAAGAACAAAGGAAATCTAACAGACCTCAGAGCTTTTCTTTTTCCCTAATTATTCTTGGCTAGATGTCTTAACACTCACTTTTTATTTATTGGCAACTCCTTTGAACTACTGTGTGGTCACATGTCAATCCATATTCTCTGTCACATGCTATCAATTAGTTTACATTGTCTGACTATTGTCTATGACCTTTAATATATATGAAATCTAACAGTTTTCTCCGGTTATCGGGAAGTCTTACAGCAGTTGGTAGGAACATCAAAAGAATGAGGTTTGCAGGAGTAGAGTGTTTGTTCTTCCAAATGTTTCCCAAGTGTAAAGGTACAAAGCAAACCTGCAAAATACAAGAAAATCTAAACCAAATTCCCAAAAAAGGAAACAAATACCCCCAAACCTCAACGTAAATACAAGGATCCTTTCCTTTCCTTTCCTTTCCTTTCCTTTCCTTTCCTTTCCTTTCCTTTCCTTTCCTTTCCTTTCCTTTCCTTTCCTTTCCTTTCCTTTCCTTTCCTTTCCTTTCCTTTCCTTTCCTTTCCTTTCTCTAAAGCACAAAGAGTTTTAAAAAGCCTTACAGACACAACTTATTATCATTCATACAGCCATGTAGTACTGATTTCCCAAGAGTTTTCTTGGTTATTCAAACCAAGCAGCTATAAATCAGAATTGCATCCATTGGTAGTGATGGTAATGGGTTTCCACTATCTTTATTTTGCTCCAAGAAAGGGCCTTTTTTGAGTGCCCACTTTATCTGTTGTGCAATCACTGAATACTCTGTAAAAATACCACAAACTAAATGACAAAAACATATCTCAGAGATCTTTGTTACTTCTAACTTCATATAAGACAGAGATTGTATTAAGTGAATAAAACAATTCAAATGAAAATGACTGCAATTTCAGATTGATTACAAAAAATAGAGAAATTTGTATTAATTTCAAATTGATCTTGAGTAAACTGTTAGGCTTCCAGAAGAAATACTGCTGTGTTATCAGAGGTAACAAGATAGGAAACGTCACTGCACAGTGAAGACTACACAAATACACCTTTTCCTGGTATTTTTTTTTGAGAAGAGACACATCCTACAACATTACATGCCTAGTGTAAGCCTGTAAACATATTATATAATTTCAGGTGTTATGTACACTTAGTGGACATAAAAGTATATGAAGACTCTTAAAAAGATCACCAAGAAATACCAGAACAGATGCTAGATTAATTTCCCCATCTAAGTAGAGGTAAAATTGCAGCCTTTGCTGTTGTAGAATGTCCAGATTTGAGAAATCACAAAAAAAAAACCCCTGGTGGATACTTTGGCAACTTTCCATGTTATAGATCATCAAATGTGACACCAAATACAAATGTAACAGCCAAAGCCAAATTCTTTCCCACTTCTGACCTGAACGGGGCTCACAATCCTTCTCACATAACTTGACATAATGTTAAAAAGTGAAAACACATCCTCTTATTCATACCGTCTTATTTTAAAATAGCTCTTGATGGCATTGCTGTAATAAAGGTAGATGTGTTTTGGACTACATGATATTTTGAGATCCCTTCCAACTTTTAAGATTCTGTGATTTTGTGGGATTCTGTGATGATTACATTCAGGGTACAAGAAAAGCCTTTAAATGACTGAAGCCAATGTCATTTACCAGAAATTAGTTTGGCCCAGTATAAGTTATAAAGGCCATTTTAAATTATAATAAGGTGTTTATTGCCGGGAAAGCTCCCCTCTCTAATACAAAGTCTCACTTTTCTCTCCCCAAAACAATTGACAAATGTGATTGGTCCAAAGGTTATAGTCTGCAAATGCTAGTAGTTCATTAAAGTGGTCATAAGATACTAGCTAACTTAAAAGTAATAAATATGTAGAAGGCAGAGTAGTAAATTTATCTGTAAAAGCACATAGCCATGTGAAAACTCTGATCATACCACAATCATGAAATATATGTAGTAGTGTAAAACCTGTGGAATATTTTCTAGTATTCTAATATGTTTTAACCTGAGAAACTAAATGAAATATCTGTACTATGACTGCAGTAACTAAAAAAAAAAACCCATGCAGCCCCAGATATGCATTATTGTGTAACAAGATATGCAGTTTCAATGCATAGCAATACAACAAATTACAACACGTAACTAAAAATTGGTAACTACGGCCACGTTCTCTACATGTTGCAGCACAGAACAAGAGTCCTTTACATTCACATCTGCTTTTCTCTGGTCCTGTCAGCATTCTGGCAGCTCTCCTCAACAGTTTACAGTGTACGCAATCCAGAAAAGAAACCAGGAAAGCACAGCAGAGAGTGAGTTATAGAAAACAATTAGGTGTCCTTCAGGGTTTTTTTTTTTTGGCTCTAAGTGACAAGTGTATTATTTTTACTCAGTTAAAATGCCACAGGTATACTATAGACTGGAAGGAAGATATTAATCTTGTTTTTTTTTTTTTCACAGACAGTTCGGATGTATGTAGTTATTGTCCTAAAGCAATCAAGCAAACCAGTAAATGTCTTTGGGTTTTGCCTCTGGCTTCATTTTCTCAGACTGAAGCAGAATATTATTGCTGCTGCACTTACCTCTATCTTCTCTCCTGTCTGTGTTGGATAAAGGCTCAAATTATTTTTAGCACTCTGAACTCATTTATTTATTCTTATTTCGAACATACTGGAAAGCATCTCTGCTGTAACTGGAAAGAGTCTGTGAAACACAATTTATTCCCTATTACCAAAAATATGAAAGAAATCAAGGCTTTAACATTATAGATGTCAGTCTGATTGAAGATCTAGTCTGATCATACAGAGTGGGTATAAAGGGAATTGTCCTGGTCTTCAGTTCTTACCCTGACAATGACCACAGGAATGTTTTTCTCTAGACACTCCTTACAAGAGACTAGGTACCGGGCCCTGGAAGCAAGTTTGAAGTTGTGTGCTCATCTGTATTTAAAACGGCACTGTACATTTCTGAATTTTTATAGTGGCTTGATTTTGGTAACAGCACAGCAGGAAAATGTTAAAAAAAAAAAAAAAAAGAGTTAACATTTGCTCCTGAAATACATTCTGAAAACAGATGAACTTGTCCCTTAATATCTGGGTAGATACGGTAAATAGTGTCCTCTGTTGTGACTTGGTTTGCATGACTCTAGATTATTTTGGGCAAGCTTTTATTTCTCTACAGTTTGCAGTTACACAGGCAAGATATTTTTCTGGCATGAAAATCAGTTTCAGTGCTTCTTTCTCCTCAGTTTGTGATTTTCTGGCAGCAGTTGGTACAAACTGGCAGAAGTAAGAGCAAGTCAAGTACTATAGTGGCTGCACGCTGAGAAGCAAGATTACCCTGTCTGGCCTTGGATGTGAAACTAAGTCAGTCCTGAGCACTTGAGTGGTGGAAATGCTGCTGAAAATGGAACCAGAGGCAAGATTAGTAAAGACAGTACATCTCCTGCACTCCTCACTGAGGTAGAATGCTCTCACAGACTCCTTCAATCAGAACGGCAAAATTGTCTAACCTGTTGGATATGATTCACACATATTTGTGGCTAGCTCATTAGTTCTGCAATCCTCAAGGAAGGGAAACCTGCTATTTGAATAAGAAAGACATTTTGACAATTAAGTCCTTCACAGAGAACTACACAGACTATCACATACCCTCTTAAATACCTGCTTACTTAAGAATGATCCTCATTTGGTCAGTGTAGGTTTTCTACTAAACTTCTGCAATATGTTCCCAATGCTGAGAAACAAAATGAAACATGTAATTCTTCAGTTAACCTGGCATGCTTGGCAAACAAAAAACTTTTGAAAGCCTGGAAGCTGCTACCCTTTTTAAGATCTTGAAAAACAATTGCAAAACAATCTTTTTGATCTATTAGACTGACTCTACAGGACGGCACATTAATTTGGTGGCCCACTGGGTCTCTTTCCTTTTGTTCTGCTTGGTATGCACTAAACATCTGTTTGATTAGGGCCTCTACTCCCAAGGGAGCATTGAGGACTACATTTGCTGTATGTGCCCTAAGTGCATTAAATTCTTTTGCTTTGAAAATCCACCCTCTTTCTCCCAGCCCAGGAAACAAACAGAAATCACTCATGGCACCTGCACTGCTCTGTATACTACCAACGTCCATTATCAAAGCTTTCAGTTTCTGGGTATTAAAAGTCTCACCAGCCAAATCATTGCTAATTTTCTTTTAGAAAGAGCATCAGGGAAGGAAGATAAGTGCCAAAGGACTACTTCCTATGTTGTTTGCAGCTTATCAATTCTCATTATTGTATAACAAAATAATTAATAATCTTTATAGGAGAGCATACCGCATACCAACTTGTCTTTGCATTAACACTGAATTTACAACAATAACTCAATTTACTTCAGTAGCATTCATCTAGTGATTGCTCCCACGGTAAATCCTTGATACATAGTTTACAGAAGAGGTCATTTGAAAAGGGTTGGGATTTTTTTTATGTCTTTCACAGAACAATCGTTTGTTGATGAGCACTTTCATCTTTAGTACTAAGGCTAACTGAAAATGTTACCCCAGTGACAGTGTGAAGGTGTTTACTGGAAAGAACATTAGAATGAAGAAAAAAAAAGAAATTAGCAGGAAAAAAAAGGGAGCATCTAATCACTATAAGTGGACTTCCGATGATAGATAAAGTTAGGGGAAAACATACAAGCAAACAAAACCACAGTGGAGGACAATAGACTAAACTTATTCCAAGTGTAACTCCAGCCAGCTGGCTAGTATCTGGTTGTCAAAATATGTTTAATGGTGAAAGAAAGAACCAAAATAAAGTATAAAGTCTGTCCTAGAATATGGCACATGGGTTTTGTTTGGCTAAACCAGGATATCATCTATAACACAATTCTTGGAGATAAATTACTTGTTACTGCAACTCTAGTATCAAGGTATGATCCTTAGCATTTTTACAAGCCCCTTTGCTGCCTTTTTTATTTCACAGTATTCTATAAATATTCAATGTACTGTTTTCTTTTGATCACAGTAAAGAGGAGTTTTAAGATTTTTTTGTACCTATATCAGCATAGGAACAAGGTATATGTATAGATCTATGATTGCTCCTTCTCTAAAAGCATGCATCATCTGTGCAAGCTTATGGCTAATCGTTCTTCATAAGTTATGGATGTTTTCTTCCTACCCACCACTTTGTAAATTCACTTAATGTAATTGCAGATAGCAAGCTGTAAAGCAGGTTTTATGAAGCCAATAATGCAGATATAATACTTGAGGAATTCCTTTTAATTTGGATATATTTATTTTTCCAAACATTTTGTTTGAGAGAAAATGAGATTGCTATCTGCTGTTTCCTTTTTTTTTTTTTTTTTTTGCAGGAAAGCAAAGGGTTGTTGACTTCCTCTCCCCTCCCTTCCTTCCTTCTTTCTGAAGGTACTGTACTCATCTGAAAAAAAAAAGAGAACGAAATGATTGTTCCTGTTCTCTTTCTTAAGTCATTTGAAACACTGTCCCTGCTAGTTTTCTAAGTTCACTGCAACCTCTGCACAGGGGGAGGGAGAGAGAGAGAGAGAGAGAGAGAGATTACCAACATGAGAGCAGGTAGAGAGCTTAGGGCATGACTCCTTCCAGCTTCAACAACTGGTAAGTTAAGTAAAAATGCTTTTATGGCTAACTCTTTAGAAGTGCAATATATTTGCTTTTTTAGTAAGAAGAGGTAATTGTCAGAAACACATTAAATGATAAAAAGATAATAACCATATGCATGGCCAATCATTATATTTATGCTGTATATACTAGTGGTAATAGCATACAATTTAACAAGTGAGACAAGAAAGTGTTTTCCAGTGAGGCTGAAAATAGTTTGCTGTGACTTTTGCATATATGCCTTCTGTTACCAGAATCTTGTTACGGGCTTCACTAACTTTATCCTTAATGTTTCAGCAAGATTTAGGACACTGCTGAAACAAAGAGAAGCTCTGTCATACACAAATTGATGTATTCCATGTATCATCTGCCACTACTGAAGTCCGCTCCAACCCACCAACCTGTGCTACAGTGGGAGAAGAGTTACTGGGGTGCTTTTTTTTGTCTTCTTAAACCATATTGTGTTTATGATTACATATGTTTATGGCTGTTCATCTATATATACGATTAGTCTGGGAACAGACACCTTTAAGACATGGAAAGACAGTTCCAGCTTCTCACATAAAAAAAAAAAAGAAAAAAAGAAGTTCATATTGTGTAGTACAGAACAACACTGAGGCTAGTCACCAACACCAGTAATAGAAAGGACTCAAACATTTATTTGCTGTTTGCATTGTTGTAGACACCAGCAGTATTTTAGAGCATTGAGAACTCGCACATAAAATGAGTGACTGAACATGAGAGTGTGTTTCAAATATGGGAAGAGAAAAAAAAAACTGTCCTCATGCTTTTATAAAAGCAGAATGAAGAGGAGGAAGAATTAGGGCAGGTGTCCATTTCTCTTCAGAAGGAGAGCTTGGTCATCTTCTGATCCAATATTGCTTCAAGATGCAGCTCTCTGAAGTGCAGGATCCTCTGCAGGATTCCTGGAGCCTTGACAGAAAGGCTCTAAATATCAGGAAGGCATCACAGAGGGCAAGGAGACGACTTGAGCTGCCCTGTTCCCACTTATGCTCCCACTGGGGCACCTGGGCTGCGCTTCTGTCTTGGGACAGCCCACCCCTTGCTGAACCAACTAGTAGAAGGGATTCTCTTCCCCCTCTACTTGGTGTCTTTCTACAAGTTTTTCCATAGGAAGGAGTGCTCTACCAGAAATTCAGTCCAATGTCTGGGTAAGTTTTAGATTCTACTCACTTTAGGAGCAGATAGTGGGTTCTGCCAAAGGAGGTGGAAACAATTTGTTTCTTGGACTCCATAGCTTAATATTGCGGCTTTTTCGAGTTTGATACTAATTATTAGCTTTATCTGATTAAGCTTAACCTGCAACGAATCCTTTCTTAATAGAAAATAAATGCCAGATATTCCCATGAAAAGCCCTTGCCACATCTCTTGTTTGAGATACTTGGGTTATGTTTTACACGGCTAAATACTAATTCAAATTAAATAGATTATTTGGACAGGTATTTTGGCAGTTACGTGTCAAATATAGGGAAAACCACTTTTTGCTTCAAGCAAGAAGTCCCAAATGGTAAAAAAAAAAAAAAAAAAAAAGAAAGAAAATTAACTTTGTATTTATAGTGGTACTTTTCTCAGATTGCAGAGTTTGAGCAATCACCTGTAAGTTTTGACTTGATAGTTCAGAAGTTTTAGTTTATTATGTAGGTAACAGGCAGTTGCAGCCTTTAGGTACAGATTTTGTTTCTGAAGATACTAAAGATTAATGTATTCTTGATTTGGACCATGTATACAGTAAATTCTTTCTATGACAGATTGAAATATATAAATATGTGTGTTCGTATTCATAGTAGGTGGCCAAAAGCAGTACATGCTACTTTTAAACCCATTCCCTGATAACAAGCACACAGAAAGAGCATTTATGAAGAAAAGCTTAATAATTTGACAATAAAAAACTGGACTTTGAATTTTGAAGTTTATTCTTAGATTTCACCTGTTTGATTTACTTTTCATTCAAGTAATATGTCTTTGCAATCATTTGTTTACACATTGTATCATTTATCATTGTAACATGATTTGGTATAATGATAATTTGTAACGCAACTAATGATTTTCTTCAGGTGATAGGATGAGATTTTTAGTGTATGTGTTATCCTTAGGCTACATTGCTGAGATATTTACAAGTAGAGAAGGATATAGTCTGCGGCTTGATTGAGTATCGTCTGCCATCAATCTTTGACACAAATTAAATGCCTATGAAATGAATTTTCAGTTATTCACCTCAATGTTATAAAAATTAAAAAACATAATTGAAGCAATAAACGAAGCATAAAAAGAAGCTCTGTTTGTTTTGGTTAAAGTCTTACTGTTATGTAAGTCTTAGGTAGCATATATAACTAAATAGTCAGTATATATATTTTCCTACAGAGTCATTTAAAGCCACTATTTCCATTTTATTTGTTCTCAATTATAATGGAACAAAACATATATTTTGCACTGCTTCTGAAAAATCAAACCAGAGCTACACCAATGATGGCAAAGGTGTTATAGAAATGAGTTGTAGCTCATGGAAATTCCAGGTTAACAGGCCTGATTCAGAAAAGCCTGGAAACTGACCAAAGTCTTTCTTTAAATGTCAATTGTCATTTTCATATTTAAGATCAGCTTCTTTAATGATGAAAACTACTGAGAATGTGACTTTTGGATGCAGAATAGTAGCACAGAGTTACATTCCTCACAACATTTTGTCATTTCTAACACAGATTTTCAACCAGGACAGAATTTGAATCTCTGCATTTCAATGAATTTTTTAGTGTTTTCATGTTCTTTCAAACAAGTACCTCATTAAGAGCCTTTCCTTAGGACTATCTGGATGTAGAGCAGATAATGGTAGACTGAGACAGATGACGTGCATTTCACAGATGAACGTATTGACATGCCTTTTCCAAGGTTTCACTACTAGAAGAGTCAGATAGATATGCAGGACTTAGAATAGGAGAAGCACAGGAGGATGAATCATGGCAGCAGCCCAAGACAAGCCTCATATACAGAGGCAGAAGAGTATGGATTGCCCCAGATTACATTTAGTGTTTCCAACCTTTGTATTGCAAAGATGATGCAAAAGGACATCTATCTGAATGGAACCCTCCAGCAGCCAGCTTTGTCAGTAGCAAGTGATCCAATGAAACAAACTATTCCATCAAACAGACCTGACAAGTGTTGTGTAGTCTGCTACAGATAATTGTGCAACTATTCGTTTGATGGAGTGATTTTATATCCCAATTGATTTTTTAAAATCAACCGTCTCTTAAAACCAAATGAACATTTTCTTCTTCAATGCAGTAGTCTTCCCCCTTCTAGTTTACCATTCCAGAAGAACGCTGAAAAAGAAGTTAAAGACAGCTTGGAGAAGAGAGAATTATAAAGAAACAAATAACATGAAGCCTTTCAAGAAACTCCTAAAAAGTCTAGAAAAAAAAGTGTCCTCTTTCTCCTGAAAAGCTGATATTCTGAAACTAACATTGCAGTTCTCCATTGCTATTAAAACATAGTGGAATTTTATAAATTCTATTCAGATTTTCATCCAAGGAAGAGGCCTAAGTAGTACTAGTAGTAGTAGTAATAATAATAATAATAATACCTGTTGGTTATTTAAAGCACATATTGAATTGCAAGCATGTTTGATTTTTCAGGGACTAATTTTTCTTACTTGGCTTCTAAAATACTAATGATTCAGTTAAAAATACTATTTAATCTTTATTCTAGTTCCTTCCCAGTTTAATAACTTTGTAACTTGCTTTTGCAAAACAAATGATTTTATACTAGTGTTACTATGACCTTGATAAGCAAAAGACAGGATTTTCCTTCTGAACCAACAATTCAAAATGTATTATAAAAACTTTCAATGTCATGGAAAACAATTAAGCTAAGCAACTGTATATTAAAAAATAGATAGACTGAAGGTTATGGGAAACTATTTGTGGTTTTGTGTTTTGTTTTGTTTTTTTTTTTTACTATCACTCCTTAATTCCTGCTTTATGTGTTAGAACGATGCATTATTAATAATTTGAATGAAGGATGAAAAAAGCGTGCTGTTCTTACTTTCTCTTCCCCCTGTCTTCTACTATGAAAGTGAAAACATTTATACATTCTCTTTCTACTTTGTGAGTGGGCATGACTTCACGTGAGTTAAAAGAAAAAGCTTAGGAAAAAAAGTGGGTTTCCTGAAAACCTATTTTCACCTTGCCATTACTCATAAAAATTAAGCCTCTGGAAACCTCTGACTTTCCAGTTGCTTAAGCTCAGCAGCAGTAGAATTCAGAGAACACTGAAAAATCCAGATGTTCATTGAATCTGAAGGTTTATTTAATTACAAAAGGCTACAAGGTAAACTGGGTCTCATATATTGATTACATTACTTTTTGCTCATGAATTAGAGAAATGTAAAATTGATTTGAAATTGAAATCATGGTTATGAGAAGGGTCATAGATTTTCAGCTGTTATTCTTAGATGAAGTTGTTGTACAAGGAATACTAATGGACAGCAAGCAGGCATTACCTACACAGTTCTGTCTAGAGGTCTGATGAGAAGTAGAAGCCACTTAATTTCTCTGTGTGGAGGATGGTGTTCCCAGGGTGGAGGAGCAGGTGTGGAGGCTGTGGGATGGGAGCACATGGCTTTGCAGCTTCTCAAGGAGAAGCTTATTCTGGATCTGCTACTAGAAACTGTAAATCAGAAAGAATATGTGCTCTTAATGACATCTAATACACTAGATTTAAACCAAACTTAAACATACATACTCTAAAGGTATCCAGGAAGAGCACTTTGGAATTATAGTGACTCTTTCAGGTTTAGTCCTTTGTCTGAGGTTCTTTCTGACTAGTGTTTCAGCTCCAGGTAAAAAATATTTGAAATCATTATTTGAAAAAAGGATGTCTTTCATATGGTACCTCTAGGTAGCATATTTTTCCAGTTATCTTACTTTTCATAAAAGTATTTGGAATAGATATGTAATAAAAACAGTATCAGGAGGTGAAAAGGAAAGACACAAACTGTTTTTAGAGTATCTGTCAGGAACAGTAGAACTTGTGCTGGGTTGATTCCCTAGTTCAGGTTTCTGACGATGTGGAGTGTGTTGTACCTGTCCAAAACTGTGCTGTGATAGAGACTCCAGAAAACTCCAGAGAATCTCCTGGAAGAGCAAGGTGGAAGTAACACACTTTTAGGTTTACCAGGAACTAAAGCCATACACTTGGAAAGATGCAGGAAAACAGTGTTTTTTTCCCACAGTACCACAGCAAAGCATTGCACCAACACAAATGTTGTATCAAACAGTTTTTCTGCATAGTGCTGCACTCATGGTATGAACTCACAAGGTTTACACAATAATTTTATATGTCTGGAGGTAGCATTTTGTCAGGATACTATGGAAGCAGTCACATGCATCAGAGAAATGGTATTGACTGATTCTTCCTCTGCAACTCTTCTTCCCTCTGTCACAAAAGTCAGTATGCTAATTAAAGCCTTTTGATCCTAAATACATTAATTGCTTTTTTTCCTGTCCAACAAAAAGTAACAGAATACACACAACTGTTTATCCTCTGGCTAATGTCCCCCTTCTTATACAATCAGTTCTATTAATATATGAAGTGTTTTTTTACAGAACTTCATCTTCTGTTGCTGTTTGGCCATTCTTAGTCATGAGAAAGAGTCACAGTGATTTGATAGCTTAGAATCACAGTGATTTGACAGCTTTTTTTGTTTTCTTTCTCTTGTCATGAAAATCTAATCTAAGTTAGTATCCAGAATGAGCGTTTGACATCACTAATGGTGAAAGATTAGTACCAGAGTGATTTCAGAATTGTTTAGAATTTCAGATTTCAAACTATGTAAAATTTCTTCTCAGTTTTTTTTTTCTTTTACTTTTTTTTCCCCTTTGGCAAAAAGTAATTTCTTATTTTCTTGTAACTCTGTTCCAGTATCTGCTGATGACACTTGGCTAAGTCTGAGCTACCATTCCCACTCCGTATGCCAGTTTACTGAATTCATTAAAACTGGCATTTAAAATCTGTTTCAGTTTAAAATAACTAACCTCAATAATTTTTCCCTGTTAGTTACACAGATTTACGTTACACCGAGATTTGTTTTCCATGTAATCAAAATCACAGAAGTAACATAAAATTTGTTTTCAATTTTAGATTTTCTTTAGTTGTAGCAACAAACTAAGGCTTGTTTTTAAAACCTCTAGAAGTGAATAAAATAACCAACACTGTTATGCAAAATGTATTTTTGGGGTCAGAAAGGGAAAACACTTGATTTTTACTATTCAGTCAAGGAGAATATTCAATTTTCGCATTTCAGGTGAAGGAACTTCAGAGAGGAAATTTTGCTACTTTCTTGCAGACTCTTCAAATGATCAGTCAAATATACCATTTTATACTGGAACAGAAGAACTGAGCACATTTATCTTTAAACAAAACAAACTGATTTTTTAAAAAATGAATCCTGATTTGAATACAGTTGTGAGATGTATATGAAAGTGATACATTTTCTGAACGATAAATACATATTCGGTAGGATTTCAGCTTTTTAAATAGGTTTTTAGCTCTGTTAGTCTGGAAGGCAGAGCTCTCAATGACAGTCTAGATATACCAAAAAGTAGTTTCCTCCAATACCCCAGTAATTTGCCTTAAGAGACATTTTCAGCTCTATCTGATTGCTCACAATGCCTAGCATTTTCTATTTGGGTGTCAACGGAATAAACACAATGGTGTCCTAGAAATGGCAATGTCATCTCTAATTCCTTTGCTATGTTTCCTATTGAACTTATATTCAGAGGGGAAAGGTCTAAGTCACCACTGAGCCAGCTTAACTGCAAGAGAGTAAAAGAGGTTAATAATGATTGATCAGTCTTTTCAGACAAGCAGTTTTTTCAGTAAGAAGTCTGCTCAAACTTCAGCTAAGATTAAATTTATTCATCTTCCCTAAATGATTAAGAAACCATCATCTGCAAATTACTTTTCAAGATTTGGACACCAAGAGAAGTGTTCAGTAGCAGATACATTTTTTTCCCGATTGTCTCAGTTTCTAGATGAAACTCTCTTCTTTCAGTTCTTGTACAACATATCTTACTGGAACACACGGTACCTACAACTTTAGCAGCCTTCAGTTTCACAATGAGTTTTGAACTGTGTGGAAAAAGAATTGAATGTTAAATAAATGCAAAAAGCAGTAGTCTACTAAAGACTAACAAAAGTCCACTGTGTTGAAGTAAAGCTAGGCTTTCATTAAAAAAAATGATCTGTTTTGGATCTGTTTATATGATTGGAACTTTATGTGATTGAGACTTTATACAATTGAGACTTGGTACAATCATCTTTTCCCTTGGCACTTCTCCAAACATACACACTTTTTACCTGGTTCTTTCTTTTTTGAGTTACCAGTTACTCTATACATGCAACATCCAGAGGGAGCCATTAACTGCTAACAGTATAGGAGAGTGTCAACGGGATGGCTTGAAGAATCAAGGTTGAAGCTGGCCCTTAGATACCCTTTAAGATAACAATGAGGTGGCAGGAGACAGACCATCTTTCTGGCCTTCCTAGAAATGATAACGACGTTGGGGCTACAGTAGGAAGGAAAGCTGAATCTATTTCCTATTGAGAGATTGCAAATGCCAGTTTGCAAATGCCGGTTTACTTTCAAAACAAGACTCAAGCAGGACAGCATGAAGGTTATGGAAGGACGTGCTTTTTTGATCATTCTAATTCTGGGTGTTCTACACAGCTCTGTTATCTGTTTTAAAATAATAATACTGTACAATTCAAACTTCCTCTATCTTCACATCACTCTATAGTGTTTAATGATTGTGATTTTTAAGTGGAAAGATTATGTCCAAAGTATTCTTTCAAAGTCTCCACACTCTCCTCAATATTACTGGCTTACTAAGTTTGTTCTTCTGCTCACCCTGTCACTTATAGTATCTGTATGATGAGGAAAAAAAATCTGAAAACTGCATTAGCATTATTTGATAATTTTCCAGAGGAAATATTGCTTAATACGTAGGATTCCTATGGCGCCAAAACTGTACCATTTTAATTTACAGTGGCAGATATGAAAGCAGACAGGAAACAGGGATGGAATGATAGGACTTCTATAAACAGTGATTAAACTGACTCCACATACTTTAGAAAGGCAAGGGCAGATCCGTGGTTCCAGCCTTTGACATAAGAGCTCCTTATCCACTGAAGAAAAGAAAGAAATTAATCTTATTGGCATCACCTCATAACAGCCAAATCCCAGATCTTAGTCTCAGCTACACTCCAGATTTTCCACAGTGATCTCAGTATGAGGGTGATGCCAGGGAGAGAATTAGGACAGTTATTTAGGATGAATTACTGTTATTGTTCTACTGAGTGATTATGTGAGCTGCCAAATCCATTATTAATTCCAATAACTACTGAGGGTAAGATCAAATTACATTTCCACACTGTCTATTGCCACCATTGAAGTTTTCCCTTTTTGAAGCTCCGCTACTGCATGTGCTCCAGGGTCAACATTGTGACCAATCTGGTTCTGTTACCCCAAAACACTGGACACTCAGTATACTTATGGTGCAATGCTTTTGGAGATCCTGTCCTGTAAGAATATTTATATGAAACTGAATAAACACTGATGAGAATAAATTCAATGCAAAATACAACAGGCACAAGGTGGGAGACATTGACTCATTTCCTGACTATCCCTGCCAGAATTCGGACCCACATCTCAGACTCTTAAGGTAGTGCCCTAACTAGAGCCTGTGTGGGTAACGCTGTTCTCCTTTGACTGGAGCTGGGGCATTATGCAGACAAAAATGCAAGTGCCAAGGGGCAGGAAGTAGACAGAAGTCAGACAGGGTAGTCAGGGGCTGCAGATTACATCCTTCTAGAGATGGGTATGTACTCCTCTCCATGTGTGCTTCTCCAAGTATATTGAAAGTTAAAGACACTTCACCCACCTCAGTGACTGCATTTATAGCTTGGCTACAGAGTCAGGGTCCTTTGAGTTCATTCTGCCTCTGTCCTGCTTTTGGCTGGCATAGAGCTAAATTTCTTTCTAGTAGCTGCTACAGGGCTGTATTTTGAGTTGATAACAGAGCAATGTTTTGGTTACTGTTGAGCATTGTTTGCACACCATCAAGGCCATTTCTGCTTTTCATCCCGCCCTGCCAGTGAGTGAACTAGGGGAGAATGGAGCCCAGCATGTGCACAAGAAGCTAGGAGGTAACATGGCCAGGACAACTGACCTGAACTGGCTAAAGGGCTACTCCATACCATAGAATGTCATGCCCAGTATATAAAATGGGAGGATTGGGCAAGAGGGGCAGATTGCTGCTAGGACATCGGTCAGCGGGTAGTGAACAGTGGCACTGTGCATAACTGTGCTTTTCTCTTGGATTTTGTTTCTCTTAAGTACTATTATTGTACTTTATTCTTCCTACTGTTATTATATCTTAGTTTAGTTGAGTTGTTACACTTGTTCTTATCTTAACCCATGAATTTCGTTTTCCAGTTCCCCTCCTCATCTTATGGGAGGTGTGGAGAGTGAGAGCCAACTAGTGGCTGTGTGGTGCTTTTTTTTCTGGCTGGGCTTGAACCATGACAGCCTCACAAGCCCCTTTCTACAATGCCAAAACTCCAGAAGAAAGGACTGAGGGTCTAGTATGGTCTGAGTGCAATTTGTTAAGATACACGTCAGCCTAAATATAGACCTGTTCTTGTTTGCTAGATAACAACTCTCAGCAGTCAGTATTACATTTTTGTTTTCTTTTCAAAAGAAAACACACAAAAAATGGCTTAGACAATTTCTCCTAGACACAAACACTGGAGCAGCTTAAAAAGCAGCCCAGTGTAGTACACTAGTTAGTCTGCTTGAGGCAATAGCTCACCCTCATGTATCCTCCAAACTTCTATTCAGAATATGAATGTCTTTTGACCTGCTGTTTTAGTGAGGAAAAAAAAAAAAAGAGGAAAAGAGAGGGGCTGTGAATTAAAAACCCACTAAGCAATAAAGACTATGAAGTGAAGTGTTATCAGCAAAAATAATCCAGATTTACAGTGGCAAGATAGTGGTTTCTGAAGATGAGAGAAACTGAGGCAGGATAGGATCAGTCTTTAAAGAAGTTGGAAAGTGGGGTATGCGCAAAATAACCTACATGTGAGTTTCAGGTAATTTTAGGGAGAAGACATAGAAGTGTTTTAGGGAGAAGAGTGTAGGTGAGCATCTGTTTTCCTGTACAGTGCTGTTCTCTCTGCCCTGCCTCCTCTATAAATCTCTAGAGGTTTAAGATCCTCCATCAAAACACTCAGAGATATCTCACTTCCCCAGGACAGAGTATGGATTTCCATGTGCCCTGCAGCCCACAAGAAACAGTGTTCTCCATATTTTTATATTAAAAAACTTTTATCCACATTCATCCTCCACAGAAAAAGAAAAAAAGTCAGAATACAACATCTTTGAATAAGGAAAGCTCTGAGCCATAGATAGCTGGAGACCTGAAGACACCACTGGAAATTTGTACTGATACTGTCCCCTATTTCTTATATTTTTCAGGATCGTAGGCTAGCTACACTACTAGCCTGAGCTGATATGATTTGTTTTATATGCTCCTCTACCTCACTGGAAGTTCTAATTCAGGCTATACTTAGCAGGCTTCTGTGGAGGGAAACACAAAGCATGAGGCTGAGCCAGAGTTCACTCGGCTGTGAGGAGAGATTGGACATGGCTATGCTGTGGACCCAGAGGTAGAGATATGCAAGTAAATAGCTGTTCCCTCTCACATTTCTCTCCACCTCAAAGCAGCCTTAAACTCTCTATTGAGACCAGAGAATTAAGCAAGTGGAGGTGTTCAGTTTAGGACGTATAATCTTTGCACCCTTACACATTTTTAGACCAGACACTTGGCGTGCCTTGCCTCATGTGTAGCTGTAGTTTGGGGTTACTTTGTGTAAACAGCTAACAATTCAAAACCTGTAGACTTACAATCCACTTTGTTATCCAGTTTATCTATGTGTTGCTGACAATTTTAAAGCTAGAACACAGAGGCAGAGATGGAATGAACCACAGATGGAATAGAGAAGTGAAGAGGGAAGGAAACATAAGAGAACTAAGAAAACTTACAAAGAGGAAGAAAAAAAGGAAAAAAAAGGAGAAAGAAGGATAAGAAAAAGAGAAATAAAGAGACAAAACAGTGGTGAGCCTCAGCTGTACTCAAAGGGCACTTCCTATGTACGTTGAAGTGGCTAGAGCTGGTCCATGAGGCTTAATTAGTACTCGGGGCTTTGCCTGTAAGATTCTGTTGAAAATGTTTGGGGACTGATTCAGCTATGTTGCTCTGTGACCTCCACCCCCCATCTGGTTAGACAGCAGGATACAGTGATACTGATAGCAGAGGTTTTGTTAAACCTTGTACATAGCACACACAAAAGCAACAACAAGGACAACAGACCATTTTGCTGAAGTAGAGAACACATTACATACTCTGGCGAGAAGAAAAATATCTACAGCACCTGTCAATTTTCTTTTGAGTTATTTAATGCCACGACTGTAAATTGAGCATGTTATAAACAACTCTGTAGGCACAACTGATGCCACAAACAGTGCCCCAGCTTTGGCAAAGTGAGTAGTGGGGCTGTTCCACACTTTCAGTAGAGTAAATCTCCAAGACTGTTTTAACACTTTCAATAATTATCCAAACACAAATGGTCTGTGAGTTACAGAAAAGTGAATGTGAAATAATTTTGACACTATTTTGACCATTTTCTCTATTACAAGGAATACTGAAGTAACTGTATTCCTGCAAAAGTGCTCAACTTGTCTTGCTCTCCAAAAACTGAGAAAAAAACCAAGTTGCACGTACATCCAAGATGATTCTAAAAGCCATTTCATAGGCTATGCAGGCAAATGGAGATGTTTCCTAAACTTCTGTATTTCCCAGCTAAAATAAAACAAATATCATGTAATTTAAAATGTTTAAAAAAACAGAATAACAAGAACAATGCAGAGAGAGTATTTCTGTATTTCTCTCAGGGGATTCTGAGGGTATTTCTGTCAAGACCCATTTCTCTATACTGATGTAATCTCATAGGCAATATTGATGCAGATATATTGCATAAGAAGCCTTAGAGCAGAATGAATATCTAAAATGATCAAACTTCAAATATGGAGCAAGGAAGACATACCAGAACAGAGTCAAAGAAGTAAAAAAAAATATGTATGTTTGAAAGTTCATTGCTCATTGCGTCTGTTTAATATGTTATGTTAAGCTGTTTAAATGTGTCATATTTTTCAGTCAGGTTTGCTACACGTGTGATTGTATGATTTCCACTGAGTTTGTCTGTTAATATATTGTCTCAAGATAGAAATTGTTTTTTCCATACACCATACGTTTGTCAAAAGCATCAAATTTTGCTCATGGTATAGGTGGGTTTGTATCTCATTGGACAGCAAAACCCACAACAAATAACTAGGAAAACTGTGAAAGATTAATTTCAGGTTCACTGGAAATCTTTCCATAAACCCTAGTGGACTCTGATTATGCCCTATGAAGAGTAATCAAAGGTTAGCTGTTTTCTTTTACGAAGCTGAGAAAAATCCCCACTTTTGTTGTTGGAAAGAAGAAGTTTTATCCTGAAGCCTGATATCAGCAGATGAAGGTAGTTTCCTAGGGAGAAGTGAAAAAACACTGAGATCCTCAATACTATCATATTAATGCAGGAAGAAAAAAAAAAAACTGATCTGGTCCACTTCTCATTTTCAGTCATTCCAGATCATTGTCTCCAATTCCAGTCCTATTAATAATGGGAATATGAAAGGAGAAGAGTAATACTTAAGGCAGTATCTTTAGTGTTGTCCATTTAAGCTGACATAGCTGTGTCATAAAAGGCATGGAAGTAGAAGCTTTACCTCACCATATAATTAAGCTAGACTGCATTTGACACCAAGTCTACATGTGTATGAGAGGGAGAAAACAAAAGTTTGTAAAAGCGGTATTAGAAAAGACTGCAAACTCCACGATGGCTATTATTCCAGATCGGACCTATTTTTTTAAGGTTTCACCAATATTTGTGTCTCCCTAATAATTATTTGCACTCATTGATTTTGAATACTTTTCCTAAATACATGTTTATTTTTTGTAAGGTAGTCCAGATTTCTTCTTCCAGCTATATCCCTGTGACAGAAGAAGTGCTCTTTTAATTTAAAATGTAAATAATCTTTTACTTTAGCTCTAAACAATCTAACGTAAGGAATTCAAAGACTGGTTTGGGTCTATTAACTTAGTTTATACATAACATGTATTCAGTTTACCTATTCAGCTTGAATGTATAAATATGCATGCAGTAAATGTTAATGGAGTCCATTTTTCAATTTTATGTACTTGAAATGGTGCTATTTATGCCTGGAAAACATGAATGGAAAACACACTTTGCATGGACCTCTCTAAAGAATGATAGAGGAGAGCTGACACTGATTTTAGAGTTGTTCAGGTACGGTTTTGAATATGATCTTTTGAGTGACTACAGTCACTCAAGCCTAGAGTACATAAAATACTTTCATTTGAAAAAATCTAAACAAATAATCAATTTTTTAATAATAATGACATCTTGAGACAATTTATCATGGACCTAGTATTGAAATCTAAATTGAGATTTAGAAACTCTAAATCTTTTGAGTATATTTAGAACTTCTGCATCATTCACCAAAGTAACATGTACAAACGACAAACGGATGGTTCTTATAATCTAACACATCTTCTTACTCAAGACACAGCATAAAACCAGTAAAACAAAGACATGATTTAAAATTAAAGGTCAAAGAATCCACAATGTTGCTTTCCAAATCTCTGAAATTGTGAAATTCCCAACAGAGAAGGAAATGAGGATCGACAACATTATCACACAACTTCACCCACATGCTGCAGGCAGTGGAAGAGACAGAAAAAGGGGCTTACAGGGAATTCATGATGACATTGAAGGAAACCAGCAGGGAAAATCATTAAGGAGCTGTGTGATAAGTGAAAATATTTGTTTACCAGTGATGGATACATATATGTTTCTACAGCCTGACAAATAAAGTCAGTCGCAAATAAAGCAGTGTAGATCCATTTGAGAACACTGCTTCAGATCCTGAGACTGATGTGAGTCTTGTATAAACAGTGAATGAAAACTGAGTAAACAGTTTGTTGCTTAGTTCAATGCCTGTATGACTGAGTAGGTTTAAAACCAAAACCTATTTGGAAGTGTGAGCTGAATGAAGGCGATCCAACAGAATCTGTTAAGTTAACCATAACTATCTCCACATTAACAGTTTACAAAAGTCAGCAATTGTAAAAAGAGAAAAGGTTCAGAAAGTCTGAAAATCTCTCTCTGCACAACTTCAGCTCAAGAAATGCAGCAGTATGTCAGCGGTCACTGATCTTCACCACATCTGACACAAGAACAGCTGTTAGATTTATGGATATTTCAGCCCTAAGAGGAGTGCAAGAAGGAAAGCACTCTTACAAGGCATGGTTGTTACAGCCTTACAAGTTCAATTAAACATGGAATTTCTCTTCCAGATAAGAGACACCAATTAGATACCTTTAGACTTCTTACACTTTCCTCTGTTTCATCTTCTTGTGAAATAGTACACAGGTGCAAATCTCCTAATAAAGCCTGTTTCCCCTTGTTAGAGGGTACATACCATTTCCACTCATCTTGGTCTAATTTCTGGTTTTATCTCTGTGTTGACCTGGAGAAAAATTACAACAGTAGCAGTCAATGTTTAGCTTGAGAAATTTCATAACCTCACATTTTTATGGCTGTGCCTATTATTAGTCTATAGACAGAAGAAATTAGTCTATAGTCTGTAGACAGGAAAAAATTTCACAGTCAAGGCAGAATCTTGGTTCCAGTGAAGTCTAAAGAAAATTGCTGTTGTCTTTAGTGCAAAATATTAACTGCAGCTTATGCATCAATGCATATGGTTCTAGAGTGAACAGTATGTTTAATATACTTTTAAAAATCCTTTGTCTCTAGAAATACGATGAGTGGAAATGGGAAAGTGAATATTGATTCATATTCTATACTAAGCTCTTCCTCCTTCATTGAAGTTAACATTATTAGCTGCTGCATAGATATTCTATTTTGAAAAGTCTCAACCACTACCTAAACTCACTGTAGCCTTTCTTTTTTTTTTTTTTTTTGGAAAGGACAAGGTTAGACTTCAGCTGCGGTTTGATTTTTCAACACACTGTATCTCCAAATACTCTTACTTAAATAAAGGAACTGTGAGGATGGTTTTCTGTTCTAAAAAATGGTAACTTTTTAACAAGCTCTGGAGTACTAGTTTTAGGATTTTTTTTAAGTGCAGAGAATATAGTACAGCAGGGAAACTTCTGTCTCAGTGAACTTTCCAGACTATGTTTTTCAAAAGTGATGAACTGAAATATCACTGATAAAAGCTAGAATTTTTTATGTCTATCCAGGTTTTAACTAATTACATATCACTGTGGTACATAGCATTACATTTTTAACACTAAGTGCTGAAGGAAATAGAAGTACTAAATTGCTTAGATAATGAACACAAAATGTCTCTAGGAGATATTTAAACCAATAATTTTTCGATTGCTCCCTCCTTATTTATTTCAGAGTATTAAAATAAGATCAGCTGTTCCAGAGTCAGATTGAACAAAATTATTGAGTAACTGTACTATTGAAAGCCTAAAGTTCTCTACCTAAGCTGTTTAAAGAAGAGACTGCCCCATATGTCCTGTATGGTGGTCAAATCTGTATTCTCCTGAAGAATCAAGTTTTTATGGAACAAATTTTGTTCAAATTAAAGATCATACCATCACTCAAGTAAGCAAGAGTTTGCTACCAACATAAAAAGAGATGAGAAGTTATGTTTAATCTTTAGTCAATTAATTTCTACAATACTGGATTTGGCAGAATGAAGGGGAAAAAAAAAAGCAGCAAGGTGATCCATATTTAAACTGCAGATACGTGTTTTCCCTCCGATTTCACAGCTCTTTGTTGGATTATACATCACCTCTCTGGTGCTGGTTACTGACTATTTAAACACTTTCCCTCCTAGGCTTGTTCCCATGATGTGTGTAGCTGTGGACAATGGAATAAACCCACACGCTCAGTGAAAGCAGCCAGAGGTTAGTAGTGCAAGGAAATTATTTTTTTCTAGTAATTTCAAGCAGTTCTACAGCCTCTGCCGCAACTATGCGTTCCAGAAAAAAGAAATTTTGCATAAACTAGGCTGTGAAAAAAGGGAGTAACCGACAACCAAGAGAGAAGACAGTCATTAGACACAACCCACTGTCATTTCTGTGAGTTTTTTGGCAGCATTTCAATAATCTAACAAAAGCAGTAAATACCATAGCTGTGTTTTAAATTGCTATTTGCTTTCTGAATCATTTTTTACCCATATTACTGTGAAAGAATCACAAGGTGAGAAATATTTGAGGGATATGCCTGTGCTTTGAAAGGAAGATTTCAGTCTGCAGGTATATTTTACTTTTAAATTGTGTGAGTTTAAGTTTGCTTAAAATGAATTTAGAAAAAACCTTTTTTCTCTTCTAGAAGTGGGGTCTTTTTTTTGGTATTCAGAGGATTTTCTTTCTCCCTTTGTACCTAAAAAACCTTCCAAATCTATTTGTTTCTCTTTTTTTGCACAGAGGATAGTGAGTGATAAGGAAACAGAAGAATGCATACTCCCTATTGATCCTCTATGATGGAACATACATACATATGTATTACATCTATACACATATACACACACCAATATTATGTATATAGCATGTGTGTGTATATATATATGTATATATATATGTGCACTATTTCTAATCAGTGAGCTAGGTCTTAAAGTCACATCCCGATATAATTATTAGGTACTTGTCTCAGCTGTATGAAATTTTTTTATCCTTTTCTGCCATCACAGGTGTATTTTGAATCATCAACTTAGAGATCCTTGGTTCAATTACTACTCCTTCTTTGTACATTGGCTGATTGATTGTGCGTTTGTCCGGTGTCTAAATTTTCAATCTTAAACTTTCATCACTGAGCCTTTGCCTTCACACAATGTCTCAAAGACAATGCCATAGCATCCTGTTAGAAGTACGTAATTTCTTTGCAAGCAGGTTTTTAAGATGTCTGCTCTTGTCCACAGCTTAAATAGGTCACAACAGTGTGTTTTTATCTATCTTTAGAAGTAGGTTTATCCAGCATGAAGTTTTCTGGGAAAAAAAAATCAACATAAAAAAAACAAACAGAAATGTCTTTAGTGCTCTAACTACCTTCATGCTCTCCACCCAAGCATTTCCAAGAACAGTGTTATAAATAGCATCAACACGTCACAGGTGATAAGGAGAAAGTATGTCTATTTTTCCAACTGAACCTCTGCCTGGATAGATGTGTCTGCTGAAACACATACACACACATTCAGATAAGTGTGTTCCTCAGGAGGAATCTGATGATGTTGTGAGATTATGCAGGGTGAAAATCAGAAGAGGCAAAGACCTACCAGAATCTTATCTGCCTACTGCCATAAAAGGCAATAAACACATTTCTATATATATATTTGCAGCAAAAGTAGGGCTGAGGAGAACCTCCATCCTTTGTTGAATGTGAGGCCGAACATAGTGACAAAGGCTGAGGTACTCTATGTTGCCTTTGTCTCTTTAACAGTAAAAACAGTTTTTCTCTCGGTCCCCAGCCCCTTGAGCTGGAAGACAGGGGCAGGGAGCAAACTGAAGCCCTCATAATCTAAGGGGAACTGCTGTGTGACCTGCTGCACCACTTAGACACTCGAAAGTCTATGGGTCTAGATGGGATCTCACTGAGAGTGCTGAGGGAGCTGGCAGAAGTGCTCAGTAGCCACCTTCCATCATCTACCAGCAGTCTTAGTTAACTAGGAAGGGGAGCAAATATGAAGCCCATCTACAAGAAGGGCTGGAAGAAGGATCCAAGGAACTATGGGCCTGTTAGCCTGACCTCAATGTCAGAGAAGGTTACAGAGCAGATCACCATGAGTCTCATCATGAAGCATGTGCCAGGACAACCAGGTTATCAAGCCTAGTCAGCATTGGTTTATGAAAGTCAGGCCCTGCTTGACTAATCTGATCTCCTTCTGTGACAAAGTGACCTGCTTAGTGGTTGAGGGAAAGGCTGTGGATGTGGTCTTCTTGGACTTCAGTAAAGCCTTTGGCACCATTGCCCACAGCATGCTCCTGCAGAGACTGGCTGCCAAAAGCTTGGATGGGTGTACTCTTTGCTGTGTAAAAAATGTCTGGATTTGGGCCCAGAGAGCAGTGGTGAATGGTTTGGGGACAGTTCTGTTCAATACCTTTATTGGTGATCTGGACAAGGTATTTGAGTTCACACTCAGTCAGTTTGCAGATGACACTAAGATGGGTAGGAGTGTCGATCTGCTGGAGGGCAGGAAGGCTCTTCAAAGGGACCTGGAGTGATAGTCTGAGGCCAACTGCATGAGGTTCAATAAGACACAGTGTCAGAAAAAAAAAAATAACCAAAAACTCGTGGGACAAAAAAACCTAGATTGAGTGTGTAAAACTGAATGTAATTTGGAGAGTCATCAAAGGTCTTTCCTCCCCAAGATCTGCCAGGTAAATATCTCTGGGATTAAAATAAAGAAAATAAATTAATCTCCACCTTCTTATTACAATACAAAGTGAGAGAAGCCAGGAAGCATGGCGCAAAACCTGATGGTACACAGTGTCCTTAGATCACTTGGCCATTGTTTTCTCTCACAGCAGCACACATTAATGATAAAAAGAAGTTTAACATTTTTTGGCTTTGACTTTTCATGTCACAACCATAATAAATGTGCACATTATTGTTTGTATTGCCATATCCTTTAGATGCACCGCCAATTTCTGCAGCCTGTGCATAGAGCCAAGGACAAGATTTTGCCCACAAATATCCTGACTGAATTACATTACACAGAAATATCGTCGTAGAGATTCAGTGGTAGTGTGTCATGTCAAGCATGATGAAGAACGAAGAAACGAGCTTTAATGTGGACAGTACCCGAACCTCTCCCTTCTCCCATTGCCTGCAGCCACTGAGCCCTGTTAGAAAGCCACATGGAACAACATCATTTGGTGAAGAATTCAGACCACACCTCTCACATTTCTGCTATGGCCCTCCTCCTCTTGGAGACATGGAAACATTCCAGGGGTCCTTGGAAGGAGGGTCTCGGAAACGTAAGAGCATGCCAACAAAAATGCCTCCCTCCATCACCCTCGAGGGTTCCTCAACACCACCGGGCAGACCTGGAGACCACAATGACATAGGCTCTTCCAGTCTCCCATTCACTTTTCAACAGCAAGCACAGTCCAAGTTCAGCTCCCAAATGATCGACCTCTGCAACTTTGGCTTTCAGTTCTACAGAACTCTGGAGCACTTTGGAGCCAAGCCCATTAAGCAAGAATCATTGAAACCTAACATGTCATGGCCCGGTAGCCCAGCGTTCATGCAGGCTCCTTACCCTTATTATCCTAAAGTCCACCCTGGCTTAATGTTTCCTTTTATTGTGCCACCGAACTTTCGTTTCAGGAACCCTTTTCAAATGAAAAGACCTCCAGAGCCACCCTTCAGGAGGGCTGAAGTAAGAGAAAGTGGTGAAAATAAACAGAAAGTAGAAAGAGTAGATGTCAACCTTCAGATAGATGACAGTTACTATGTTGATGTGGGAGGTGAACAGAAACGCTGGCAATGTCCCATGTGTGAGAAGTCCTATACATCCAAGTACAATTTGGTCACCCATATCTTGGGGCACAGTGGCATTAAGCCACATGCTTGCACCCGGTGCGGTAAGCTTTTCAAGCAGTTGAGCCACTTGCACACACATATGTTGACACACCAGGGCACTCGGCCGCATAAATGCCAGGTGTGTCACAAGGCTTTCACTCAAACCAGTCACCTTAAGAGGCACATGATGCAGCACAGTGACATCAAGCCTTACAACTGCAGGATCTGTGGCAGAGGTTTTGCCTACCCCAGTGAGCTGAAAGCACATGAGTCTAAACACGAGAGTGGCCGAGAGAACATCTGTGTGGAGTGTGGTCTGGACTTCCCAACCCTGGCCCAGCTGAAGAGACATTTAACAACCCACCGTGGCCCTATACAGTACAATTGCACGGAGTGTGATAAGACCTTTCAGTACCCAAGTCAGCTGCAAAACCATATGATGAAGCACAAAGACATCCGCCCGTACATCTGCACTGAATGTGGCATGGAGTTTGTCCAGCCCCACCATCTCAAGCAACACTCTCTAACCCACAAGGTAAGCCAGTATGGGTTGAGTTCTCACCTTGCATCACAAGACAGCACAAGGATTGCAGGCTGCTAAAGATACACATAAAGGAAAGAAAGTAATCAGTCTATAGAGTCTTAAGCTGGCCCTTTGCCAGTTGGAGAATTTTATGCAGAGCAAAAGCCCCAGGAGTGCTGGCAGTAGCAGAGTTTAGATGTCTCTGTCAGTCTTAAAAAAAGTATATACAAAATCCACTTTGTTATGAACAAGATTTTAATTAAAACACCTGTACTAGTTCACAAAACCATATTCATGTCTCTCTGTTCCTGAGGTTTATCTTCAGAATGACCTTTGGTTACATAATGTAATTTTGTAGAGCTGTATAATCATCCTCCTCCCACCTCTGAAATTGTAGCAGGCATTTTCTTTTGAAAAATGGCTCTACCACCTGGCATCTTTAATTGGGAAGAAGGTGAATTTGCAGTAGACTGTGTATGCAACAAAAGAAAGTACGTTATTACTCATCAGATTTTGAAGAATCATTATCATGAGAAATTTAAGGAATAAAAATACCCAAACACAATAGCTTAAGAAAAATTCCCCTTTGTACATTAAATTATCCAGAATGACAGTTGATAAAAGAGGACAAGCAGGACCATAATCCCAGGCAATTTGTAGCAGTCTTGCTACTCATGACAGTGATGACAGCCGAGTCAGTTCATGCTAGGAGTGGGCTTTGGAACACATTCAAAAAGATTGTTTTCCAAAATAGGAAAAATGTAACTATTCCATTCAACAATGTCTGAAATTGGCTTATGTACCTTCACAAAAGTGTTATTTAGATGAACCAAAACCCCACACATTTACAAAAAATTTTCTTCCAGTTTTTTGTATTTTTCCCTTAACACTTGAATTTTGGCTTTATGTGAAAGACTTGAAAAACTACAGAGAGCCACAGCATTTCAGTCTTGCAGATACATTTTCTTTTAAAAACTAACAACCTCTACTTCCACATTTGTTTTTTTTTTCTCTACTACATGATTATAATTTCTGCTCATTTTAGAGATTCTCTGTTTTTGGGATTTACCTTGCAAAATGCTACTAATTTAAGACCTGATAATATTTCATCACAGGAAATTCCACATCCCCAGACCTTTAGAGAGCTTCTGCTTCTTTGTCCACAGCTGCAGGTGGATTCAGCTGTGAACATAACTGTACTTAGCTGAACAAATGCAGTCTCACATCTGGGCATGCAATTGAAGCCACAATTGCTGTTCACAGTTTTAGCTTTGTAATTAGCTGTGAAAACCAGAGACTAGTATGAAAGTAGATATAGCTGCAAGCTTTCTGTGTAATGAAGGTGTACAGAAGAAGTAATTGCTCTTGGCTTATCTCCAGTAAATCCTCACTACCTTCAGTAAAATATACTGAAACTCTTCAAGTGATTTTTGTTTTTGTAGCATCTAAATGACTTTTTGAGGAGATAGCAGTTATATCACATAAAAGTGAGCAAGAACATTGAATTGTGCATTAGCAAATTGTCTGTATGATGTAAAAGACGTTAGAAATGCTTTGTAAGCATCACATAAAATGAGATTAGTCCACTGGGGCTAATGCAAGTCCCACTAAGAATGAACAGCTTTTTCTCTTCATTGAGTGTAATATGTCTACCCTGCTTTGGTGACGTTGCTTGATGACTGCTTTGTTGCTCCAGATTATTTTCTAGAGCTTTCTTGAAAACTGGTCTTCTTTAGAAGCTAATGACATTAGGTTATCAAAGGCAAGCAGTAATGAGGGTACACATTTGACCAATACGTTACATATGCAGCAGAGTAGGACGGAACCTCTGCCATTGACTATGTCTCAGTGGTTTGTAACTTTACCGATAGAAACAAAACTCATTATTTCATTAAGCTTACATTTTGTTTTCCTTCTCTGCTTCTCAGACTCTTGTAAGAAATTGCTACGAAAAAAATACAGAAGCATTTATTACTTGAGCAAATGGTGTTAAAGGGGGAATAACTTATTACCTGCTTTGCCAATGCAGGATGAATAATTCATATATTGCTATACCAAAGGTGACATGATCTAGAAAACTTTCCATCTAGAGAATTTTCTGATTTTTTTTTTTTCTTTTCTTACAGGGTGTGAAAGAGCACAAATGTGGGATTTGTGGCCGGGAATTTACTCTACTGGCCAACATGAAGCGACATGTCCTGATCCACACCAATATTAGAGCTTATCAATGCCATTTGTGCTTCAAGAGCTTTGTGCAAAAGCAGACTCTCAAGGCCCACATGATTGTTCATTCTGACGTCAAGCCCTTTAAATGCAAGGTAAGTGCCTTTGGTGGCAGAGGCCTTAACTCATTGGGTATTTCTGTGATGTTATCATTTTGTAATATGGTATAGTTAGAAAACCAAGACTTGCCATCACATACTGCAATTGCATTTAAATTCACATAAACCAGCCTGGTTTTATCTCTTTATATGGTTCTGCTTATGTAAGGCAAAATAACACAGGTAAATATCTGTGGTTTACTCTCTTCCTCAGTGTCATCTTCCGTCCCCAAATATTTTTTTCTTCTTTGTGAGCATTTAGTTGCCACAGCCGACTGAGGACAACAAACATACCTGATATTTTCTTAGTACAACCATCCAAAATAGAAGTCTAACTGCTTAATAGCTTGAAACGCTGACTAAAAACATACTTGGTGGTATATGCCACAGTAGATCTTGGAAAAGAAGCAACCACAGTTTCACATAGTGATGTTATGCCATGCCATAGTTAAGGGAAGGACTCAGAGAAAGCTACAGTGCAACATTCCCTTTCCATCCTCTCTTCTGCTTCTTCCCAATAAACCTTTGAGGCTTTGGCTTTATTAATCCATCTGTTTCATTACTGTAGTCACACATAGTGAAACTGAAGGTTGCGGGTTTTATTCCCATTTTGATCTGGTCTAAGAGGGTTATTAGCATACAATCCAGTTCAAGCCAGTTAACTGAAGACTGATTTGAAAGAAATTTCTAGTACTTTTTCATCCAACATCTTTACGAAGTTAAAGATTTTCTTAAAACAAATGTTTCATACAGAGGCAGTTGTGGTTGAGAAATTTAAAATGGATTTATTTTCTCTTGAAAAATCTAGATCTTCAAAAATATCATAGGAAAATATGGCATTCAGTGACAATTTTAAGAAGAAAATGCTGAAATGAATCTCTTTTGCCTCCTCATTTTTCTTTGATAACTTCAAAGCATTTCAATTTGAAAAAATAACTGTTTCAATGTCAGTGTTTTGTTTTATTTTAATTTTTGTCATCATAAAATGTTATTTTGTACCCTAACACCTATGCTATTCTATATTAAAACAATTTCTGTTACTGAAGTGCTTGGGTAGTTTCATGTCAACCGCTGGAGACTTTCATTATTTGAGAATACCTGTAAACCTGTCTTTTGTTCCTTCCTGGTTGAAGTCATTCTCTGATCCCTCGAATTTCAGAAAATAAACTTAATTGTTTGATCAGCTGTTATGGATGCAGTACCTAGATCCACATTGTGTTTTAGGTATGTGCAGATTAGCTGGAAGCCTTTGTTCAAGTTATGAGTTTGATCATCACAGGCTATTAAAACTTGGAGATGGCAATAGTTTGAACTCAGAACTGCAGTACCACCAGTATGTTTTCCAGCCACTAACAAAAGCCCTACAGGAACACCTGTTTTTCTTATTTTTTACTTCTCTGTCCCCACCCAGTGTTCCTAGGAGAAAAAGAAACAAGCAAGCACAGTGAAACAGTTTCTCCTATGGCCGCAAGGGTATGGATCAACATCAGTGCCCCTGAAGAGAGAAGAGATCATAACAATAAGAGAAGGGAGAATCAGGAATTGCTCTTTGGTGTTGGAAACATTCCTTACCTCTCTTAAGAGCCTCTCAAGTATTTCTGGCTGGTATTCAGAGGGTTAAGGCAATGACCAGATAGCAGCCTTTTGGCACCAAGCTCCTCCTCAGCAGAAGGAAGGATATAGCTGTATGAACAGCCTGCTTAACAATGGCTCACATGTCCCCGGGGAACCGCCTGCAAATAGATTTCATCTTGCTTTCTCTTGTACTTTTCAAAGCTTCCTGTTTTCTCACGGTCCTTTTGGACAGTTTACAGTCTTTCTCCCTCTCCTTCTCTCTTTGAGGAAAGAAACACCCTTCTTACCAAGGGAAAAAAAAAAAAAAGAAGAAGAATGCAAGGGGAAAAAAAGCACAGCAGTAGCCTTTCTACTTCACCACATGCAATGGTTTTCTTTACCTTTTTCTCACAGCAAAAGAAAACATGAGGCTTTCCTATGTGTCTAATCACAGCTAAGCATAGACTATCTGAAGTGAGTGAGCAGCAAATAGTTGTCCCTTCTGTTTCCTCATCCAGCTGCAGCTTAGATCCATGATTTTTCTCTGAATCGTGAACTTCTCTGTGGTGTTTAAAGGCCTCGGCCTGTTTATTTCTTTTTTTTTAAAAGACATTGAAGAGTTCTGAAGGAGTTGCACCAGCTGGTCCATCAGAGATTTCTGATTTAAAGTGATTGCTGTGAAATTTGCAGGTGCCTTTAGGGCTGAAATCAGCAATGTTTCAGACCTTCAGTAAAGAAGACAAGGAAGCCTTCTCCAGCCCAGTTAAATACATTTTGCAGCAAATGTTTTGAACTCTGCTTTTTTTCCTATCTAAAATCATGGGTTTACATCAGGAGTCAAAACATCTGAGTACTCTGACAAGAAACAAAAGAGACAGACAAATCTAGGCAGGTGATACTCATGTGGTAGCTTAGGGAGACAACATCTAATGTTTAACTAATTTAGCTTTTGTAACAAACTGTTCTGAGGTCCATTTCATAAGCCATTGCAATAAAGTGGATTCAGCAGACTTATAGCCGTGGTCTTTCTATTTACGTCTTGAATTTTGTTTTGTCTAAAGAACACTGCCTAACAAAAGGTTCACAAAGTGAAGCATGTTGTTCCTGCTATCCCATGACCTCTTGCACGAGCTTTGCATCTCCTTGAGTGCAAAGTGCACTGCAGTGAGTTCTGCTGGAACTCCCTCCTGTGCCACTGGCTCAGGGTCATCTTTCACACTCTGCTCATCGGTGTTCACACTATTGCCCTGTCACAGAGGAAGAAAATCTAGTACATTTTCCTATTTTTGTCTGCAGACTCAGACTGTTTATTAGGCACTATCTAGGTCCAAGTTGCTGTCTTACTGCACATGAGCCCAAAACATACTGCCTTGATCCTCTTAAGAGAGTGAACACTGAAAGTTGGTTTGTGTCTTTAGAAAACAATAGGTTGCCCAGAGAACCTGCCACACAAAGCCATCATTCCATAAAACAGCTTTTATATCTGCATTTCTTTCATTTTCCTGCCACACCTCACCATTCTAGTACCATTTCCTCATGTCCCCAGAGAAGATTTCAGGACAAGAACACATTACACATCCCTAAGGCTGTGCGTGTCTTTGAGAAATGGAAAAACTACTCCCTTTATTCAGAGACACAAAAATTCATGCTGTAAGGAACAGGTTTTTTTTATGAAATCCTCTGTCTTTCCATTATGAAGAAAGATAAGTAAATGTGGCCTTGACAGCAACAAAAGAAATGCTGCTATTAGGCCTGTTTTAACACTCAATGCCTTACAGAGATATAGATCTTCGTGAAGTACTCTTAGCCATTATCCCATTTTTTCTTGATTACCAGTTTACACAGAAGAGTAAAGACTTAACTATCAAAAAGCAAAAGACATTGAGAACATATGGCAGACACAATACAAGCAGATAATCAGAAATCTTCTGCTAAAAGGTGTTAGAGAATTATTATTATTGGCATTCCTGTAGAAAGAAATATTGATATGTCATAGGTTGTTCCAGCAGCTGTCAAGGTATAATCAGCTGCTGTTCTTTGTTGGAAATTTTTTGCTCTCATCAGTACTTCTTCTCATCTTTTTTTCCTCCCAGAACTTCCAGATTTTTTTTTTTGTGTGTGTGTGTGTATTAACTATCCCGAATGTAAGTTATCCAGCACATTAGCTTTCTTTGAATGCAGAGACATCCTCGTTTCTAAGTGAATGGATGACCCTTGGAATCAGATATCTTACTTAACAAATCAATAACTAACTTTCAGATATATTTACTTTTTCCCTACTGTCTTGGTGAACACTTTGCTGAGAAATTAATTTGCTAGAATACTCATTTTAGCAAAATCACAGATCACGGAACATCATGGAAAATCATGGAACAGAAATTGCACAGCTGAGTAAATGTTATTTTAAAAACAAGTGAATATTTATAGATTCTTTTTTTTTTCCATTTAGAAACATTACGTCTGCACATTTTTATATTAATGAAGTGTTTTATATTAATGAAGTGCTTCTACTTTCCCTCATGAGATGGTTTAAAATGCAAAGGGTACAGTACTACTTCACCAAGGATTGTCCCACTGTCTACCTTTCATCTATGTATTACAGGTGGTTGCTTTGTAAATTTGAATAAAAAAGTACTGTAGCAGACCTTCTGACTGGCTAAAAAAATTTAAATATAAGTCTGATTAGACCAAAAGTTTGGTAGAATGTCAGTAACTGCTGTTTAATAATTTTCTTCCAGATGAATACACTGCTTGATGGAAGTTTTAGTCACTCAGTAATGGTGATTCTGATCATGTAATAACAAAGATCATTAAAAAAACCAAATCTGATGGCAGAGGTTTTTCTCTAAAGCCATTCCAAAAAAAGGAACTGAGGTAGAAAGTCAACACAGAAATTTGCAGAGGATGGAAATAGCCATTTAAATGTGAATAAATCCGGATAAGGAAAGATCAGAAGACAAGTGAGACTGGAAGCTTGTAATAGCAATGTCAAACTCTTAGGTCTCGAGAATGCATTTAATTTATAAGGGACTAGACTACAAAAGGACCCATCTAGATAAACAAGAACAATTTAAAAATCCCCCTTATTGTTTCATCAAAGGGAAACTTGCACGATCAATGGCTTGAGCTGGCAGGAACATGCTTCAGGGAAAGCTGAGTCATCCTTGCAGCCCCAGGAATGTTTAAATTCCAGCTTACTCACCAGAGACACTGAAACACAGAAACTGGTAAACAGAAGATAAGATGATCAGAGAAAACAGAGGGAGCAAGAAACAACAACAAAAAAAAGGATTTGGGTTTTTTTTTTTTTAGCTTTAAGCAAAATGTGCAACCATTACTTTTCTACTTAAGGAGAAATTATATTTTGACTGATTCACAGAAACCCTTCATTGGTTTCATTTTGTGTCTTCATCTCTGCCCAGCATTGTTCTTGTTCAATGGATAGATTTAGAAACTACAAATAAAATCATTCACCAGGACAGAACTTTGAATTTCAGCCAAGTTAAGAGCCTTCCTTATAACAACATTCCCTGCTTTTGGGGAATCCTTGACTGTGTATCATAGTGAACAAATTTGAAAAATGGCACCAATGCACAGGCCATAGATAGATCAGACTCAACCATATATTCCTATCTGCAGGACACTGAAAACTGAATTGCAGACAAAAGCTGCCACGGCTCAAAATGAGAAGAGTCTGCATTTTAAAATGCTCTCCTTGGCAATATCCCTTCAAACTAATAATTTTCTTTTTTACTGTTTTTACAGCTGTGTGGAAAAGAATTTAACAGAATGCACAATTTAATGGGACACATGCACTTGCACTCAGATAGTAAGCCTTTCAAGTGCCTCTACTGTCCCAGCAAATTCACCTTGAAGGGGAACCTAACCAGGCACATGAAAGTCAAACATGGTGTCATGGAAAGAGGATTTCATTCTCAAGGTAATGTTTTCCTGAATGATTATTCTCTGAGAGATTTGGAGATACATATCAGTTAACCCAAACAAGCTTTGTACAACAGGTCCATGATCTTGTACCATAGATCCAATGCTACTGGAAGAGACTGAAACCCATAAGCCCAGGAGTCTGTTATTAACCATGTTACCCCATTGCTTCAGATCAGACATCCCCAAGATACTGACTCTTGTCTCAAGAGACCTTTCAGACTAGATATCTATTAACACAGAGGTACAAACCAGATGGAGGAGTTGATAGAGACAAAATTAGGCAATATTTACAACCATAAAGGAAATAATTTTCATGTACTAAGTTACCTTTGTCACGTATTAGGGAGAATACAGTGAGTTTTGATGCACTATGCCTGCAGTATCTAAATATTCTTTGACGTGTCACGATGCTCAGAGCGTATTTAAATCCACAGATTCCTCCTGGGAAACATCTGACTTCCAGCAGAGATGAGGTACTCTCATAAATATTAAGATAAACCCGGTCTCAGACTACACTCAGACTCATGCTGCACCACTCCAAATCACAAGTTGTTTATAATGATTTCCTCAAGCTGAAGTACTGTCTAGTGTGTAGAGCTTTTCAGTGGCATGAGTTGCCTTTCAGTGGGAGAAGGATGAAGAATTAAGGAGAGTGTAAATTCTAAAATGCTGAGACTTGATTGTCTTTTAATTTTTAAAATAGTAACTTTGAACCAGAGTGTCAACAGAATGAAAACATTAAAAAAAAAATAAAAGAAAAAGAAGTACAAAATATGGGGCCTTGATTATGGCCTGTGATAGTAAAGATCAAAGTTTTATTTTTTTTTTTAAATAGGCAAGAAGAAGTGTGGACGTTTGCTGGCAAACAGAATTTATGAGAGGTCAGGCCACTTTTATTCCTAGTGGCCTCCTCAAGTATCTGGCATGTATGGCACAATGTGTCATGTGTCCTGACCTTGCTGTGATATATATAAAACAGTACTGCTTTTAACAGCATCTCAAAGGAGTTGCCATGACATATAAACAGTAAAGTACTTGGAGTTAGGTGGGTGGAAGATAAAGGTGAAGTATGAAATAGAACGCTTCTTCACATTTTATTTTTTAACCTCGTGTCATGTAGTAAAATTTCCTGTGTTTAAATTGTTCCTCTTCTCCTCCCCTTGAACCACTACAAGGTTTTGGAAGAGGAAGAATGGCTCTGTCTCAGACAAATGTCTTGAGAAGCTTGGAACAGGAAGAGCCTTTTGATCTTTCCCAGAAGAGCCAAGGGAAGGTAATCTCATTCCATTCGGATGGTGAGAGTGCCAAGGGAAGCTCATGCCAAGAAGAAGAGGAAGACAACTGCTGTGATGCAGAGCGGTACAGCCCTGCCATGTACAACCATGATGACAAGCTGTATGTGGCTCAAGATACACCTGACAAACCTGAATGCCTGACGAAGGACTTCAGAGAGTCCCGCTGCAATGAGAAGGAAGAAGTCCTAAGTGAGGAAGAATTGGAGAAGACAATAGGAAATTCAGACAAACAGGAGAGCCAAGGAGAGAGAGACCTTGAAAACAACAAAGGATGTCTCAACTTTAGATCCTTTGAAAAAGCCAGACTTGGCCACTCTCTCTCTGATTACTTGTATTTCAAGCACAGGAACAAGAGTTTGAAAGAATTGCTGGAAAGAAAAATGGAAAAACAAACAATGCTTATAGGAATTTAAAGTGGACATTTAAAAGCAGATGGAAAATGGGAACCAGATTGCTTTTAACATGAAGTATAATTTGCCAAAGTTTGGAAGTTTGTATTAGTCTTTAGAAATAAACAAGCCAAATTAATAACAATTATTTAAAGTAAAGTACATACCTTAAAAGAATAACACAATCTAAAGTCACCAAGAAACATAATAGATACTGAACAATAACATTTTTATGCTTATTAATTTGATTTATAAGCAAATAATGGAGTGACTACAGAAGTTTATTTTCCTTTACTGGGGATAGTAGAGACTTATATGCAATATTCCAGTTATCAAAAAGCATACTTTTTGATGACAAATACTTTAGCATTTGATTTATTATCTGTCTGAATAGATATTAATGCTTGTAACCATACATGTCAAAAAAACCTCTGAAAATACTAAGTATTTGGCAGTATAAGCAAGAGTACTATTGAACATGGTGCGTATGAAAGTGCTGTCTGTCTCAGACCTAACATGGTCCAAGTGCTTTCATTTACTGAAGTGACTGTTAGTTCAACTACTTACAATAAGAAATGGAAAACAAATCAAGGAGAAATATTAATGCCTCATGAGACAGTGAAGGGCAGCTCTGTAAAGCTTTGAAAAGACTGTAATTTATTGTGGTCACAGAACCTATTCCTCTGGCACAAGGAATGTTGATGCTTTACTGTTTTAGTCCGTATGAGATATTCAACAATTCTTCAAGTAAAATAACATGGACTGTGTTGACATTTTATTCTATTGTCTGCTCAGATCAGTATGCATAATGAGTAGCAGCAACAGTGTGTAGCATTTACGTTCCATTCTGTAATTACACGTAAAGCAATATGAGTGGTTTCATTGAGAAAATGATGCATTTTTGCCTTTTACCTCTTCAGTTTATCTTGGCTTAGAAAGTATGATTTGAAATACACAGGTCTGATCAGGTTTTGTTTTAGAAGATATATCAAAAAAGAGCCCTTACAGGGCAAGCAATACCTCATAGAGGAAAACTGCTTTTGGATTTCCTCTTATTGGATTCAAATTTTTTTGCCTTATCTACATGGTTTGACCAGTAAGATCCAGGCTTTTCAGAACTCCACTCTTGCTGTTTCTCCTGAGTCATTCCCAACTTTTCATCCTCTGATTCCCATGTTCAAAGCAAAGTTGCTGAAAGCACATTCCATTACTTGCATGGATAGCTTGATAGCACCTTTATCTCTTCATCTTCAAGACAGAGGACAAATAGCCCCACATCATCCTACTGCCTATAAGGATATTAAGGTTTAATAAGTCATTTAATTAGTCCTAGGTCATTTTGATATCCTGTGTCAAAAGTTTAAAATGCATATGTGTGGTACACCTTTTCCAGACATTACTACCTTCTTCACTTACCTGTCAAGTTCTTGATTTGAAATACCTTGTTATCAAGCTCAATATGTAGCAAGTTATCATTAAATGTAGTCATATACTTATGGCTTGATAAGGCCATAACTTGCAACTTCAGCCCTCTGCTATTATAAGAAACTATTTACTGTACAAAACTAATGATTCTCCTACCTGCCACTTAATCAGTGTTCACAAGGCATCAGCTTTTATTCATTGTGCAAAGCTGGGGTTGTGACTGAAGCTGCAGACGGTGGTTTCATTTTTCAGGGCTCAAAGATAGCTTGATAACATCGATTCTGAATGAAGAGCAGACGAATCTCTTTAAAAAAGAAAGTGTAATACACATCTGACTTCTAAATGTAAATAACCCTAATATATACACTTTTTAAAAATAAAAAGGGTATATCAAGTTGAAGTGTAATGTAGATCACTTCAGATCTTGAATTATTGATATTTTTCAACATTAGGTGTATTTCAGAGGTAGATAGCCACGTTTATTCAGTGATTAACTGTGTTATCAACACATTGGACTTCCTTATTATCCCTGCAAGACAACTCCTCTTAAAAAAGGAGAGGTCTTTCTTTCATAGAAGACATTGTCGTCAAGCAGAAGGAACTGAAAAATTTCAGAGTAATGTGTGTAACTGCATTCTTAGACTACAGGGGAAATGATCAGGTACACATTAAGCATGTTCTAGGAGCTTGTCTCTTAGAAATGATAGACACATGTCCCACTAGATAACATCATATTCAAAACCATGACTACTGGAAGCAGGCAGTCCAGAGTTCCCTTACAAACCTTGTAAGGGAAAGTGCCAGACATGTCCTTAGGAAATGAAAACACTGCAAACAGTTCTGGCTTGTCTGAATGGTCAACCCAAACACTTTCAACCACACTGTCACTGCACCCAGTTTATCCACTTCTACAATCCCACTTATCATTGGCTCAGAAATGACTGCTAACCACATACAGCAAGGTGGAAAGGAGTAGAGATCCTCAGAATGACAGTGCTATTTGGAAATAACTAACTTGTAATGCGAATCAGTCTCCTTGAACTCTTCCTCAGAATTGGAGAATATTCCATTACAATGAGTCCTTGAGACTGCATCCAGTCACAGTCACCCTAAGCTAATTCATAAACACCCAAGGATAGTTCAGATTGGAAGAGTAAAGAACTCATCCCAATTCATAAGTCACCAGCCAGAGGAACTGCAAAAAAAACTATTACTGAGATAAGAAGACAGTGTCAGGTGACCCAAGCAAAGAAACTGGGAGATGATAGCTCTTCCTAGTGCAGGATATAGTGCAGCTGGGTCTAAGACACTTGTTACAAAGACACCCCAAGGGACAAATTAAAAGTGAAATAACAGCCTTCATTGTGAAACACCTTGCTTTTCAAACATAAGTTATTTTCACGCTATTTACATTGGCACTGTTTTGGGAACAGACAGTAATAGCCTTTGCTTTTTAATAGCTTTGAAAATGCTTCATACTAATTTGCTCTCATCATGAAGTTATTTCCCATTCCTAGTTTTTGAGGTATTAACTTTCTTGTTTTGTCTTTGAATAGAGGTCTTGTGGAGACGTTGTCTGTGTCCTAGACCTTAGGGGATATGTTTTCTTTTTTTTCCTTCTTCCAAATCTGAGTCTACTTACCTTCTTCTTGCTATGTTGCAGAAAAAAAAAAAAGAAAAAAAAAGTATTTATCTGTGTCTTCTCTAATACTTGGATTTTCAGCTTGTAGTAACACATTGAAATTAAAGCCCAGACTCCACCACCTCTATATTAAACTACATCCATGTCATTTCCCTGTGTTATTATATGAAACCTATTTTCATCCTCTTGGAAAACATCAGAGCAAATAAGAGTGGCCGCAAACTCATGTGGCTGAGATGCTTTCTAAACATGTACAAACTGAGATGCTTCAAGAAGTCATGCTGAGGAAAGGTAAAGTGGCCACACCTCAAAGAGTCTGGGCAAGTGAAGGTATGTGACTTGCTACATTAGAGGCTTTTTTTGCTGTTGAGGGCAGCAGGGAGAATTCTGCAATGATGCTGTACAGAACAGAGTACATGGATGAAAATTTAAATGCTGAATTAGTAAAATCTGAGGGTAAATGAAATACAATGCATTTACTAAGAAAGTGAAGTTATAGGTAATTATGAAACAAGCTGTTTCAAGTCTGGCCAGCAGAACTCGTGCACCTGAGTTCTCTTGGCTGCTGACAGTCTCTAGTTTTTGAAGGCAACAATGAGTATTCTATGTTCAGCAGCTCAAAGGACAAAACACTTGATGATAGTTTACTCTGTGTTAAGTAACAGGTTACTGAAAAGACCAAGTAATGCCACTGCATCTGCTTTTTTCCAATTCTCTGATTGTCTATTAGCTATTCTCCTATTTCTGTCTTCATATGGTGCTGCTGGACTCTGCTGTTATGAGTGTACAGTTAAGAAGTAATATAAGAACTATATTTATTATTCCAAGAAGTTTTTAATAATTATTAACATTGTTGAAATTAAGTCATGTCTGCTTAGCTGAACAAGGTGTAACAGAGCTAATATTTTGTACTCCTAACAGATTTTGCAAATAATGTGGTGTGTATTTATTACATGTACAACACTGGTTTCCTATTTAAAGCCCCAACTCAAAAAAATGGATCAAATATCTGTGAATACTTATTTTCTGTCTTTCTATCTCAATAATAAAAGCATGTACTATATATTGTAGTAATTTAAGCAAATAAAAACTACATCGCGAATACTGTGATCAGTTTTGGGCCTTTCACTACAGGAAAAATATTGAGGTGCTGAAGCATGTCCAGAGACAAGCATGGAAGCTGGTATATGATCTGGAGCATAAGTCTCACAAGGAGCAGCTGCAAGAACTGAGGTCATTTAGTCTGGAGGAGAGAAGGCAGAGGGGATTACTCTCTACAGACTCTACTCTCTGAAAGGAGGTTGTAGGAAGCAGAGGTTGCTTTCTTCTCCCAAGCAATGAGTGATAACTCAGTGCCAGTAGAGAAGGTTTACACTGGATATTAGGAAGAATTTATTCACTAAGAGGGTTGTTAAATGCTGGAACGGGCTGTAAGTTACCATTCCTGGAGATATTGAAAAGATGTGTAGATAAGATGCAGAGGGACATGGTTTAGTCATGGTCTTGGCAGTGCTGGGTTAGTGGTGGACTTGATGATTCTTAGAAGTCTTTTCCAACTGAAAGGGTTCTATGACTCTATGATTCTAAAAGACAGGTGCAGTAAAATGAGAATGATGGAGTTGTGTGAAAACAAGTATTTCTACCCTGTAGGGAGTAATTATAAAATTAATGGAGACAGGAACAGTGTAAGGATAACAGACGTGCTGTCACAGAAATGTCTCTAAAAGAAATACAGTTTAACAAGATTAGTGGCAAATATAAACCCTGAAAAATATCTACCATTTCAGAGTAATATTTTGTCAGGGAATTCTGCAAGCTGCTTTGTTCTTTACAGATCTTGCCATTTTCTACAAAAGTTATAGGACTTCCCTAGAAACATTAACTCCTGAACTTTTCTACTTGTTTCACAGGCCAAGATGATTTTTTAAAATCACTACATGAAGCATTTGTACAAGAGACAGAATAAACTCTCCAGTCAGTCACATAAATATAACAAAAACTGACAACAATGGTGAAGTCTTGCTGTGAAAATATTTACACTAAAATTATAACTGAATTGTGCCTTATACAATCTGTCATGGACATTTATAGGAACAACACCAAGAATAGACAGGTTCAAGATGATATATGTCTGATAAATGCACATGCATACACTGCCTGTGAGCTTAGAAAGAAATGTGATCTTATTTTAAGGAAAAATTTAAAAGCTGTTCCCTAATGAGAGTTTTTATTACACTGGGATTAACTACATTGCAAATTCTAGAAGGATTGTATGAGGCACACTTCACATAAGGAATCAGTTGAAATGAGACACCAAGAGAACAAATGCCACTATGTAACATTTCCTACAGAAATGTCTGAGGTTGTTTATGGTAACAGTGACTCATTCATGCTTGTTGCTGTCAATCTGACAGAGGCAGCACTCCCCCTTAGCCAACAGCAGAGTGGAGCATGACAGACTATTGTCCAAATGTCACCCACTCCAGTGCAGTTAGTCCATTTTGGTTATATCATCCCCAGGTTAAGCAAACCTGCCTCATTTCACTCTGAAGGGGATGAAGCGTATTTGTGCAGGCTGTTCCGTCCACTGTTCTCTACCATGTAGCTTTGGGGCAAATGCATTTTAAGTAACTGCACACATTTTACTCAGGAACATCTGACAAGGACATCGACTAACATGCCTTATTTCATCGGTTATGACAGTTGTTCTTCTACCAAAATTGCATTAGCAGACCCACCCTTGTGCAACTACCCAACTACTCTGTTGAAGAATGTAACGATTTTTCATTTCCATTGCCTCAGTAGTCCCACCGTGGGAGTCTAATAACCTTGCAGATAGTTTGATCTACTTTCTCAGTTTCTTACAATGATATACTTCCAGGTTTGTTTTACAGGACTTTGGTTTTGTGTTTTTAGGATTCCATGTAGAACTAATTTTTATGTAGCTCTCACAATGCATGCTGATGAGAGTAAGTGCAAGTGATTACTTGCATGCGATGTTGACAGATGGTGTCACACTATCAAATTATATTCTCTTCTGTTTTTAATTTAAAAACATTTAAAACCATGTTTCTTCTTTTTCCATTTTACTTTTTCTGATTAACTCTTCCAGGACCTTAGTGCATAGACTACCAGTCAGATTCTTACAGGTGACCTTAAGTATTCAGGCTGATCTGCTCTGAGACCACTGCTGCAGTGCCATTGCCATCTTTTTCTGATGAACTGCCTAAAAGAAAAAAAAACAATACCTCCCATGTAACAGACAGACAGAATGACATACCCAACTGCACCTGGTATCATTTCCAAGAGCCAGCACAATGAGTATGGCACTTTAGTCCTTGCAGATTTAAACACTTTTAGATTAATTCTGAAAAACTATTTCGATGTTTCAGAGTTTGTGTTTTTCAGACAACGGACTGAATATATGAGTAACAGTAGGAAGTGGGAACACACAGGTGACCTGATCTAGCTGGACCTGCTTTAGCAGGGGGATTGGACTAGATGATCTCTAGAGGCCCCTTCCAGCCCCTACTATTCTATAATTCTATGATTCACTCATAATGGACAAAGATAACCTTCCTTTTATCTTTGTATCTCATGAATTAGAAGTCTGGTCAGAGCACATTTGTAATGCACCTATTTCCATACATGAGTTGTTTCAAGCACATATAAAAACATACCTTTGGATAGACAGCAATAGTAAAATCCTGCCCATCAGGATATGAAAGGTGGTTGAAACCCATTCATATCATCCCAAAACAACAGTTTCAGAAAGCAGCACAGTCAGCAAACCTAGACTTGCTCTCCTTGTGCACATTTGAAAGCACACAGTTAAAGAACTTTTCACCAAAAATAATTTGCTGCCTTCTCTTTTCTGCAGCCCCAGCATTTCAGCCGCAGTGCTGTCAAAGCAGAGGAGTATTTGCATATACATCAGAAGATTTTCCCCACTTGATTTTTTTGACTTTTCAATTGCCTTGAATCATACAAAAAATGTATCACAAAAGCATGGAAAGTCAGCATAATAATTTTGGAGATCTAGGTTCACTGGAAAAAAAAAAGATAATCTCATCAATACTAAATACCTTCCAACCTGTATATTAACCATCCCTAAAGTCTCTTTCATTTTACATCTTCTTCAGGATCTTAACATGAAAATGAGGCCTAGTTGCCCAGTAAGTAGAAAGCCATCCTACACTGTTTAAATCTGAAAATCTTCCAAAATAATTTAATTAAATATGTAGCTTTCCAAGCATTAATCTGTGTGGGTTTTGTTGTATTTGACTTTTACATTATTGACCCTCCTATTGCTTTCTAAATCACTTATGCAAGAGAATGCCCAGAGGCAAGGCCATCAGCTGTCCTCTCCTCTCAAGTACTCAGCTGGGAAGTCCTAACCACTGCATTTTAAAAACTGGTTACTGAGATTTTCAGCTTGGTCTTGTGGGGTGCAAACCACTGTAATTGGTTTTACAGGGAGAGATGTAAGCCTTTCCCCCATCATGTTAGAAGTACAAGCTCTTCTCATAACACCTCCAGCAAAAGATATGTTTGACGTCTGCTAAAGACAGCCAGTTCTTATGCTCCTCCGCTCATTTTTGTTACAGGTTTCCAACACCTTCAAGGCAAAGTAATACATCAGTTTTTCTTCCAAGCACTGGAGAAACAAGACTTCTTCCCTTCAAATGCCCTGACTACCTCTCTCCACCTCACTGCTCCCACTGATGAATATGCCTTACTGACTGGGTGGGCTCACTTGTTTTCCACACTGATGGAGACACTCAAAAGCATCCCTCTCCTAGTCAGTGCTCTCTTCCTCACGTCTTCTCTTCTTCATCTTCTTATCTTCGTCATCTTCTACTAACATTTGAGTGTTTGACTTTACATCCTGAATACTGTTCTATTAGGGAACACATTTTGTTATTACTGGGATCTCCTTTGTGAATGCAGGAATCACATTGCTGGCCCCAAGTGCCATCAGACCATGCTTCACATATTTTCTAGCAACCTTTCATCCCTTTTTTCCTTTCTTCCTTTTGCTTATTTTCAGTTTTTTTCTTCTAGGCAAGTGCATCTGGCACATCCTCTCTTCAGGTGGTAAGCAGCAGATGGCTATGTTAGGAAGATCATAAGACCAAATGAAAATAAAGAGCAAAACTGTATGCTACCTTAACTGCAGCTGAAGCACATGTTAAGGTTCACTGTGCAAGAAAGTGATAGTAGCTTTGTATTTATGGTGAATGCGATTGCACTCTCTACTTTTAAATGAAAGTTTTAAATTGCTTGTCTTTAGCCATCTTAGGGATGTTGTTTTTGAGAGGGTAAATTTTAAAAGCTTGATCCACAGGGAAGTTTGATTGATATTTAAAACTGATTTTTTTCTTTGCAACAGGACAATTGTAACATGTATAAGAGTAATGAAGACATCATGGAGCCAGTTCAGCATGCATGAACAGAATCTCAGGTCTGCTCCTTGTCTTTAACAGGCAGCACAATCAGAACAGTAGTTGCCTCATCCACTGGCAACTACAATATCAGCTTGGGCTGTGTGCCTGTGGGCATGGTATACATGCAGAGCTAACAGAACAATGGATTCCACCAAAAATCTGAAACAGAAAATGGCTTTATCTGTCAGCTGAAGATGCTGACTTATGTTTTACACTTTCATCCCATTAATGGAGGAAGGGATGTACTTAAAACAGGTGCCACTAGACCTTTCAACTTTGAATGCCTGACCAGCTGCCAGTTGACTATGACAAAAGACAAAACAAGGTTTCTGGCAGCCAAGCTTCCTTTGCTATCTCTTCCTCCTCTGATGGCTGAGCAGACTCTGATCTGAAAATGCTCCTGTGCTGGTGTCTGACTAGACAGCATTACCCTGGTGAAGTTTAAACCTGACCCAATTTGACTTGGCTGCTCAATTTTGAATGGAACACAGCCAACTTGCTACCAGTTGGGTTATTCGTGCTGCAATAGGAAGCAATCTTCCTGACATGCAAACTTCCTTTTTCTTCTGCCTGAGCAGCAGTGTAGGCAGTCAAAGGTGTTGAGCTAGATAAAGAACATTTTGACTCTGTAAAGAAATGGAACTTGATTCAAGGCTCCAATTCAGTTTCATTCTACTAGCCAGTAGCAAAAACGCTCATTACTTGTGTTCTGGAAAGAAAGAAAGGAGTTCTCCCAATGGAGAATTGCTGTTACAGTTCCAGTAGCAGCACTTACTACACATTCAGATGCAAATGCAAGATCTGGAAATCTTTGGTAATTGAAACGGGCCACGGAATTCAAGGTGCTACTGCAGAGTTGGATTACACTTGTTTAGCTGTCAAGAATGCTAACCTATTAGAAACAACTTGATAATCTGCATTTTAGAGGAGATAAGGTTATAGGAGATTACTTTCTTCCTCTCCTTTTCGATCCTCAAGGAGCTCTTTATTTTTAAAAAAATGTCACAACAGCTTGAAATGTGTTTCATTAGTCTTGTCACTTCAGCTGATGTCCAATATTCTTCCTAGAGGACAGTAAGTTGGAAGAACTATCTTTCCCATCTGAGAAATACCAAGGCATAGTTACAAGCCTTGTTTGTAAAAGGCTCTCCCTAGCTCCTTATCTAAGGGGGAAGGAGAGGACTGGAATAGCAGAAGGAAATAAATGAGAACCCTATATTTTAGTTTCCAACTGAAACAAAGATGTTTTGTTACTGCTCATATTCTCATACTCATGGTTTTTACTGATTCTCTGTGTAACTGGTTTACAGTCCAACGCTGAAAGCGAGGTGGTAGTTGTTAGAGATCTGCCACACTGTTCAACTGAGTAACTGGAAACTAAAGTCAGTGATGAGAAAGCATTAAAGGAAATTAAAGTAATTGAAAATTCATTAATGCCTAGTTGTAGGCTCCATGATGTATTTGCCTAAGCCAGAAAGACAGGAAATTCTCTGCAGGAAATAAAGAATATTCACAGAAGAATATCATGCTTCAGGCAGAATAACTTCTACTCCAAGACACTTCGTCATTGTGACCATAGTGTTTTTGAATCTGCTGTCTGTAAGCATCTTTTACCTTTTGCTAATCATTTCCACCAAAGGCATTCTCACAAAGATGCTTTGTTGCAGAGTAGGATGTGTGTTTACATTGCTGGAACAGTCCAGGCCAGCTCCCAAGGAACTTTCTCCCAGAAATTATGACCTTGTCCTAAGCATCCTTCTCAGTAAATTTGTAAATGTCATCAAACTGGGTAGGAGTGTTCATCTACTTGAGAGTAGAAAAGCTCTTCAGAGGGACCTGGACAAGCTAGATTCACAGGCCAAAGCCAATTGCATGAGATTCAACCAGGCCAAGTGCCAGGTCTTGCACTTTGGCCTCAACAACATCATACAATGCTACAGGCTTGGGGCAGAAAGCTGTCCTGAAGAAAAAGACCTGGGAGTGTTGGTCAACAGTTGCCTGACTATGAGCTTGCAGTGTGCCAGGTTGATTGAGAAAGCCAATGGCATCCTGGCTTGTATCAAAAATATCATGACCAGCAGGAGCAGGGAAGTGATTGTCTCCTCCATACTTGGCTCTGGTGAGGCTGCACCTCAAATACTGTGTTCAGCTCTGAGCCCCTCTCTACAAAAGGACATTGACGTGCTGGAGCATGTCCAGAGATGGGCAATGAAGCTAGTCAAGTGTCTGGAGAACAAGTCTGATGAGGAGCAGCTGAGGGAACTGGGATTGTTTAGCATGAAGAAGAGGAGGCTGACGGCAGACACAGTCACTCTCTGCAACTACCTGAAAGGAGGCTGCAGTGAGGTGACAGTCAGTCTCTTCTCTCAAGTAAAGAGTGATAGTAGAAGAGGAAACAACCTCAAGTTGTGCCAGGGAAGAGTTAGACTGGACTTTAAGAGGGTTTTTTTTCAAATAAAGTGTTGTCAAACATTGGAACAGGCTGCCCAGGGAGATGGTTGTATCACTTTCCCTGGAGGTATTTAGAAGACGTGTAGATATGGCACTAAGGGACATGGTTTAGTGATTGGCTTGACAATTATAGGTTTCTGATAGGTCTTGGTGATCTTGAAGGTCTTTTCCAATCTAAAAAAATTCTATGATTCTATGTTTTTCTGTACACTTGCTCTGTATAACCAAGGAGCAGTGCAAGGAAAGAAAGACATTGTGACTTGCTCTGCTATTTACTTCAGTGCACAATATGCAAGGTGAAAAAGCAAGTAGTGTTTAGATTCTTTAATTGAACAGATTTTTCTGCCAAAGATCAGTGTTCACTTGTGCCTCTGCAAAAGCAGCTGAGGAATAAAATTAACAAAGGTTTTTAGAAAAACATTAGCTATGAACCAAATATCAAGTATCACAGAAGTATATGTCTGCTTTCAGCCAAGACTCTTGATGTAAAACAAGTTAAATCTGGAGAGTCTGAGATTTGGGGAGGGTGTTGCTCTCTATTTACAAAGAAAGTACACAGAATTCTCTCTTTGAATACAGTAGGGACAAACAACAGGAGGTAGTTTCTTTGTTCAGAAATCAAATGTGTTTTAAGCCAGCATTCTGTCCAAAATTAGAACCTTCTCTCCCTCTTTGGATTTCTTCCAGGGCCATGCTGCTGGTACTTCCTTGGCTGGCTCTGGCTCTCTTTTGACTGCACTTTTGTTAGGTTCACTTCACATTCTTATATATGTGCCTTTATGGTGTAGTCTGAAATCATCACTTGTATTTGCAAAATATCCCAGAGAAACCTTTTTGACTGATACAGTCCAGGCTTTCTTTAGCACTTTGCCAATACGTGACTCAGGTAGCAGATTCTACTGTTTCATTTGTTGCTAAGCAGAAGGGTATTTAATTTTTTTTCTCTTTCTTTGAGATTATGTAAGAGTCCACTAGCTGGCTGCACTGAGGCTTGCGTTCACCATATGTCAAGATTATCAATGCTGACAATTACCTGCATCTTACAGGCTAGAAGTGGTGTATTTGTTTAAAGAAAACAAGTTAGAATATACAGGAGTTCAACTGATAGGTTAATGTGATCGCAATGGAGGAGATGAACCTGAATTATATGAAAGTGTGCATTTAAAGTGGAGCATTGTTATAGCTTTAGATTTTTAAGTGTTATGGGGTATGAATTTGATTTGTTTAAATTCCTCTTGAACTTGAATTAAGTTACAGAAAAAAATTAGATCTTAAAGGAGTATACAAAAAGAAATTAAACACAGTTTACCTAATCTAGTTTAAAATTAATTTAGTTTCACACTCCCAAGGGTCACCTTGTATGTCTAAACCATAAATACTACCTCCCTGACTCACTTCATGACATCCATGAAAATGAAATATTGATGATTAGTGTAATATTAATATGTACTGACATGCTTGAAGCAGTATGTAATAGGCATTCAGCATTGTTCTGAGAAATAACTTCAGCTGATGATATACAAAACAGAAGGTATAACAATGTGATCTCTCTGCCAAATTTGCTCTTAGCAGCAGTGATTGTTGGATGTGACTCATGAACACTGTGATTTAGTAAATGTTTTGCTGCTTGGGACCATTGCATGTTCCTAGTTAGTCCAGTTTAGGAATCAAATAAGAGAGTTGACTTAATTTGTCAGTGGGAAAGGGGCATGAGCAAGCTGCTTGGTTCACCCTAAAGCTGACTGAAATTCACTTTAATGAAAGTGGCAGTCTGGTGTTTTTTTTATTGCTTGTGTCACTGAAAAGTAATTTGATACATTGCTGTAGAAAACTGCCTTCCAAGTTCAAGCTTTTGTAGAATCTCCTCTTGCAAATGGAGGCCACTACTTGTCTCAGCCTCTAAATCTACTCTCCCTTTTCTTGTGAATTAACATCACAGGAAACTAAAACACTTACATCATATTCTCAGATGGCTAAGCAAGAAGACTGACTTCCTAGTGGGCAGCCAGGTTACCTGGATAAAGGTAAGCAGCGTATATAACAACTTCTTCTCTCCAAGATGTTTCAGTATAAGTCAAATCTGTGTTACACTAGACAAATTAAGAGTTAGTGGTGTCAAGCACCATAAGCTAGCATGTGCCCAGAAACACAAGCACAACTTACACGATGTATGCAAATCACCCAATAACATCAAATAAATATTTTTTTCAAAATAGATTCCAAAACAGAATCTGAATATTTTCTGAAGTAAGCTCCTTTTCTGTAGAATTTTTCACTGAAATCAGTACAGCTTTGCCAGAGACAAATAATTTGATTTGAAACATCTTTATCTGACAGAAGTTACTCTGAAAGTATTTCTCAACTGTGGCCACTCCTGACCTTATAAAAACTTCAACTGTTCTCCAAAACTTGAAAGCTGAGATAGTTACATGTGCAGCACTGTGTTTTTTTGACTTTTCCCCTTCCTTTAAAATGTAAACTCATGACAGATCTATCTATTTATTTATCTTTCACAGTACAGAGCCATACACATTTTTTGTCCTATACAAATGATTAATAATGTCATGACTTTTTAGCTACTGACTATGAAGAAACACTTTGCTTCTTACCCTCTGCTTCATAATTTGAAGTCTCCCACCCCCATTCATGACACACAGGCTTGTCATTCTCTTTCACTGTCATTTCCTTCTATTTTATCTAAGTGTTTCAGCGTTTTCCCCAGGAAATTCTTTTCTATTCATTTTTAGTGTTTTTAAGGGAGCAAACAAGATGAAAGCTTAAGGAAAAAAAAAGTTGTCTTACTTGACATTGTAAATATAGCTGATGTTTCCCTTTTTGTAGCATGAGGGATGCAATCCGAAAACTATTAAGGTAAAATAACAGTTAGACAAGTCTTTATTTTGCAGCACAGCAGACACTGCTGAAATTGAGTATCTTTCTCAATTAGTTAAAAAGCAGCTCAAAGTCAGTGCAATGGCGTCAGAGATTTCAGTGGGTATCTAAAGCCCAGTTGCTCCTCTCTCAGCAGCAAAGATAGATTAAACATTTAACTATTTGTTGGTTCTTAATAGTGGTTTTAAAGTCAGGAATACATCTTGATTGTCTTCTTATGGTGAACTGGATTGTCTTCAGATACTGTATATCTGGAAGAACTCAAGTGAAGCCAGGTTGTTCTCATGTGAGAGGTTGCTAATCAGACGCTGGCAAGACAGATGAGAGCAGTCTCCTTTTCTGTAGCTACTTTTGTGCAATAAGTAACATGCAGATGGTGAAATGTCTCTCCCCATTTTTTACTATCACCAACAGCCACCTTCAGTAAGGTCTTATTGTAATATGGTAATTAATCTAACAAAGTATGAAAAATTGAGAAAGAGGAATTCCCTTTCACTGAAAATAGATTTGTTGTATTAATAACTTCAGAAGCTGAAGGGGATACGATATTTATAGAACTGGAGAATCACAGGATAACCAAGACTAGAAGAGATCTCTGAAGGTCACCTAGTCCAACTTTGTGTTCAACTAGATCAGATGTTTCAGAACAGCTGAGTTTTGAGTATCTCCCAAAGACAGAGACTCCATAGTCTCTTAGAAGTGCCATGGAAATTTTCCACTGAAAAACATTTCTTATTATTCTTATTATTCTCATGTTCTGATTTGTGCCCATTGCCTCTAGTCCTGTCACTGTGTGCTTCCAGGAAGAGTTTGGCTCGATCTTCTCTATGTCTTCCTATGAGGCAGTTGCAGATAGGACTTCAATATTCTCTGAAAACTTGATTTCCAACCACTTTATCCACTTTTTGTAGTGCTGAAGGAGGTTATTCTCTGCCAGGACTCTACACCGCTTTTCCAGCCTGTTGATAATTTCAGGTTCCTTTCAGCATACTCCCCAGCATATCTGCCATGTGATGTCATGGTGGCATTGGCAGTCTTGCTGAGAGTGAACTTCTATCATCCAGGTCATTAACAGAGATGTTAAATAGTATGGGTCTCAGTGTCTGTCCCTGAGTGACAGAGTAACCAACAACATCTGGACTTTGTGCTGGTCATTGCATAACCCCTTAAGCCCATCAATCCCACAGATTTTCCACCTACTTGACCATCTGCATATTCAATCCCTAGCTCACCAGTTTGAGTACTATGCGACACAATGTTAAAAGCCTTGCAAAGTGGACTTCATAGGACTCAGTAGCAATGACCTCTGAGCTACTAGAGATTCACATTGATTCATTGACTTTTGCCTGTTTCTTTTCAGCCAGTAGTTTTGACCTTGCTATTTATACTCAGTTAAAGCTTCTGGTTTCTCTTCTTAAGTCACTGGAACCTAGCTGAAAATAAAGTCCTGTCATTTAAGTGCAAAGATGGAATTAATGACATTTATATACCATTTGTAAAATGCCCCAAGACACTCTAACTGTAAAATGCTTGCATGCAACTTATTAACACTTTTGTTGAAATCATTGAAATGAACGTGTTGAGTTTATGTCTGACTCCTCAATGTAAATTGTTCTTGTTACAAAACACATAGAACAGTATGGATAGTCTGTTTTTTTCCTTACAACATTCCTGTAATGGAGAGCCACACAGACTAACAAATGTTAACAATAGTTGTGTAATGTTAAGGGGACCAAGTGAGCAATTGCCCCAAATTCATCAGACCTCAGAACTATTTGCTCTATCTCCAACACCCATGTGACCTCACAAATGTCTCATACACTCTAACAAGTCTCCATTGCATTCTTTCTCAGGATATTGTAGTTACTTCCTTGTACCTTGCAGTAAAATATTAGAATAGTAACTCATGTATCATTACCCTTGCATGACATCAGTTCTTGTAAATATCTTCTTAGCACATATCTAAGTGTTTCCCATTTGAATTTGTGTAAACATTTTGTGCTATTAAACTAGAAGTCACTTAATTTTGCACCTGTCCCTTCCTCAGTTTAAATAATAAACACATATTTCTCCTTCCTGCTATTGTTCTGCCATATAGGAAAAGTATGAAGATCCAGAGTGTGCAACTTGTAAAGGAAATTACATTAATGTATATTGGAAAAGCAAATTAATAATTAATGAGTAAGCAAGTACCAAAGTTTGCTACAGAAAAAAATCCAATCCTCGTTATCCAAAAGAATTTTTCCATCACTTACAGGTGTCTATTCTCTGTGTGACATCTACATCCAGTTTCTATTTCACCTAATATGTGTTTTCTTTCTACAGCACTGACAAAATTAGTGAAGAGGAGGGCAAAGAATTTATACCTTCAGTTTATTCAAAGTTCCCATGTATGTCACTAGCCATGAGAGATTAACTAGTACATGGATGAGAGGAGGTTTACATTGGTAGTAGTAGGGCCACTGCGTGATTCAAAGGAGAGGATCTCCAGATGCAGGGAAACATTTTGAGCAACATAATTGAAATGTGGCACTAACCAAGATTAAGTGTCTGACACAATGAATTGCACAGTCTCCATGCAGCAAGATCTTGATAAATGTAGGAACTGGTAGCTCATATGTTGGAATAAAGAAAAGTGGAAGAAACCTATGAAACCTAGTGTGGTTGCAAATGGACTGCCTAAGACCACTCAGAGCACTCTTTTTGCACATCAGGCAAACCTGGCTGATGTGTTAGGATGCTTTAGGAGGGCTATTGCTGACAGGTCAAAGAAAAGTATCGTCACACATGAGACTGGCTCTGGGATATAGCCTCCAGTTTTATTCTTCTCCCTCCAAGAAGGATGTGGACTAGATAGAAAGGGTTCAGTGAAGGATTACTAACAGGATCTACAATATATATTCTGCAAAGGAAGGCTGAAGAATTTACTTAACCCAGAGAAGTCTAAGAGATTATCTAACAGATATGCATCACTACTTGGAGGTTAGTTAAAAAGATGACAGACTTAGACTTGGTAGTGCTAGATGATATAATCAAACAGTGACCAGAAATTGTGGTATTTCATAGTAGAAAATACATGGGAGGACACCAGTATCTGTCTAGACAAGCTGCAGATTCCACACAACAGCATTCTTTATGTTTGAGCATCTTAGATACATTGGAGAAACTACGTTTTCATATCATGATGTAAGAGAGAGAGCAAGGAGTCTCAATCCTTGAGGATGAAACTTTTAGAATTATGAAGGTCTATTTTCAGTCTTGCTGCAGAGACAAAGCATAAGAATGGGTAACTGACTTTCTGATTTTGCATTTAGAAAAGCTAAGTTTCGGTTGTATTCATCATAGTGAAGTGATGAAGTATGTGGATATTTTTCAGATGTAGCAGAAGTTTCCTAAACATAGTGTCATTCAAGTAATACTAGACTTCTGGATACCAAGAGCCATGGATACCAAACTTGGGATACCAATGCAAACACACATTCAGGATAGAAAAATCCATCATATTTAGTAAATACAAGAGGATAGTTGGGGTTTATTTAGTGATTTGGTAGCGTGTGTGTGTACTGTGAGTGAAGAGCAGAAAATATATTTAACCACAAAATTATTGTAACTGTTCTTTCATGTGTAGAGGTGGATGAATGAAGGTCAGTACCACTACTGGTGCTTCTTTTACACCATACATAAATAAATTTAGTATTATTCTGTATTTCCATGACAAACCATTCCAAACATGAAATCACTTTTGATACAATTATATTTTGTGAAGTTCTTGAGAGTTAGCATCTCCTGTTGGAAATGATAGAGGGCATATTTTTATTGTACCAGTGTCACTGTAAGACAAATATTAATTCTGTGAACAAAACCCTTTATACAACAAGGTGTTTCCTAAACGTTATCACTTCCGAGAGCTGAAATCAAGGTCATAGTCAAAGGAAGTTGGCAAAACAGTGGCAGAGCTGAAGCAGAGCATCTTACAAGTGCACGCAAGTTCAAAGTAGCCAGTAGATGCCTGCTCTTTGTAAGAGTACCAGGTAGTGCAGTATAGAATTCAGCAGGTATGCAATAATAATCAAAAGTTATATTTACTTGGCAAGGCTTTGTCAGAAACATTTTATCTTGGTAAGTAGTTGGAGTGGGGTAAACAGTGCTTATGGGGTCAGAGGCAGACTTGCAGTTCTCATAATACTTCAGAAACTTTTACTATATACTTCATTACAATCACAGCATGTGAGGAATTTATTTTATTTATGTGTCACACACAATGGACTCAGAAAATTTGAACTATTGTCTAGGTGAAACATTATCTCCTAGTATTTTTTTTTCCTGCAGTATATTAATAGATTTTGTTTTGTAGCATAGTCAGCAAAAATAGTACTTGGTATCTAGACCTCCAGCTGCAGAAAGTTTCTCCTATTTACACAGCATTTACTTGAACTTGTCTCTATATTTAACACACGGGATTTTGAGATACAGTTCTTTCTGCAATACTTGGATAGTTTTGCTTTAATCTTGCCTTCATTTGCCTACTGCCATTGCTGATTCAGCATAATGACATTTGTAGATGCTTTGTACTACCGTGGGCTGATCTCACATTATTTCATCTACCATGCCTCTAAGTGCACGTCCAACTATTTGGTCCCATGAAACAGTAAAATAGTGTTCTGTGCATTTGCCCAGTTTCTGTCCATGTTTGGCATGTCCATGCCAAAATTTATGGTCTGCAACTACAATATACAGTTTAAGCACAAAAAAAGTTGCTCTATGCCAGAAGAGCAGTATCACATTTATCATTTGTGAAAGGAAGTGCACAAAATACTCTCTGGCATTCAGCGGAGTATGCAAGAACATTTTCTTTTCTCAGAAAGTGCTCCGGTCTTATTAGCTTTCAGACATTTGAATCCATCCATAAAAATAATTGCAATCTCACTCTGGCTTCACAGAAACGGCAAAGATGAGTCTAGATTTAGCAAGACATTTTGCTATAGAAACAGTGAATTTATAGTCTCGGTTTATTCCATAAATTTTGAGGAACGAATGAAACAAAGAATGCCTGCAATCACAGGCAGCAGCAGTCTGAGATGCACAAAGAAAGATTAATCTATAAAAAAGATAAAGGTCTCTGCTTTTTGTATTACCTGGTAAAGCATAAGGAGCATGCTCAGTGACAGTACTGCCCCACCAGAGGGAAAATACCAAAACATGCATAAATAAAGATCCATGCAAGGAAAATGGCTTCCTTGCAGGTCAGGTCATACCAAAATGACCTTGCCAGTGATGAAGTATGAATCTTACAAAAAAAAAAAAAAAAGTGGTATTTACTGATTGACACGCACACAAAAAAAGTTACATTATACAATGCCAAAATTAGCATTGTGTGATAAACTGCAAATCTGCTGTGGGTTCTCCTGTACTTCTGAACTGATTTTGTCTTTATTATTCAAATAGGCACCTTTAAAAAATATCTGGTATTCTGAGTTTTATACCTTCATTTTTTTTTCCTTTAAGGTCATTTAGGGAGACAGGAAGCATTCTCAATCATTATGTTTCTGCTTATTGTTTAAACAACAGCATTCTCTGAGCTGCCCTTTTAACCACATTTGTGAAGACTACAGATTGGGTGCTTGTTGTTGAAACCCAATGGGAAATCCCGTAACAGTGGAAGTAATCAGAGCTGAGACAAAGTGACACACAACAATTTATACCAGTGGATGCCTGTCTTCTATATTTTCTTGAGTTTCTACAGAAGACCAGGAACTTCACTTATCTGAATGAAGCCTCTTGGGATGCTGTAATACAGAACCACAGAATGGTTAGGGTTGGTAGGGACCTCTAGAGATCATCCAGTCCAACTCACTGCTAAAGCAAGTTCAGTTCAATCAGTTTGCACAGGAATGTGTCCAGGTAGGTGTTGAAACCCTCCAGAGAAGAAGACTTCACAGCCTCTCTGTACAGTCCTATTCCAAGGTAAGGTATGTTTTATGAAAACATTCAAACACCTTGGATTTTATGAAGCTTTCAGGCTACTTGTATTGGAATTTTAAAGACTTCAGGATTCCAGGATCTTTGGATTTCCAAGGAGTGTAGAAAAATTACACGATCACATCTCTTCCCATCATTCTCCTGCACCCCTATTTCTGGTAAAAGGAAGGGCTTTAGAAGTAAAACAACTTGGTTAAAAACACTTACAGTGGACATGTGACTTGACTTTCAGGAGCTATTAATTCATTTCACAGCTGGAAGTCACCAAGGTACCATATAGCTATCCGTCAAAACTGCCAACAATACTTAGAAAAGGCATCCAATCTGGGATGCTTAATTTCTGGGACACCATGCTATGCACCTAATTTTCTTAGCTGCCAGACAGGATAGAAGCCATGTGAAACAGCATCTGAAAATCAATCACTAAATTTCCGTCTCTCCAAAACTGAGGCCAGTATCAAAAGTTTAGTGGCAAACATGTACTTGTCCATAAAATACATGATAAAATCCCATAACATAACTTCCCAGCCCCTCAGTCTTTATATCTAGCAACTCAGGAATCAGATAAGCTAAATTATCTCAGATGGTCCTAAGGAAGAGATTTCAGGTCATTCATGAATTATCAGTTATGGTCAATGAGGTACACAGAGGATATATTTCTACTTGTGCTCATAATCAGAGGGACATGGCAGTCTCTCATGCTATTCACGAAAAACATTTTTTTATTGCATAGCATAGTGGAACCGATTAAATTATTCATCATTACAGTAATTTTCTATGTGTTTTCCTTTTAAAGAATATATTTATCAGAAACATATTGAACTATGTAACAAGAAATAACTGGTGCTGAAACAGCTGGGAAATTATCTCAGCTGTAAACCAGCTAGTTTGTTACTACCTTTCCTCGTTACTCTGATTTCCCATAATTGACATCAGAGACTGTCACTGCACATAGGATAGGAAAAGAGCTCTGATGAAGTAAAGAACCATTGATGTAGTTTTATCCTGACGTGTAGGAGCAGTTCTAACTTCCTCTTTCCCTTCACTCTGTTTTCATAGGTCTTCTTGCTAAATGTGAAAGTTTAAGGAAAGAAATATTAAGAAATCAAACAGAAGAAAAGCATAATATAATTCTAATTTGCAGCTTCCAGGATGTTTGCATAAATGGTTAGGCTACTTAAATCAGAAGTCTTGCTCAAAACAGACACTACTGGTCTGACTGATTATTTCACAGAATGAGAGAATCACAGAATGGTAGGGGTTGGAAGAGACCTCTAAAGACCATTCAGTACAAACCCCCTGCTCAAACAGGTCTCCCTATATTAGGTTGCACAGGAACACATCCAGGCAGGTTTTGAAAACCTCCAGAGAAAGAGACTACACATCTTCCCTGGGCAGCCTATGCCAGGGTTCTCTCATCCTCACAATAATTTTTCCTTAAGTGGGGCTTTTTGTGTTACAGCTTTTTTTCCATTACCCCTAGTCCTATCACTGGATGCTACAGAAAAAAATGTTGCCGCATCCTCTTGGCACACACTTTTAAAATACTTGTAAGTATTAATGAGGTCCCCCCTCAGTCTCTTCTTCTCCAGGCTGAACAGCCCCAGATCCTGCAGCCTTTCCTCATAAGAAAGGTGCTTAATTATAAGACTGATCTTGCATATTTATAAGACAAAACCCACAGCATGTAAGTTATTCCTTGCAGCTAAGAGAAAGACTAAGCACTTACTCAAGCAAAATGTTGTAGTAACATGCATGGTATTTTCATTGGCAAATTGAGCCTGGTGTTATGTATCTTGCTAAATGATAGGGAAGGATCAAGACCAAGCCAATGAGGGTACAAAACCCACTACTGTCTTTATATGTGAGCACAAGGGACAACAAAACATACCCTAACATCCATATTGGGGACGCAGAAAAGGTCTGATTTCAGCAGCTCACTTCAGGAAGAAAACAGCTTCCTCTTTGGACATCCAAATCTGAACAATGGAGAAGAAACACCAGAACAAGTCCTATGTTGTTTATGAGCCTTACTTGCAACATAAATCTCACATAGCAATAATCAGAGCCATGATGGATATTACTTCTTATTGCTGTTATTTTGGCAGCATGCAAACTCCTCCTGCAAGCTAGACATTCTTAGGTATGTCATCAGGATTTCACAAAAAATCTTTAGATATATCCTTGGGAAAAACTTCACCACCACCCCAATCCCTAGGATTTATAGGAAATAACATTGGCTAATTATATAGGTACTCTGCTAAATAATTAACATGGGAAGCCCTGGCTTGGTTCAGGAAGTTGTACACCCACTCTGACCCCAAGAAAAAGACATTTAACAGAACAGTGTAAATATAAAAAGAACATTAATTAAATAAATGGGAGTTCAAATTGCATACTAGTTGATAATAAAGATACACTTGCAGTCGAGAGTGGCTCTTTATATTTAACCAGTAATTAAATGGTTCTACATCAGTGAGATATTTAAAAACTGTCAATGGCAGAAGACTTCTTTGCTCCACTCTCTGATGGTCAGAGGATATTTTTAGGCACCTGTGCTTAGTAAGAAAACAACAAAAGCTGCTTACTAGTAGAGGTCCTGATTCAGAGAGGTTCTCAGCCCATACTTACAACATTCTACTGCATCTGGAGTAATTTTAGGACTAGGCAGGAAAAACAGCTAACTATAACCCGATATGAAGAAAGACAACTGAAAATATATGGGTCTAAAAATGAATAAATAGTGAAAGATCAAGCCCGATGTCACTGAAAGAAAAGAAAGCTACACCTATATGGCTACAACTGTACAAGAAAGGATTTTAATTTCCTTTCTCTGACTTAACATTTCATAGCTGTTCTCTGCTCAGACATATTGGTGGATGAAACAAAATGACCTGCAGAAATCTCTACCAATGCAAGTTACTTACAGTTCTGTGATTAGTTTGCAAGAAAAAAAACACCAAAACCACCAAAAAACCCAAACAGGTGTCACCAACATGGTTGCAAACATATGTAAAAACAGTGAAAAATCTAAAATTGCATTCAGTAATGCAAATATGACAAGGCACCACATTTCTTTCACCACATGCTTCAAGGCAGCAAGCTACTCTGGTAGCAAATCAGTTCTGCCCATGTAAAGGTGCATACTGTGCAAACTTTCATGAAATTTGTCATGCTGATGTTTTCATCTGCGTGGCTGCCTATAGAGAGCTGCACTAGGTTCTTTTCCAACATCAAGCATATGTTTTTTTATAATTTTGTGAGATATTTTTCAAAGCTTTAATTTGCCAATGCTTTGAAATCTTAAACCTTTCCAAAGGGTAGTAAAAGTGCAGCAGAGCAGATTCTGTGGTCTGAATTTCCCCAGAAAGTACTTAACCACTAGGGCAATTTTGTAGATGTATCATCCTTTCTCCATCACAGTTCTCTTTTTCTGTCATTCAGATGTGAGAACTGATAAAGCTTTAAACATAAAGAAGAAGTTCTCAACAACGTCTCTGCCTTTTATTTCTCCTTTTTTTTCCTCCCTTCCCTTTACTGCTCCCCAAGTGATGGTATTGTAGAGGAGGAGCACAAGAAGTTTCTCAGACTAGCTTAACACACACTTAGGATTTCTTTAATGAGGAAAAGTGAATTTGTGAACTGATTCCTTTTGCTGTTCTAACAAGTTATACTGGACTCATGGCTGCAGTTCTGCAGCACATAGTGCCTGGAAGGAGTGTAGGACCACTCTTTCTAATGGTTAAGACAGCAACAAAAAAGTCATCATGAAGATCCTGCTATCCAGAACACTGTTCATTTTCTGCCATAAAGATGAAATAAGTGCTGCAGCACTTGTAAGTAATTATAGATGGAGCCAGGAAGTTGTCACCTGGGATTTCACACTGTGCTCTCTCGGCTGTTCCAAATGTTACTATTAAGTTACCTTTTCCTTTATTCTTTACAAGAATTTTCCATCAAGACTGGTGCTGCCAAGTTTCCTGTCACAAGACCTTTCTTGTTCCTAAAGTAAATTTGGTCATTTTTTGCGTGGTAGTTAGCCCTAGTTACCTAGCACAGTCAAAAGTGTAGGTGGACAATTTTCTATTTTATTGTGATATTTCAGTTTCTACTAGATACGGCCAAGGTCCTAATTTCTCCAAGCTTCTCATAAAGGTCAATGGGACTGAGATCCCAAAAACTTCACTTAACAGCATAGAAACTGAAAGCAAAGACTAGCTCAGGACTTAGGAAACTGGACACGAAAAGCACACTTTACAATCTACCTTGTGTACAAATACTCAAAAAAAAAAAAAAACCCCAAAAAAACCTTTTCATGTGAATTAAAAGGACAATTTGTTTTTTGGAGTAGGTGTCAGAGTATGTGCAGGAGCAGGCTGCTGTGAGCACCCATCATCTTTTGAGTCCAGGAACAAAGAGACTTGGTTGTTTCAGACAAACGGTAGTCATGCCACCTGCCCAAGGATACTGTCAGCCCAAGCAGCTAAGTCAAAACTTTGTGTTTGACAGAAGTGAGTGCACTTTTTTTCCTTCTGCTTGGCTCTTGAAGCAGGGACCGGGTATGACTTGAACACAGAGCTGTGGCTATTTGGTAAGAAAATTAGAGCAGACTGCTGATAAAATGGTGTCAGGCCACATCAGCATCTGCATAGATACTGTATATGAGAAGTAGATGTCCCCTAAAATTACTTCAAAGACAGCAAGAAACATTAAAGCTGTTGCTCTAATGGCCTGATTTTACTGCTATGGTATGGCAAAGCTCATCTGAGGTGTGTATTTTCTTTTATCTCGGCAAACTGTGAAGCTTCAGAGGACAAGTAGAGGCTGAGGTATGTGAAATTACAAGACATTGCACATGAGCTGTCTGTGAAGACTATGTACCAGCATCTGAAGTCAAAATACAAGGAGGTATGCCATATTCAAACAAACCAGAGAAGCACCAATGATTCTACGTCTAAATGGAGAATCTAGCAAATGAATATTTGAATCAGAGGCTGAGCACACCAATTCTGTCTAAAGCAATCCAGGTAGTAACACAGTGTTGATCTTACTCCTTTCCAACCTGGATTTTACAATATGAATCAGACAAGTTGTGGAGAAAGAATAAAATGTGCTGCAGGTCCACCATAGATGGAAGTATCTGACAGTGGTTTTGAAGTTATTTCAGCACTTTCCCATCATCTGCTTGAAGAATTTTGCACATTTGATTTTACCACCAAACAAAGAGTAATGTTTGACCACATAACAGAGGTCCTATAAAGGACTGGTGAAAAGAGTATTCATGCCTGCTCAGGATGTCTACCAGATCACTGGTGACTATTGAGTAAACAAGGCTACCTTACTGTTATCATACCATATCTGACTAAATTTGGTGATTTCCAGTCCAAAGGGTGAAATTAACCTGACTGGTTCTCATCTTGTCTATTTGTACAGCACATGATTGTCATATGATCTGGAAATTTGTACTGCTATAGTACAGCAGAGAGGCAGCAGAGAGGTCAGATTTGAGTCCAGAAATTTCATTGTAACTCATAATCTTGACAGCACAAGTGAGCAAGGGAACAGGGCCAACCTTCCAGTTGGGTGATCACCATCCCCAGAGTGGAAAAGACCAAAGAGAAAGAGTCTTGTCTATAGCAACTGTGTAGAAGCCAACTAATAAGACAGCTACACGGTAGCATGCTGGGAATTTGACATCTTCATGTGCATTTGTTTCACATAGCAGAGTGGGGAAATGCAAGCCAATCAGTAACTCACATAGGTGTATAAAACAGAACAGTTCAGTTTGGAATGAACCTTCACAGATCATCTAGTCCAAACTCCAGCTCAGAGCAAGCCTAATCAGGTCCAGTTGCTTAGGGCCATGAGTCTTGGAGACCTCCAAGATTTTACCTCTTCTCTGGGCAACCTATGGTAAGATTCAATCACTCTCATGATAAGTATTTATCTCAATATCTGATCAGAATATACCATGTTTCTACCTGTGTCCATTGCCCCCTGTGCTATCATCCTGATTCTCTGAGAAGAGTTTATGTCTGTTTTGTCTTTATCATTGACCAAGTTGCTGTAGACAGAAATAAGATTTGTCCTGAGCCTCTGTTTCTTAAAGCAGAGTAAACTCATTTCTCTTAGTCTCTCTTCACCTGACAGATTGGTAGCAAAAAGGCAGAGTACTTTTCCCTGTCACTGGTTACTAGTTTCCCTGTCCCACTGATCAGTAGGCTCACATCCTCCTTAACCTTTCCTTTGCTGCCAATGTACTTAGAAAACCCTTTCTTGGCATCCTTCACCTCCTTTGCTATTTTTAACTCCAGCTAAGCTTTGGTTTTCCTGATTTCTTTTCTAGATGTATAGGCAATGTTTTCACATTACTCTCTCCTCCTTCCACCTTCTGTGTGTGTCTTTCTTGCATTTGAGCTCAGCCAGGACCTCCATGTTCATCTATGCTGGCCTTTTGCCAGCTTGCTTGACTTGGAGGTGGATCATTCCTGTGCTTTTAGGAGGCTGTCCTCAGAGATCAACCAGGTCTCCTACATCCCTCTTCTTCCAGGAAATTTTCCTACAGGATTGTGCAAGCAAGTCCTTGAACAAGTCCAATCCTACTCTTCTGAAGTCCTGGTATCTAGCCTACTCCTCTCAGGATCTTAATCTCCGTAAGTCTCATTGTTGCTGCAGCAAAGGTTGCCCTTCCCTGTTATCCTGTCCACCAGTTGTTGTTCACTTCGGGTTGCAGGCCAGGCACAGCACCTTTCCTCACCAGTGCATCAGTCATATGCATTAAAAAAAATTATTTCTAATAAGTGCCAGATACCTCCTGGGTCCTTTGTGGCCAGTCATGTTATCCTTCCAGCAGGGTGACTGAAGCCATTGATGAGTACTAAGGCCTGAGACTGAAACTTTCTCCAGCTGCCTAAGGAATGCTTCAACTGCCCCCTCTTCTTTATCAGGTCAGGTGTAACAGATACGCATTGCAGCATCACCAGTACTAGTCTGTCTTCTGATCCTTACCCACAAGCTCACTACTGGTTCATCCCGGCCCCAAGGAAAACTCCATGCATATGACTTCTTCGTACAGATCTCAACCTCTCTGCCATCCCTGCCCACTTCTGTCTTTCCTGCATACCTCCATTGTAGCACCATAGTCATGAGCGCCGTCTCATCTCATGACCACCACAAGACCTAATGAGTTCTTAGCTCTGCAATTGTTCACCAACTGTTCTCCTTTTCCCTCATGCTACATGGATTTGATTACAGTCATTTGTGATGAGCCCCAAAGGATGTTAGTTTTACAGGGGAAGTGTGAGAGCCTCTCCTGCAGTGTGTATAGGAGGGAGTCTCCTATAACTGGCACAACACTTACATCCTTCATGCGAGCATCAGCTTCAGGCTCATCTGGCTCTGGTCCCTGTACGTCCAATCTATGAAGATGATCCCTAACACAACTTTCCTCAGATATTAGTGCCCCCACAGCTATTTTGCTTGGTACAGAGACTTGGGAATTGACCTTACCTGGCATTATACAAAAGAACTTGTAATTAGTTGAGGTACCAGTACTTGCAAAAACCAGCACCTATGTTTGGGGAGGTGAAGCCAGACTATCTCAGTTTTCACTGCATTTGCTGCTGGAATTATTAGGACGTCCAGACAACTGCATGGAGCAAAGACAGACCAAAAGCACCAGAAAGTCTTGTTATCTTTGATAGCTCAAGCATAGATAGGTATGGAAATAGCATTGTATTTCATATTGCAGCACCAGCACCAGCACCAGTTAGCCAGTTAGCCTTCCCTCTCACTACTTAAATTTACCAATAAGATTAAAATAAAGTGACTTAAAGAGTAGCCTGGAATAGGCACAGACAATTGTAAGCAGCAGGAGAAAATAATTAAGAGAAGAAATGAGCAACACACACTTTAAATAAACTTGTTAAGGAGTATGTGGCAGTACAGGAACATGTAAGCAGCCACAACAGATACAGCTTTAAAAGAAACAAGTGTCTGCTTATGTAGCAATAAAAATTTCTAGAAGGATGCAATCTGAAACAACCCTGAGGAAAGAAAAAGCAAACCCTAAGTGGAATATCCATAGACCTATGCACTATAGGTCTCCTTGCTTTCTAGTGCTGCAAAGTCTTTGTTTCAAAAGTTATGTAAACTTGTGTAGAATGTTCCTTAAATACATAAAAACTCTTCTTGAGGCCAGGAAGTATTTCTGAGCTTCTCTGTAATGACTAAGCCTTTCACTGTCACTTTTATTATTTTGAAGCAGAAAATTAACTTGGGAGATGCACAGATGAAGTGATCCTTTCTTTCCAAGACTCAAGGTACTTATGGAAACAAGTGTGAAAAGGAAAGATACCAACACATGAAGAAAAGGAGAAGTATTACAGCAAAGGACTATCAGTCTTTTGAAGACTGCACACAATCCATATCCCATGTGAATGTAAAAATGAATGCTTTTATAATTCAAGTTAGAAAAGGTGCCTAAATTTATCTTAAAAATATAGTGTAGTAAGCTCTTACAATCACCAACAGTGTACTAGAAGTAACATCAGCAGCCTGTCTCCTAGGTCTTTCATTAGTACTTCCACAGAATACTGTAAAAACTGTGTTGTGATCATTGGCAAAGATGAGCTATTTCAATACATGAAGCAAGCCTCAAATGAAAGGCTGTAAACCTATAGGTTTGTGGGCTATGCTCGTTCGACGCTGCTGACTAATGTCTCGATTTTCTTTTTTGAGGCGGCATGTGTTGACAAGCGCTGACTGGGGCTGCAGGGGACGGCTCTCCCTGGCAACGGCGCTGGCAGGGAACTGTGATCCCAAAACGCCGCCTGCTGCCTTCCACGCCAAAAGCTGCCGCAGTACGCGGCCATGCATGAAACTCCCTTTGACAGCAGGGAGAACATTTCGATACGACAAACCACAATCCTTGCCCATGGAATAGTACTCAAAAGAGCCCTCGGATCCTCATGTGAGCTACTTACTGCAAAAAAAGCTTCAAGCAGCACTTCCTACGGAAGGCTCTTGCAATGAAATCCAGAAAAAAATAATGCAGCTTTGAAACACAAATGCCTTGTCTTCTTCAGATTGTTCACTGTAAATCAATTAAAAAAATATTCACTGAACCTTACAGTTTTGACTTCTCTTTAATTTCAAGGTTCATCCTTAATTAAAACTCCCTATAAGCAAAGTATAAGTATTCCCCTAGCTGCAACAACATAGTGCACAGCTCATTCTCTGAGGCTGTGTCCAAGAAATGTTCTCTAGTAACTCAGTCTGTGACATTTTAGCAATTCTGACCCTGTAAACTCCCTAAGTATTTTCTTAACCTTAGACAAGTTTAGTTTCCTGATCTTGGGCATTAGGAAACAAGAAGCCAAACACATGAAATACACCAAACTAAGCACATGGCTAATGGCTCTTATACACAAAAGCCAGTGTGCTCAGGACCTTAGTACATCAAAAGGCAGATTTATAAATTCATGCTCAAAACTAAGCTTTCCCACTTAACAAGCCTCTGTGCAACTTGTATGAAACAAAAAAAGGCTTTGCATGAAATCAGCTGCTTAAGTGTTAGAAGATGATAATTTCTCCCACCATTTTTCCCAAAGGAATTGCCAGTGTTCTGGAAGCTACACTTCCAGAGCAACTTTCAATACTCCAGTGTTTAATTGTCTGAATTTTGTATTTCTTTGAAACTACCATTTGATTCTTCTCAGGCCCCTGCTTTTTTTTTTTTTTTTTTTTTTTTTTTTTCTCCTGAAGTATTGCTACTTACTTAAGGGCATAATCCTCTCTCTCTCTCTCTCTCTCTCTATCTCTCTCTCTCTCTCTCTCTCGGTCAAGAAACAGTGTTTCTTGAAAACAAGTTATCAATTTAACAGTCAGCTTGAGTAAATCGGCCTCAATGAAACAAGTAGTCAGGATAACACTGGACAACACCAGCTATATTGACAATTCTAATACAAGTTATTGTTACTTCAGTTGCAAGTAGGACACAGTCTTTGTCAGAATTCAGCATAAACATGGCACACGTCACTCTCAGCATGAATCAACTTCTTAAAATGAATTCAACTTTAAAAGTGCCAAATAAGGAAATTAAACTCAATTGACCTTATGTATCTGCTGTGTAACAGGCTAAATGAGTTTAAGTACCTTCTATTCTCTTAAAAAATGTAGTTTTACATCAAACAGTTGACCTGACACTACCAAGTGAATCGAAGACTAGTTCACTCCTTCCACAGTTTCAAAACTAATCCTTGCCACACTGCGAGCAGTATTATTTGTGGAGAACAGACTAGGAGCTACTTAAGAGGCTATAGTACTTGAGTACCAAGTACGTAAGGGTACTTGGAAGTACTGAAAAAATTTCCAACTGAGGGAAAAGAAAGTGGTTAGAGACTTGTACTCCTGAATTAAGTGCTACACAGTATTACAGAACAAGTGATCACCTGTGTTCTTACTCTAGTGTCTGCCATACTTCAGCTTATGCAACCAGTCATCAAAAGTGTGCACATATGTCACAGAAGCAAGTTATTCCTCACTTACACTTGCATGAAATTTCATCCACTGTGTAACAGTTTTGCATATTTTAGTACTAACAAAAGACGGTGGTGGCAGAAATGAGTTACAGTGTTAAAGGATCAGAAGGAAACTTCTGGCCTGCTCTAGCCACATTTGCTTTGATGGCTGAAGTAGGTTTTCTGCATGGATGGGTTCTTGTTTTTCACACTGACTCATTGGCTTCAACAAAATTTTACATAGCATGCACAGATCCAGTGCCACAAAGAATCCTTTGAGTTCTGACATTTGAGGTGGGGAAAGATGAAAACAAAACCACAGAAAGCAAAGGGAAGATAAGGTGACCAAGGGGCTCCACCTGGTCTCGGGCTCACAAGGCTGCAAAGTTCAGCACCAACAGGCTTGTCACTTCACACATAGATGTAACCCAGAAGTACTCAAATGCCAGCCAAGGTAGAGCTGTTTCCAGTTCCTTCTATTCCAGATAGTCAATGAGAAAAGATTTTCAGGTGTATGACAGTCACAGTTACAAACACCGCCTTATTAATAGAACCAAGCCCATTTGGCCTGGGTCATTAAAGCTGGGTCAACACAAAGCTTCTTAGTGCTGTTTTTTCCGATTACTTGCTCCACATTATGAAGATCATGTGTAATTTTCATATTAGATACATATTCTATAATATATATTTTAGAATGTATAATTGTATATAAAATAAGGACAATGTATAATCATCATTATAATAATATGTAA
>WBNH01007898.1:4332-20349 GCA_013401255.1 Urocolius indicus | reverse complement strand
TAATTATCATTATACAATTAAAAAATGACTGTACTTACTCTAAGAAACTTGTTAGGACCTAGCTGCAAATTTGTATCAATATTAATATTTGAAAATTTGAAGGAAGCAATATGTGGGCCATTGACTCTCAGACTAAGATGTTTGGTTCAGGAATCTCTTTCAAGTAAAAAAACCACCAGCTCATTACCATGCTACTCCCCATAGTGTTTCCATCATCCCACTTGATATGAAAAAACATACTAATATATTGCTTCTGAAGAAAAAGATACTAAATGGAAGAAAAGATCCTTCCTTTCTTCTGATTCTCTTGACATGCACAGAATTTGAATAAAGTGCTAAAGCACTCTTTTATCTAGACTCTGGACTGCATCTGTCCTTTTGGTCAAAACATTACTTCTGACTGAATTTTCTACTCATGAACCACAGACGTCAGGTCAGATACCCATACTATTTCCTTCAGGATGTTTAGCATGGGAAAATCCTGATTTAAGTGCCTGAAGAAAAACAATTATATCACTCCACTTCTGACCAACCTGCTGCCATGGCTTGTTTCTAGCACTGAAAATGAAACATAAAAGCTACATGATCTGTATTTAAAACACAATTTCACACAAACAATCTGAAAAGTTCCTCATTGTGTAGGAGCGAGGAGATTTTTTATTTCAATGTGTCTTCTAAGAGATGTTAACAGCAGTTCAGTTTGCCATCAAATATCCAACTATTCCAACAATAGATTTGATTGAAGAGGTTTAGCAGGCTGATATCCCAATTGCTTCTGATTTAAAAGCTTTGCAGGAGTCTTCTTTGAAGCAGGAATCTGGAAAAGCATGTCTTCCAGCGTGCACATGGTAACCTGTCCTGAAGCTTGCAGCTTTGTATAAATATCTCCTAATTTGGCAGAAAGGTCCGGGTTTTCTTCCATCTTTTCCCTGACTGTAGCCAGCTGTAGAAGAAAGTATCAGATCATTACAGTTCAGCAAGAGAAGATCAATCAAACACCTTATTGAAGACAAGCCATCGCTTCAAAAGAACCCCCAAAGTACAAATGATAAGATACGTGGCTAATGCAACGACTCATAAGAAAAGGGTTTAACGTAGTACACATATATCACCCAGATAATGGTGGAAATGCTCTGAATATCTATTAGAGACAGCTATTAGATTTAAAGCTTCCCCAAAGTGCTACAGCCCTATTTTCAGTCCTAGTACAGACTAACACAATTATTTTGTCCTTAAAACCAGGAAATGTAACCACTTCCTGGAATCTACTTTTTGGATCAGCACAATTCTAATTATTATTATTATTATGTATCACACAGTGTACAGTGCAGAACAAATCAATAAAAGTCAGACTAGAGAGCACTGATAAGTTCTGTATGCCATACACAGAGTATGAGCACAAGTATAAGTAAATCTCTCAAAAATTCTTACTGATCAACAAACTTTTGTGGAAGGAATACGTTAGGACTAATCCTTAGTCTTCTTGGGGACTATTACAAATTTGTCAAATGAAGCAAAATTCAACACTGACACACGCAACACCTGAAGCAACGAATTTACAAACTAAAGTGCTTCTTAAAAGAATTTTGTTTCACCATAGTAGTTAACATATATGGGCTACGTTTTGAAAGGTATGCCTTCTTTCTACCTAGTATTTGTTATTTTATATATCAGTTTTGTTTAAACATGTAGCAATGAAAGGCTAAGTATTTAATTACTAACATAGTTTTAAAATATCTTGTTCCACAGACTTGTCAAAAATGAATACAACAATAATTTTCAGCAAAAGCAGCAGCAATGCTGCCAAGCTAACAGGGACACATACGTGCTCTCAAGGAAACATTCTTGGTGATCAATACTGTAAAAGCTACTTTTTATAGTAAATATAGTAACAGTGCAAGCGTAATTATTTCCCATATTGTACTCCTGTGTATAGGGTCTTTGCAAATATTACTAACCTAATAACATAGCTGTGATCAGACCTTTACTCTCATTTTTATATCACATGAAAATATAGAAGGCAAGGCATTAAATTATTTAATGTCACTAAAGAACACTTCATCTGCATTTTAATGAAATTTGAGCAAAGAGCAAAATCCACAATAAAAAAAAGGGAAGTCGACAGCTAAGTGCTTTGTCCAACAGCAGAGAGAGCCAGACAGATGCTTCGGCATTTGAATGCACCAGAACCCAAAGAGCTTTAGTAGGCTGAACTCAGGCATCTGAAGTTCTGTAGCTGAACCACTGTCATCATTACCCAGTCAAGCACTGTGGACCTCCTCTCACTATTATATACTTACCACCTGTTCAGAAAACTCAGGTTTTTTCACAAAGGGAGAAGTATCTACTTCCACTGCTGCTTCTAATGTCTTTATTACTTCTTCTAGCGAACCAGATTTGAGCTGGACAAGAACCTTTAAAATAAAATAAAATCACATCACACAAATCATACTTATCATCAGAATGCATTTTTTTAAAAAAAGTGTTTGAGGAAGACATGAAGTGAAGCAGGACAAAATACATTTTGAGATGTTGCATTGACAAAAATCCATTAATCATGAAGAAAGCAGAGGAAATTATCAGTTTCCACAGAGGTATGCCTTTTTTTCACAGCTGAGATCTGGAAAGGAAGCTTAGAGAGGTCACTAAAAGGGCACATGCAATAGACTTTCTCCCAGGTTGTAGACCAATCAATTAAAGAAAAAAAAAATATTGTATGTACATGTGTCATTAAGGTTCCCAAGGCTGAAGGAGGCTTGAAAAGAGTAGAGCACAGCCGAGGAAGGCTTTCACTTGGAGTTGTGTTTTTTTTATGTCTCCTGTAGTGGGAATGCAAAAAGTCACAATGTCGTAACTAGAAACTGTCCACAGATGTAGGACTGGTCTAATTTCCATTCCTATCCATGGTAGCAATTGATTTTTAAAAATTGGGGGAGGGTGTTAACAATTCCAAATGCAACTGACAGAAATTGTCTGTTGGGTCAATAAACAGCTCAGCAACAGTACTCATCCATATCTCTGCTACTAAGAAGATGGTTTTCTGTAACTGTGGCTTTTTTGCCCAGCATAGCACACTTCTCTGACAGATTCTAACACAAAGCAAGCATACTTACTTTAAGATTGTTGTATAGTTTGTTCTCTGTTTTCATTATCTGGGAATAATAAAATTTGGCTTGTGCTAGATCATTCTAGGAAAGAATTAGATACAAAAAATTACAGTTAAACATGTTTGACACATTTTCACAATAACAGTTCAAGGAAAATAAGCCTTCCACAACTTTTCAATGAATCACAAAACAGGATCTAGAACCGATTCACCAAGATCCATAGACTCCAAAGAGCATCCAGCCTGTTAAAAGAACACTGCATGCTGGAGTTCTTATATCATTGGGCTTTCGAGCACATCAGACAGTACTCACTGCCTCAGATCAGCAGGGAAAGGAAGCATGTAAGCAACATGGTGCGTGAGAGCATCTAAAAGATAAAAGACCTATACAAATCCTCAGTTAGGCATTATGACAGAGTACTTAAATATATCAAATGCTAATGTGAGCATTTATCCTGCCCAGCACTTTTAACCTTTTGGACATACACATTTACAGTACCATACCTATGCCATCAACTGATTCATATAGACAGTAAATGTTATGTTGACATTTAGTAGATCAACCACTGTATCGCTGAGATCAAGAAACATCTTACAGCATGATGTACAGTCAAAGATCACGCAGCTTAAGCAATAGCGAAGTGTAAGGTGGAGCACTATTCTGTTTGCAAGACAAGAATGTAAACTTTTTTTTTGCATAAAGCAACAGTATCAAGGATACTTCATCTTGTTTCAGACACGGAGCTTTTGTTTTTTAACCTCAATGCCAGTGAGAAACTCCATTATGCATCATTCATATGAATCAATTAATTTCAATAATGGTGTTGATTTGTATCTGTTTACTGACAGTAAAAAAGAGCACAGAGTGCATAAAAAATTTTAACAACTCCATTCATTCACATCTGTGAACAACATCAGATTTCTAGCTCTTACAGTGCCTTTGACCTCTGTTTGGATATGAAACAGGGAAGGTTCAAAATTTCCCTAAACTGTATACACAAATTAACCACACAGAAAATAGCAGACTTCAGGATTTCCTAGTTGTTATACTCCTGTCTCAAACTTTCACCATATATTGCTTTGGAGCCTCTTCCTATACACATGAGGTATATGAAAACTTTTCCCTGAGGCAACACATTGTGGTGAAAGATAGGCCATCTCCCAAGCCGCAGGGCAATAACATCATAGCCTCTGAGTTTGCCTCCCAAAATAAACACTTTGAAGACATAATTGTGAAAATATTTTAAATCATAATTTTAATTCCCTTTAAAAGAAACCACCACTAAAAAGCAGTATCTGCAGGACTGGGCCCATGGTTATGTCTAATCTACTGCCCAAATCTTTCATTTTACAAAAGTGTTCTCTATGGCACTGTCACTACCAGAAAATACTTGTGCATTAGATTCAAGATAAATGTTTAGATCTCAGAATTTCTCCATTCACTTTTTGTGGCAGTTATCTACAATACTCTATCTTTAGGGGGCCTAAAAGTACTTGGAGTCATTACATCAGTTATGCTTCCTCTATGTTAGCTTTAATTCATTATCTTATTACAATAAAACTATAGAGATTAATGCACAAATAAAAGCAAAAGGTATTGTACCTGCTTCAGAGCAGCTGCCACAGCGAAGCAGAACGCTCGCAGTGGTAATGTGTCACCTTTTAGCTGAGCTTCCTCAAGAAGTCTTGCAGACATTTTGCAAGAGTCCATGTTACCCTGCACAGAAATTTCAAACCTAAGTTGCACTTGTTATTCTTGCAATCTGAAATGACTGTAGGCAATTGCAATCACATTCAGAAGGCATTCAGAAGTCAATATACTATAAGACCATCACAAGATCCACTTCTGAACCCAACCAAGCTGATTATGTTCAGCACACCTTGAGAAACATTAAAATATGACATTCAAAGCTATGGAGTTCAGAAGAGGGTAAAAATAACTTAAACATTATTTTAACAACTACAGCTTACCCTAACGGTTTTGGCTTCTGCAAGAGAAAAATAACCACTAAAACCAACAGACACTTTCCTCTCTACTTTCCAATGATTCTGAAACCAAGAAAAAAAGAGGACTTTTTGTCCTTACTCTATTCTCAAAGCTGCATTATATAGTTGATGAAAATGAATGTTTTCTAAGCATTGAATTACTCAGCATTTTTACACGAAAGAAATCTAAGTATGTGCAAATTTGAACATCCAGCAATCTTCAGCCTCTCTTACAGATTATTTCTTGCAAAATGTTTCAAAAGTATATATTCTAACAGTATAGCTTAGACATTAGCCTGCTTTCCAACAGAGAAAGCTTCCATTATTGTTGGGGCTATTTTCAATAGGACTCTACAGTAAAAGACAAGGAGTTTACCTGTGAATTATCTGACAAACCACTAAATCTCAAAAACAGTGCTTGTCACACTGGAAATTATGAGTAGAACTGAATGTACTCCAGACTTTAAAAAAATACCTGCCAGACTGCAAAGCTGGCAGCAGGAAGGTTTTGTAACAAGTGGAACCACCAAAATGGATCACAGCCTTCATATTCCTTCCTAGCAGCTGGTGTTGATTTCTGTTTGTACTGTTGATTTCTGCAACTGTATTTGATTTAAGGGATAGGATGATCACCTGTGTGTTTAAAGGATGCTTCTCTGTGCCATTGATGAATGGTCTGCACAGCTTGTGAAAATAACAGATATCTCATGTGGTTTAAAAGATATTTAAAACATGTTATTTGAAAATTTAGAAACATTCTGACCACCAGGAGATTGATTATTATTATTATATAAATATGTTGTTGTCATCAGAAGGCCTATAGGCCTGCCCTGCACTAAAAGAAGGACTGTTAAAAGATAGCAGTGTGTTACAATGACTGAAAACATCCCAGAAGTGTTTCAGATTAAATATTCATTTCTTTGTTTATCCACTAGCAATAATCTGAGCCTTAAGCCCTGCACACTTTTCCATACTGGTCTCCATCATAGTAATTCAAAAGAAATGAATTAATGTGGTAAACAAACAGCACTGCTTTTAATATCAGTAACACTATTTCCAGTATTCGAGTAGTGCATTTTGAAGATTCTTTGGGATTTTTTTCTGAAGTTTATTATGCTGCATCGTGAGCAAAACCACTTTTGAGCTTCACAGTTTCTCCTCTTATGATTAATAAGTGAATCAATAGACTAAGCTTTTGAAAGAGCTTTACCTAATCCTCTTTAGTGCATAAAGGGTTACTACAGCTTATTCTCTTATTCACAGAAATTTATCTTAATGAAAAATTCATTGTGGTTGTTAAAAGAACCATATGACAAGTTTAGAAACTTTTTTACTGTATTTTTTCCAACTCACTAAAGTAACGATGGGCCAGATTCTCTACAGAAAACACAGGTAGTGGCAGCAGTAATGGAGAACTGAAGTCTCGAGAACTTTTTCTTGTTGCGTGTGCCATGGATTCAAGCCTTCTGACAGCAGGCCATGGAAAGAACCACAAAACAATTTCAAGGGAAGACACTACAGCAGAGGGAGGATAACTCTGAGAAACACAGTGGGTTTCTGTGAAAGCCTTCACCTAAATGGGCAAAGTACAGAGCAAGGAGTAACCTTCAAGTGGTAGATACTGCTCAGTAGATGCTAGTAACAAACATCAGCTTATGAACTTGGTCGTAGCATTGTATCAGATCTTTGTCCATTCATAACTTTCTAAAAAATGTGCCTTGTTCGTAGAACTGGTAACTTCCCTAAATGCACTGTAACCACTAATCTCCAGCTGTTTTTTAACATCAGGCAGCTTTCACAGATCTTTTTGAGCACTGTCTACTGCCCCGATCTCCAAACACCAAAGCTACCGACTATTTCTATTTCCCCTGACCTAAAGGCAGTCCTAGCTCATTATCATAGAATTATAGAATGGCAGGGCTGGAAGGGACCTCCACAGATCATTGAGTCCAAACCCCCTGCAGAAGTGTTTCATAAGCACTGCATAAATCACCGCTGAGCTACCACTTCAGGCTATCTCCTTTTTATTCCATATCCACTCAGTTTCATTGCAGGGTTAACTGATATACCTGAGAAAATTTGGCCTAGTGCTATAATTTTTCTTCAACTGCCATATTTCTTCCTAAAAACATGAGTAAATTGAAGAAGAGTTTCCTACTGAGTTTGGGAAGGGCCTGTGTTTATACTTTGAATTGCAGAACTAATTCAAATCTGGAGAGTAAGATCAAAATTTAAAAAGACTGAAGATCTTACTTGGCTATAAAAGGTAAACAGTCCTAAGGAAATACTTGTAGAACATATGTAGCTTAATTTTCCACTGCCTTCATGCTCTTTTTGTCTGAAGGCATTCATTTGGGCTTCTTTACTCCACTCAGTTGCCCATTTTATCAGGTATATAGGAACAGATTACCTTTGAGAATAATAACCCTTGCCAAATTTGGGTGCAGTTACAGAAATGGTTCAGGGTTACTTGGAGGGGAGAAAGTGATGGGAAATGTCTGACTAAAAGAACATATATATGTATATATATATCTCTATGCCATATGCAGACAGATTATAAACCCAATATTGAGGCTCAAGCATACAATATAGTCTGAAAAGATGAACAGATCCCCAAGAAAGAATACCACCTACTACTCAAAGGCTGTATCAAATTTGTTCCTTAGTGTTTACATCCATGTAATATTTTAGTTATTTGCTTTGTGATGGGAAGCTATATATGTGCCCCATATCATGCACAATTTAAGACTCCAATACATCTAAAATATATGCACTAAGTAAGAATCCATGACTGAGAACATATGCAAATCTTTAAAGTAATAAAAAAATGCTTTTTCATCATGTAAATTGAAAATACTTACCAGTTTGTAGCATATTGCAAATGCGAGTAAATAGGTTTCTTTGTTGAAAGGTATACCTTGTTTTTTCATTTCTACCAGAATTTCCAGAGCATCTATCAAAAATACATCAGTGTTACTTACTTCACAAATTGAAGGATGTATATTTAGTAATTGAGAAAAAAAAAATCAACACACTAAGAGCTCAGTAAGTCTATTTCTGTTTCAAAATAAGAATGTACACTGAAACCTGTTGGTTTTAATTAAATTAATAAATTGCAAAAAGTTTAATGCAGGGTCAGTTGGATGCAAATATTTCTGCCCAGCAAGGAGTTTTTCAAGCTACATTAGCATCTGGCCTTACTGTTCTATGATTTTCACACAAATATAAAATTATTTTCTAGATCCTGGACAAAGCCACTCTCATTGTTGCTAACTGCCCAGAAAGGAAGTCTTTTAAACACATGATCAAATCTTCCACCATTTTAGGCAAACCACGTAATGCACATGCTCCACTACACCACAGGACTTCATTAACTTCATTTCGTAAGTATATAAAAACGTCATTATTTTGACAGTGGCTCAGTCTCAAAGGACAATCACTGGACTTAGATTTGTCAAAAATCAAGACACAAAGCGCTGTGTGTTAAACAAAATTTCAGACAAAGAATTTGCTTGAAAAGTTTACTCCATATACAGTTTCATATTTTCTCACAGCAAGTCTTTTCAACCAGGTCAAATGACTCTCTCCTATCCTCACAAAGGGCCAAACTGATTTGAAGCATTTGATTTGAGTATTGCAGTGACCCCTCCATGTGGGCACATTAGCAAGACAAACCAAGACAAGACTACGGTCTGCTTTTGTTAACACAGAAAAAAAGGTACTCTTGGCTGCTCTGACACAAACGTAGAACTGCTAAAAAAAATGTTGAAGAACTTACTGTTCCAAAACCCATATAAAACTCTCAAGAGAGAAAACAAAAAACAATGGGAAATTACAAACAACAGAAAAGTCAACCTCTTCAGAGACGAGGGTTTAAGAACCCTTGGATAATGACAATTCCATGCAACTGAGAATGGTAAGAATACCATCTGAAGTATGAAACAAATACAGCCTTCCATTTTTATTACATGCTACAGTGCAGCTCATTCACATCTGCATTGACTTGCATGAAATTTAGCCTTCTAAAGCCACAATGAATCAACAATAATCGTTAGAAAGACATCAGTTTATAGACACTCAGAGTATCCTCCTCAAAATGTACTTGTCTTAGCAAACACAGTACTTACTTTCAAAACGGCCCTTTTTAAATAACATAGTCATCAAAATATGGAATGATGTACAGTCTGAGAAAAAACCACGCAAATTCTGCAGAAGACACATACAAACAGAGAAGTGTCAAGAAAGTCAGCACAGTGAGCAGCATTTAGCAGATCTTCCTACTGGAAGAAGTCCCATCTTCACAAGCTCAGCATTTAACTCCCTGGGTTCCCTGGCCCTCCCTCTGTCAAGTAACCTCTAAAGTACCAGTCACCGAGTATGGTCAAAAGCTCACTAAAATGAAACAGAAATTTCTCAGAGATATTCGCTATACTTTATTTTTTAATGATGGATTGTGAGCTGTAAGTTAATGCAAGCAGAAGTCACTATCTAATGGCAACTCCAATATCTCAATAGAAACACAGCTTTGCAGCTGACTAACATCATCTTTGGGGTACAGTACCCCACCGCAAAACCGAAACACTTTTTTGCTAATTACAAATGATGAACAGACCAGCACAAGGGCTTGGGTGATGACAGTCAAAGAAGAAAGAGCAAGTGTATCTTACACTCCAGTCACACTGGGTGTTGGGAATAGCCAAAAAAAAGCCAGGGGTATTAAGTCTAAATTTCTGCAACAGAGTCTGAAGAGTGATACCATACTCTATCTATCAGTTACTAAGCCCTGCAAGTACAGCAGGACTTTACACCACAGATTTCAATTAAAAAAACCCCCAGAACTGAAAAATACCCTGTCCTCTTACACGTGCCTAACTTAAGAATAGTATTCCAAGCAAGACTTCTCCCATTTCTGGCTATATACATCTCATTCCTAAGTGGATTTATATCATAGAGGTGAATTTTCACACATTACTGCACAGAATCTTTTTATTATACACTGGGCAAGATTAATGGCACATGTAGCATTTGACAGATATTCAAAACCAAATGCTTAAGTTTCTTCAGCACTGAAATGGATAAGTTCCTGAGCTAATGAATATCATACCACCTCTACAGGGTTCAGAAGGAATCAGAAGTACAGAGCAACATGACAAATCTGTTGGTGGAAATAATTCAAGGGATTTCAGAAGACTATGACATAACAAACTCCTAAGTTTATTTCAAAGAATGATCTAATGCAACACAGGATGCAGGGAAGTATCTATCAGCTGTGTTCATTTGAGCAATTGTTTTTTAATCACTACTTTTTACTCAAATGATGCAATTACACAAAAGTACAAGAATAAATCATCAGTCAGAGTTGCATTTCATTTTCTTCTCATTGCTGTTTTTTTTCTATTTTTGAAATAAAAATCATGTAATCTGCACCCTTACATTAATGTCATAGACATCCTTGCTACTGCAACACACATACTTTACATCTATGAGCTCACACAAGGCCCATACATAGCATTACCAACAATGCATATTGGACTAACAATAAAAACAAAATTTTCAAACTATAAAAAGAGGACTACCTGATCTTTGATAAGTTCTACTGCAGGTCTTTCAAGGTCCAGCTCATAACACAGCCTCATAAAGAGGGGTCCAAATTTAAAATCATATAAGGCTGGGGTTTTATTCTGCTCATGGTACCTATTGGAAAGATTAAAAAAGGTAATCACACAGGGCATGGAATTTGTGACAGGAAAACTGCTATTAACAGACAGCAAGATCTGTCTGTGCAATGACAGACTTACACTTCTCTATCTGCATCAGACAGTGACATTCAGATAACAAGACATTAATTTTACGGGAAAAAAAATATTGTTTTGATCAAACCAATAAATTGACTAGTAATATGCAATCTTTTCTAGTAGCTTGCATTGGATGCAGAACGGGTCTGTGCATGAAAACTTGTAGCTACTTTATCTTCTATAGACAGAGCAATAGCAGAGGAAGTCACGGTAGTCTATTTTAGCAGCAATACCTGCTAAAATACCTCAACTTTTTCTCTCCTGCACTGGAAAATAAGGTAAAAGAGAAAATTGGTGATTTACTTTTTTTTTTTTTTTTTTACACTGTAATTGCTGGGAAGACTTTCACTCACAAAATCTCTGACCTGCCACTGTAGGGTTGGGAGAGACACAGTAAATAAAAACACAGCTCTAGTTTAAGGGTTTACTGTGCATATAGCACAATATATATATACCATATAGCACTGAATTAGGGTGAGCCTTCAAGTGTAGACATAACTTTTAATGAGATGATAAAAGCAAAACAACAAAGACAGAAAACAGTGTTTGTTACCTGGATTGTTTAAAATACCTGTAAATAACTCTTCTTGCTAGATCCACATCAGATGAAGTCTGACACAAATGCAGTAATTTTTTTAATTCATTTTTAAGAATCATTCCATTTTTCTTTAATTTTTCTTTAATACTTTTGAAATATGGATCTGAAAATAAAACACATTATAGTAGCAGAAAGTAGTAGAAGGCTTCTATTTTCACCAAGAAACATGCATAAAGCTTCTCACAGATAAGCACGCCTAGGTGTCCCCAGAAGTCATGTCAGAATGAACTTGTTTTTATTGTGTATGTTATGGAATGTATCAGGTAATATACAAATTTTAAAAGTGAAGTTTTGTAAGTTACACTTTCTGCCTTATGCTCTTTTTTTAAAAAACAAGCAAACAAATTGATCCCATTCAGCATTTAAATGAGCATAAGAACTCCTACTCAACACTGTTACATGGAAGATTTAAATTCCTTCACAACTGCACAAAGCATGTCATACATAATCTATGTATTTCTATAAATAGCCATAACTTTGAGTTGCTCCCCCTGCCAAAAAAAGAGGTTTCTATATGGAGCAGATTTTCCTCTGACAAAGTAGGCACATAGATCAGTCCTTCAGTCCTTAATCTCAAGGCTCTGATTCAGATACAGGCAATATTAAAATCACATGTACCACCTGTCAGCCTCATTCCTCTAATGGTGCTGTCCCGTCTTAGGAAGGAAACTGAACTTTTTTTTTTGTAGCAGTTGTTGGGTCACTGCTGTTTCGAAGCTAGAAACCTATGCAAGAGGGGTGCAAAGTGAGCACCCCAGACAACACCACTTTCAGTTACATCAAGCCTATTTGTTGCTACATGCAAATACATGTCCTTAGTTAAAAAGGCTCAGATGCAGAGCTGAATGCTGTGAAGTCAGAACAACATATATATACATGTCTATGTGTGCATATATAACAGCTGAGATGTGCTTAAAGGTGCGCAGAAGATTAAAAACCACCCAGGATCCAAACTGTATTTATAAAGAACACTTGACAGTTATTGTAACTACTGTAACTACAGTTATTGTTACTATTGTAACTACTGTAACTACTGTAAGTATTGTAACTGTAACTGACACGGTTAACAGTACAACTATTATAGCTAATAATTGCATTATAACTATAATAAATAATAACTATTATATATCCTGCATAACAGGATAGTTATTACTGCTTTTTCCATTTCTAAACTAAATTTATAACTAGTTCAATTTCTGTTTTGCATCTTTCAAGTATCAGACTAAACACTGAGAACAGAAACCATGCACATATACCAACATGTGATTAGCACGCTGCTTTAACAACTTCTCAGAGGCTTACTATGTGTACAAAGCAAAAAGATCAACTGTGACCTGTAAAGCCAAATATTTGTCTTGTACAAACCTGTTTTAGCAAGAGTGACTGATCACTGCAATAATTCAATGTGTCTCAAGAACAGGGTGAATAAGATTCATTAAAAAAAAATCATCGTCACAGCAAAAAACAAGAACATGATCATTCGTACAATTTAAATTCTACTATTACTACAGAAAAACTGCCATGTTGACTTCACCTCTATCTCTGTCTGAGAAGGCTGGTTTATAGAAAACCGATTTTGATTATTTGTCTCTTCCTTGCCACACACAACAAATTAAATCCTGTGGAACGATTGCCAATTTCTATTACTACAACATCTGCATGTGACTAAACACATGTAGCAAATGGTGCTTTACCTAACCTTTCTTAAATATTAAGGACAGATTTGTGTTTTTCTTTATGTTTCTTAAGTAAAATAATTGGCATACAATTTAAATAGCATGACAAAATTCGCATCAGAAAAAATCCACTGATCTTGCTCCTCCGTTAGTTTGTAGAAGATGGATTTGTTTTCCGTATTCTGAGTACATATACACCATCTGGAACTGGGTGTACAGTTGAGAAAAGAGAAAAAAAAATCTAAAAGAATAAGCTAACTAAATTTATAGAGCAGATTAAATAAGAACTACTGGCATAGGCCTTCTCTGGACAGCTAAGTAGCTATTAGGCTTTGTATTATCTTTCTCTGCTGATGATGTATATGAAGCAATATTTGTAGGCTGCAATAGTGTTTTCTATTGGACTGTCTGACAAAGCTGGAAAAGCAAGGACACAAACATGTCAAGTCTTACGTAAGCACTTAGCATACTTGAAATATTCTCCAGAGAATAATTAATACTGTTTAATTCTACAGAGCCTCAGATCTTCCAGTAATTTTAGCTACAAAAAATACACAAGAGGAAGACATAAGCTGTTGCTCTAAATAGGGTCAACTGGTGTCATAGTGACTTTGTCATGTTTCCTAGGACTCAAACTGAAATTGAGAATAGTGATTACAAAATACATACTATTACCTTTATTGCCATGAACTTCATTTCTAATGGCCACTTTCATCTGCAGAAATTCTTGTAACTTTATATCATCTTCTGTTAGAAGATACCGCTTCCCTACCATAAGAGAAAAAAAGAGCAAGGTTGAGTTTTGCGTGACACTGTTTTAATTCTACTGAACTTTGTATTTATGGATTGTTGCTGTTAATTTGTGTGTGATGCCAGACCACTGACAGCATGAGATTAAAAAAATGACTGCAAAAATTGCAGTTGTTCATGTCACTAACGGAAGAGCGGTTCATGTGTGCATGAAGGATGAAGCATACATCTATTGGATGTGCAAAAGGAAAATCAGAGACACCACTCTTCTCCTCCTAGCCAAGGCAGAAAGGGATCCTGCAAAAGACTAAGATTCCTGCCTTTATAATGATTTATCTAATCATCTCTTTGTTCATCCAGTTCACGAGTGGCACAGCTTCCTTTCCTCACATGTACTTTCTCCTCTATTGTACAATGCATTGCTCAGGAAGCTCCAAATGTAGCAGGAAGACAAAACGAAGAACCATAAAGGTCGTTATTTGGATAGCAGTAACATTCAGGAGACGAATTGAAGTTCTGGTGCTGCACAGACATCAGAGATAAAACAGTCTGTGACTTTGGAATCTCAAAAGTAACTTTGGGTGCTGACCTCAACTATGCTGTTATAAGCTCCTTTTACAAAAGCATCACACAAGCGTTACTTATAAAGTTTTTGCTGCCACAAAACCAGCTCTCCTGTAGATTTTTATTTGAAGCCAATGATTTTGTAACAGAGAGCCACTGTAACAGTTTACACTGTCACAACCTAAACTGTTTTTGGCTTCTTAAAGAATGACTCCAATCATGAACGGACAAGAACAAGTATTGATCTGAGTAACGTTACTTATTTTCCTTCTGCATTTCTCTGGAAAAAAAAATGGAAAGTCCATGCAAATAAAAACAGTAGTTTTCTATGCAACCAAAAGCACGTTAATGACATGCTTAAAATCTGAAGAAGAAAATCCATTAAATGGCACCTTCAAACGTTACATTTAAAGAAAATGGTTACAATGGGTAAAGAGATACACTTTATCCAGCATGAAATTCGCCTGGATTACTTCACCATTTGCTTCCCACTGACATTCTCGGCTGTTTTAACACTAAAACACCACTCCTGCCCTCTCCAGAGCTGATGCAGGAACTATGCTGGTGCCTGAGGCTGGACAGCCACACCACAACACGTGGACACTCAGCAATGACAGCGTTAGCAGAGAGCTTAGGCCAGCAGAATTTCACCTTTCCTGAATTCAGTTTGCTGAGTTCTACCTCTTCCTTGAATTCACACCTTGCAGAGTTACACCACAAAACCAAGTAAGAGGGCCTCCAAGGAAAAAGGAGGCTTACTGATACAACGGCTGGTATGTGCGGGTAGTGCCAGTCGTTCTGAAGAACTTAACCAACCACCCTGCTTTAACTCAGACGTGCTGTAACCCTCCAAAACAAAGGCCAGCGAAAACCAGCGGGCAGACCACCAAGCAGCGAGGATTTCGACGTTTCTGAGAGGTATAACAGGGATGTAAACAGTGGGGAATCTCCACCGGTGCTGGCGTGGCAGGCCGGCAGCCCATACAAGCCCTGTGAAGGCAGCCCGCTGCCATCCATCTCCTTCCCACGTGCTCCTGTTCTCCTCCGCGAGCAACGGAGCGCCACGACTGAAGGGCCACTGCAGGCAGCGGCGGCAGCGACAACCGGCAGCTGCTGCCCCGGGTCTGGGTAACGCGGTGGTCCTCCCAGAACAGACGCGCGTTTACAAAGCTGCATGTTTGCGGGTTTTGTTTTTGTTTGCTTGTTTTAGTGGCTCACGTCCTGCTAAGCAGCAAGCACGGGATAAATCGGGCCAGGCTGCCGCCAGCCTTCCCCGCGGGACGCCTCTGCCCCGCCGGCACGGCTCTGGGCTCCCGGCCCCGCGCCGACACGCGCGAACTACAACTCCCGTCATGCACGTCGCCTGCCGCCCGCCGTAATACGCCGGTGGTCCCCCGTCCGGAGGACAGGCTAGGGCCCGGTGAGGCCTCCCACCACACGGCCCCCACCGCTTAGCCCGCGGTACCTCCGGCCGCGCAGCCCCAGCAGCCCGACGCGGCGGCGCGGGCCGCCGAGCGCCTCAGCGCTACCCGCCGGGAGCCG
>WBNH01007897.1:135009-183414 GCA_013401255.1 Urocolius indicus | reverse complement strand
TGCTACACTCCATCATCTTTGTGACTCTATGCTGAACTCTTCCCAGCAGCTCCCTGTCCTTCTTGGACAGAGGGGCCGAGAATTGGACACAATATTCCAGATGCTATCTCATGAGAAATGTTTCTTCTTCCACATGGATCACCAGAGTTTGGTCTATAGATGAAGCATGTAACAGGTGAGGAAAGTGAATATCCTTTCAGTAGATTTGACTCAATTTGCATTTCATGCCTATTTCCAGTTAGGTGATATAATTTAGATCTGTTGTTATATCATGTGAATGAAAGAACATGTAGATCTATGACATCGCAAAAAAAAAAAAAAAAAAAAAGAAAGCAAGAATCCTCTTGCAGAGCATTCCTAGGTTTCTTTGTGAGGACAGCAAAAATCAAAATAATTGTCAAGGGCAATTTACCATCGAAAGAGTTAGCACCAAAAATAGGGTGAAGAAAGTGTGGGCTGTTTAAAATCTATAAATTATGTTTTGTATCTATTTGTTACTTCTAGGAAAAGTAAATAAATTTTATCCCTTTTCAGGGGGTAGATGATTAATGGATGCTTTGCATTAAACCACCACTGTAGTTTAACCCCAACTGGGCATGACACACCTGCTTACTTACTCACTCCCCCTTCACCCCTCCAACTCCCGATAGGATAAGGGAGTGAATAGGAATAGTAAAAGTGAGAAAATTTGTGGCTTGGGGTGAAGACAGTTCGACAGGTAAAGCAAAAGCCATACACACAAGCAAAGCAAAACCAAGGAACTCACCACTGCCATCACTTTGAATGTCCTCCTTTCCTCCTTCTTCCCCTAGGTTTATCTGCTGAGCTTGATGCCATACGGCATGGGATATCCCTTGGGTCAGTTGTCCTGATTGTGCCCCTCCCAGCCTCTTGTGCACCCCCCAACCTCCTGGCTGGTGGAATGGGTTGAGATGCAGAAAAGGCCTTGGCTCTGTAAGCACTACTCAGCAACAGCCAAAACAATTCTGCATTATCAACACTGTTTTCAGCACAAATCCAAAACATAAACCCATACCAGTTACTATGGAGAAAATGAACTCTGCCCCTGTCAAAACCAGCACAGTTGACTTTATTGACTATTTTTTACAGAGAAAAACTGTAATCCTTCTGAAACATCCGGAACGGCAGCATGTGATTTCTCTGCCTGCTGTGAATAAGAAGATTCTGATCATGGCTGAGCATTGGTCTGAACAAAGACCAATTACTTTTGCTGGGAAGTACAGTCTTGACTTCTCATTTTTTGTTTATCGTAAGACAACAATAAACTAGCCCAGAAGCACTCTTTTATGTTGATCTTCTTTTACTAAGGGCTTCTGCTGGAATTAATAGCTTTATTTTGTAATGGTAGAATGAGAGATAGTTTAAAAAGTGTCAAGATGAAAATGATGAGCCCAATTCTTCACATAAGAAGTAGCTAGATCAGCCCACCTCAGCTCATAGTGTTGTTTATTATTTGCATTCACTTTCCAGTGATGTATATAAGAGCAGCCGTACTAAATCAGGCTGAATCTTAACCAATCCTCCTCTCTGTTGACAGGGAACTGCCAGATAAAGGCAAGTATATGATGGTATTTTCCTAGATATTTTCCCAGAATTCAGCAATCTGTGCTTCAGATTCCTAAGCCAACAGTGATACTTGGATTTTTATAAGTTATTCTTGAGGAATATCATATGTTCATTTTTTTCTATTCATTTAAATGTTTGACATCGACAACAAACTGTAGCGAGGAGTTTCATGATTTAACCAGTTAAAAAAAAATCATAGAATTATGGAATCATAGAATGTTTTGGGTTAGAAGGCACCTTTAAAGATCACCTAGTCCAAACCCCCCTTGTAGTGAGCAGGGAGATCTTCAACTAGGTCAAATTTCTTAGAGTCCCATCCAACCTGACTTTGAATGATTCCAGGAATAAAGTGTCTCCACCTCCCTGGGCAACCTCTTTGATGTTTCATCCTCCTCTTCGTGAGAAGTTGTTCATCATATCTTGTGTATACATGTCCTCTTTTAGTTTAAAACCATTATCCCTTGTCCTATTGCAACAGGCTCTGCTAAAATGTTTGTCCTCATCTTTCTTATAAGTCCCTTTTAAGTATCGACAATCCTCATTAAAGTCTCTATGGAGCCTTCTCTTCTCTAGGCTGAAGAACTAACTCACCCAGTCTTTCCTCATAGGAGAGATGTTCCATCCTACTTTATTGTTGCCATTCTCTGGACCTGCTCCAACAATTGTGCTAAGGACTTCAGGGCTGTACACACTCCTCCAGGAAGGGACTCATCAGAGCAGAGGGGCAGAATCACCTCTATCAACCTACTGACCAGGCATCTTTTGATGCAGCTCAAGAGACATTTGACTTTCTGGACTGTGAGCTCAAGTTTCTGGCTCATGTCGAGGTTTTTATTCACAAAGTCCCACCAACCTCAAGTCCTGCTAAGCAAGACTGCTATCAGTCCCTTCATCTCTCAGCATCCCATCCTTCAGGCATGTCAACTGCACCATTCAGCTTGATGTCATGTGCAAACTTGCTGAGGGTGCATTTAATACCACTATGTCATTGATGACAATATTAAACAGTACTGGTCCAAATATGAACTCCTGACGGGCATCGCTTGTCACCAATCTCCATCTGGACATTGAGCTGTTGACCTCTACTCTCTGGATGTGACCATCCAACCATTTTTTCATCCACTGCACAGTCCACTTATCAAATTCAAATATCTCCAGCTTTGAGAGGTGGATGTTGGGAGCTACCATGTCAAAGGCCGTACAGAAGTCTATATAAATGATACTTGTACCTCTTCCCTTGTAATGCCTCAGCTGTGCTTTTTATCTCACTCTTGATAATTGCATTCGCAGCTCATGAGTTTTTATTATGACAGAGTGAATAATTGTTCTGTAAGCATTTCCAGACCAGTCATAGTTTTGTGGACTTTGGTCAAATTGCCTCTCATTTATCTCTTTTGAAAGTTGAATAGTTCATTTATTTGCTGCTTGTATGAAAAATGTTTAATAGTTCATTTCAATCACCCTTACAGCTATTATGTGTTTTGTACTGTAGCCTTATAGGTTTTCTTTTTTTTTTTTTTTTTTTTTTTTAAGATGGAGGATGGGAACAGCACCCAGTGTGAAAGTTGTGGCAACACTTTACTGTGGCCTAATCTTTCCTAATAATTCCTGCTTCTGTAATTGAAGTTTTTGGATTCAATCTGAAGACTGAGCTCCTATTTTCATATCCCTCTTTTCTGAAACCGCCAGACTGCTTTCCTGAAAGGAATTACCTATTCAGAACCCATTGTTCTGACTGTTATATTGGGATTGCTTTTTTTTCCCTCTTTTCTGAAACCGCCAGACTGCTTTCCTGAAAGGAATTACCTATTCAGAACCCATTGTTCTGACTGTTATATTGGGATTGCTTTTTTTTCCCCACACAGCATCACTGAATTTCACCTGACGTTTTGCTGCTCATATATTCAGTATTGTGAAATCCTTTTACAGGTCTTCATAGCTGGCTTTTGTTTTCATCATTCTGAATTCCTTAGTCATCAGCAAACTTTGTAACCTAACTTTCCTTCCTTTTTTTCCAAATTATTATTAAAAAAATTAAACAGAAAAAAACATCAAGGAAATTCCAAATAAACACCTCTCTGTTGTGGAAACTGAGGAATTTTTCATAAAGTTTGATGCTGATCTTCTATGGAAAGGTCTTTAATCTCATGACGATTCCTGATCTTTGGCAAGGGAAACCTTCAAAAAGCCTATTAGACTTCATCCGCTAGGTTGTCTTTCCCTATAGGGTCTAAGAACCTGGATAGATTTAAGATTTTCATATGGTAAAGTCATGTTGGTTCCTCAATGATGTCCATAATATACTTGTCCAGAAACAAGAGTTAGCTGGGAAAGCATTATTAGGAACTGTAGAAACAGAGCAAGAAACACTCCTTTGAGAAATTCACATTTAAGGAAATCCAGAATGCTTTCTACTGTGAGGCCAACTATTCTAAAAATAATTTCTTTCAAATATGTTAGATGTTTTTAGATATTAAAGTTTGTGAGTTTTAAACATATTACTTCCACACTTTTTCTGACCAACATGTGTGTCTTTGCTTTTATTTTCTGTTTTAGCAACTGCATCAAGTCAATGGGTAAGAGACTACTTCAAAGCAGAAATTGGCTTCATTTATTTTGAAGGAAGTTCTGACATGTATTTACTTTTTATTTCATATACTACCAACAACAAAAGCATTGAAATGAATTGTACATTTCCTCATTTCTCATTTATGCTGCAGGCAATGTAGACAATAAATTTAAACTAATATGGCTGCAACTATATTGCAGCTCAGCGGAAGTGGGTTTGTAGAATGAAATGGTTGATGTTGAGATGATCTATCTGCAACACAGGCATTTTGGAGGCAGAGGGTCTGACTCTAGAGCAGTCTCCCGATGCTGTGAGCTAAATGTTCAGTAGTGGTCGAAGCATGTTAGATGCACTGCTGACATTTATGTTCTGGTTTTGCTTCCATGGCAGGGAATTCAGTGCCTGTGCTGTGAGATCACTGTGGTATGAGTGAGAACATAGTATGTAAGGATTTGCTATAGAAATTTACCCATGATATTTGGGAGATTCTTTTCAGAATCCTGACCTGGTTCATGTAGATCCAGCATTTCTCTCTCATTTTGATTTATTTTTTTCATACAGGTATAAATTTCTGCTATTTATCCAATAAATGTTTTCTTTTGGGCTTTTAACTGTGATTACTTACATGGAGATATGTTTTAATTAGAATTGTTTTTCTCACCTTGTAAAGAACATAGTGCTCTGACTGTGATATGAGCAGTGACAGCTTAGCCTGCTCTATCTTGTTTTGGTTTATGGCATCTGTGCAAATTGGTTGGCAATACAAGGTACAACAGTGGAGCAGACAATGCTGTCCTAAGCACTGAAAGTTGGTCTCACAGTTAGCAATCTTACTGTTGGCTAAAGAATCATTTGACAACTCCCCTCCCCTGTCTCCAGCTCTCTGTATGCCCTTGTATAAACCTGCAGCAGTTCTGCACAGCTCTGCCACATCTAAGACAATATTGCCATTGACATATACAGTAAAAGTGATGCATCCTGAAAAACTTCCTATGTATAGAATGACTGGTTATCACAATGCAACAGCTTCTGGAAGCTGTAGACCTGAAAACACAGAAGTAATAGTTCAGAGTGGTAGTTAGCAGATTAAAGCCAAATTCACAGTGCTGACACTTAACTTCTATTGATTGAATGAGGAATTAGGTGCTTCAATGCCTCAACAGTTTGTCCCTCAATTGCCTTTCTAAGAAATAGAGATAGGAGTACTTTCACACTTCAGAGGAGTGGCCTGACAGAAAACGTGTTAAGGCAGTGATGTGCTTGGATGTGACAGTGATGAGGTCAGATGAGTACTTTGTGAGGGTAGAAGGAGATCTGTGAGACTAGATCAGATCTTGATAAACAACTTACCTTAGAGGCACAATCCAAAGTCAATGACAAGACCCTTATTAACTTCAGGGAGCTGGGATCAAGCTCATTGATTTGTGTTTATTTCTGCTCTATTTGCACTAGTCCAAATTAATGCTGTGCTGTGATATTTTCAAATACCAACATAAAATCCACTGAAGAAGGAAGTAATAAAAATAGGAAAATCACAATACTTGAATCAGAGTACTGAACTGATAAATGTTAACCGTAGGAACTTGTTCCAGAAAGAACTAACTGATAAACATCACAATTTTTGGCTTCAGAAGCTGAGTGGGCTACTTAGTGACAGTAGATGATCTACATATTGACTTTTTGATTATTAATTCTTTCTGTGTACCTTTTGTCGTATATTCTTCAGTTTAGAAGTGATATACTTGATGTATTTGAAAGTCTTAATTAAAATAAGAATGTTTAATTCTAATTACACATGTTTTTATCACAAGATTTCAAAAGTAAATCAGAGATGCAAAAGGAGACTACCTTTTTGCTACAATGGAAACACTATTTTATGCTAGTCATACAGTGTGGTAACGTAACTGGTCTGTGATCACTCAGAATCCTAAAATTCAGTGATTTTGAAGAACCTCAAATTTCCAAGTAACAGGTCAAATTGTTATGTTATAGTTTTCTAGAGATAGGTTAAAAATCTCTGGCTGTTACCCAATAATGAAGGACATTTTCTGCGTGTGTTTACACCTTCACATACAAATAGTTCTTTAGCGTCTAGTGTCTATCAAGACTTACGACACTCTAATTCATAGATAATGAGTTAAGTTGCCTGTTTTAATAAAAGAAAGAGAAGGAAATGGAATGTGTTAGTTTTGCAGTGCCCAAACTCAGATAAGAATTTGCTCTGAGAAATGTCAGATGGGGACTCTTTCATTTCAGACTTGGCTAAGAACAGATCAGGATTTGCCATTTGCAAAGCAACAGCAGCAGCAGCACTTTAAACATTTTTTGAAAAGCTGATGATTCAAGACTTTAATACCTTCCCTGGAAAATATTATTTAGAACTTTTTATATTTGTCATTCATGGTGCCTCGTTCTCATTTCCTAGGGGTATTACTTCCTTGGTAGCTGAAATACTGGAATGATCTCTTTCTACTGCTCAAACATATATATTCTATCATGCAGAGACACGAGAGGGGTATCTCATTATTATCTCTGTTTCATCAGTAATGCAGACTAATTAATGCCACAGTTAATGAAGAGAAGTAGGTACAACTACAAGCTGTATATCTTTTGTCACTCCTGAACTACTACTACCCTTGGACAAAGTAATAAAGCAACTTTACTATGCAGTGTTTATTTTTGATATACTACTAAATCTATAACTCAAAGGACCGTAGAAAGTGGAGATGGAAAGGGCCCAGCGTGTTATCAACTGTGTTTTCCTGCCAAAGCAAGATTGCTTGTTGCAGACAGCCATGTTATACATTTCAGGCAATGAAACTGTCTTCTCTGAAAATTCTACCACAGTCTAACTAACTTCACCATAGAGATCTTTCTCTGTGTGTATATCTCTCCTCTCTCTCTGTCTCTCTATTTTTGTTAACACTTAACTGTCATAGTTCTTTCAGGAATACCCTAGCAAGTCCGCTGTGGCTGTTTGCAATCTGTGTTGAAAATGTCAGGTTTGTTTTTTAGATAACCAAAGCAGACCTTCATTTAGGTCTCTTTTAACTAGTGGTAAAGTCATTCTACCTATTTGATCATATGTTATGGTTTATATAACACACATATACTGAAATATACTATTTTCCTTATTGAAAGGTTTGTTATACTTACTTTTGACATTACATTGAAACCTTTTTAAATAGATATATTTAATAAGCTTATTTAAAGTTTCTAGTAGCATGCTAATTTTTACATCTGATTCCTCTTCTCCATTGTGTTTTCATCTTTCCCTTCTGTATAGATTATGCTGCTGACTGATCCAGAAGTTGAAAGCAGCTTATTAATCAGTTCTGATGAAGGCGCAACGTATCAAAAATACCGTCTGAACTTCTACATCCACAGTCTTCTTTTCCACCCCAAGCAGGAAGATTGGATCTTAGCATATAGTCAAGATCAGAAGGTAAGAATCGTTGGCTGCATTTTGCTTTGTTTGCTTAGGAAGAACCTAGGGTTTCCCTATCTCTCTGTGCAACTGTTGCAGGGCATTCAGGAAAGTCTTTGGGGTGGTACCAGGACAGCCTTTGAAAACACCAAACTGATATTTCCATGCAAGAAGCACTGAGTAAGCCTCCATGTAAACGGCAAAGTAAAGGACATGGGCACCTATTGTATTCCTGGGGCCTAGCCCTCTGTGACTGACCTGTCAGTCTGTGTTAATTCATCAGTCCTTTTGGCAATATCATGTGACAGGTAATGGGCAGAGAAAACTGCTAGAATCTTTCATGATAACAATAATAACCTCTAATGAGGCATTTTTGTCCTTGTACTTAATTCTCTTGTTTCAGCCTAACACCAGCTCCAGGAACAGTGTAAGACGCTCCTTGTTCCTATCCGGTTGGCGTATTTTCAAGTAGTCTTTGAATTTCTAAGAGAAGAGTAGTGGTGAATCAATTTCCTTTGAAGTCCAGTTCCTTCAGTATGGGTAATCCATCAGCTGAAAAAATATGCTATGAAGTTTGCCTTGATTTTTTGCTGCTCAACTTGAGACAACAGAACAGGACTTGATTTTAAAAGACCTTGTTAGATTTTTTTTGAAAACTAGGCACATCAGTACTCACAAGTCAGCTGTCTTCCAGTGGAGGACTTTATAGAGCTCAATCTGTTCAGTTTATGAAAAAGCAGGTTTAAAGGAAACTATATTGTGAATATCTCCATGGGGGAACACAAAGTGTTATGAGTAAGCACTTTGGTCTCGAAAAAAATTTCCAATGAGAATTGATGACTAGAAGTCAATGGCAGATAAACTCAACTGTGAAGTAGCTAGACATTGGAGCAAACTGCTCTGAGAAATGGATGATTTCACAGTTTGAAATTTTGATGATGTTGAATAAAACTGGGAAAAGATCAAAACAATTTGATGAGCTCCCAACCACGGTACAAGAGTGCAACATCTTCTCATCTAGTATGTAAGCCTTTATACAAAGTAATTCAGTGGCGTCCTTTTGTTTTATACATGATAAATCTCTGAGAATCTGAATCTGATCAATAAGTATTAGCTGAATTGTTCAGGTTATACATGTAAATATCAACAAAAAAAAATAGATTACTGTGATGTTTTCCATTTCTTTTATAAATGTTAACCCAAAATTAGGCTCCTTTTTACTGTTACTGTAAGCCTGAGAAAATAAAGGAAGCTAAATAAGTAGGTAAGGTTATAAAATGATCTTATGGGAATTTTTGGAATAGAAGCTTAGTCCTGTACTTTGATCTCAAAACCAGTATCCTTCCAAGACTGTAGCTTAGTATCCTTCCCAACTGTGAGAAATGCATCTTACCTGTCTATTTCTTCCTGTAGAGCCAAATGCATGCAATATTTTTCACTCACTCCTCTCACAGGATTTTCTAGAGTGTACTGTGGTTATAATCCATTCATAGGAAGGTGCAGATTAAATTATTTCTGGATGTTCAGTATGTAATTTGAGTAAAAATGTTTCCTTTCTCCTGTGGCTGTTGGATTCTCTGGACTGATATGAAACTGAACAGAATCTGATCTCTGACGCCTTTTAGGGCCCACTGGAAAGAACATTACTGCGTGTTATTAAGGGAAATTTATTACATGAGGATCAATGAAACTTTCAGTGGTAAATTTGTCAAATAAAAGTAGGATATAGCAGAAAATGATATTCAGCCTACTCAGGAAATAATTATGAATTAGAGTCCATACAACTAATGCTCATCTAATTTATGGTAGATGACTGCCTGCAAATATATTGTCACTATTCGATAACAAACTCCCACTCTTCTTCTGCAGAATCCTAAAAACTAATATAGATATGAGAAAAAAGGACGTTTTTGTACATTAACCTGAATTTATAGGTTTGGTATTGGGTGTTGTGTGTATGGTGTGTTTTGGGTGAGAGGCTTCAGGCTGTGTGATAAGATTTCTTTATGTTATGGCATTGATTAGGAAATTGAAGAACTGTTGGTAATTCAATACTGTAGTTGCAAGAGCAGAATCGTGTTGTGAAAGGTCTGTAGATCTGTACCAATTAACTCTAAAATATATTTTAAAAACCTCTTTGTATGGGTATGAGTCACAGGCCTGGTTTCTACTTCGAAACCTAGTAGATAATTTTTTTTATTTCAATAAGCTTTGGTCAAGAACCATAGAGGGTAACCAACAGGCAAACGGTATTTACCAGCTTGGACTAAATTAAACTTAACTCAAACTAAGGGTCAAGTTCAGCCTCTGGCTAGCTGTAAATGACTCCCATTGGTTTCATACTTGTATATCCAAAGGCAGAATTTTCTCAGAGTAATTAAGAGGTCCTGAAGGTGTTTAGATAATTGCAATGGGAGCTGTAGGGTCGTGTTTTGAACAAATAGTGCTGCTGTTTTTCTATCTCACAATCTTGTGCTAAGGCCATATTTAAGGAAAGAGAAACTCATTACTTCTTGGATTCCAGGCACTGTATGCACACTAAGAGTCATACAAGGAAGAAAGGGAAGTATATTTGCATGGTAAGGAATTTACATTTTGATACCACTGATTCTGATGCCACTGACTGTGAAGGTTTTGTAGATGCAGGCTGTAAGCAGTAAGTTGGATTTTGACCAGTTAGAGTTGTTGAAGTAATTTAATTTTGCTAATGACAGTCACGAGGGAGGTGAGAATCCACTAGAAAACAGACTTACATCCTTCTAGCAAGCCATATCATTGTTGTCATCCATATGTGTTTTGTAATTTCAGCAGGTGGGACTGAGAGAATCAGGTGGCGAATAAAGCAAGAGCTGGAGAAACAGGAATTGCTTTGGATCTGGTCTGTTTTGGTTCTCAGAAGTTGTCGATCCAATTCAGGACCAACGAGGGTAAAGCCAACAGTGCTTGTCTCTTGTTACACAGTTGTAATGAACAGGAAAATGGGTCACATAGCATCAACCCTCAATCTCTTCACAGCCCACTGAGTCTATCACTATAATAGGTACTAGAGATCTTTTTCTGTTTGGTTGAATAGGGATTTACTCAGTGGTAGGGAAATCTGTGTTAACTGAAGTAATTCCATGTCCCAGTTTCTTGGGTGTTGCATATGGGTGAATGTGGTTAATTACTGAGGTTCAGCTGATGAGCAATAACTCATTAAGCTTCATTGACTTGGTTGCTTTAGTTCACATCTTTCCCCTGTGTCTCTGCCTTGGGCATCAGACTTGAATTACCACTTCTGACAGACTGGTCCCTCATTCAGTTGTGACTTTTTCCTGCCAGTCTTGAGAAAAAAAAATCCAAAAAGAGCAGCAAACCATCTGCTGCCTGCACTAATTGCTTCATGATTGCATTCATTGTTCTGCCTGAAAGTACAGTTGTTATATGACTGATTCTTACCACGTAATTGCAGAACTAGTGTATGCTTCTCCATTTTCTGTTTAAGAGGAGTTACAGATCAGGAGTAAAGCATTCCTTGTGAGGCAAAAGCTTGTTTGAGGTCTTGTATGTGTGAGCTCTCGTGGGTTTAATCAGCTTGCTTGTAGGATGAGGGACTGTATTTTATGGAAGTATTGCTTATGTATTACTATGTAATCTTCAAAAGTGCTTTGCTGTGTAATCAGGGGGTGGAATATAAGGGCTCCTACTTCATGTGGAGACATCTTCTGCTATTCAGATGGGTCAGACGCACAGAGAAATGGTTAGTAATCAGCCATGAATAACAGAGCTATTTGGAGAGACGAAATAGAGGTGAAATTGGGAAACACAAGTCAGATGGGCGAAATGCAGGATTGTAATTGCCCAGCTCAGGAATAAATGTGCAAAGGCACTCTAGCACTGAAAAATAGCAACACAGGCTGAAAAAGCAGGTTTTAAATGAAGTTATTGTTGTTCTTCTCCTCTCTTATTTTGTATGAACTCTTGAAAATCAACATACCTCGGGCTAAAGGAAAACTTCTTTATCTATGCCAACATAGTACTAATAAATGAAAAGGTTTACGTTTCCTTTTTTTTTGTTTGTTTTGTTTTTCCCTTTTTTTTTTTTTTTTTTTTTTTTTTTGTAATTTTGGCCTTTCCCAAATATCTGATTCCATCTGTTTGCCTTTATTTACCATGAGAGCAAATGACTTAGAACTGATACTTGGCTGTATACAGGGCTGAAGTTAGCAAATAAGGATTCTGTTGTTTATGAGATAACATATCTTTTACCATCAAACCACGTCATCTTGTTTGGTTGCCGACATTAAAGGAGGTCCACTCCTCATGCATTCAAGTGGAAGAGAGGTGTTCTTATGTCAGGGATGATGAAGGAACCACTTAGAATACAGATAAGGATGCATACAGCCACAGAATGTCACAGCCCCAGAACAGGACAACTCTTAAAAGTACCTTTAGTCCCATCTATCTGTGTGTTTGGTCTAATGCTTGTGTCTGACAAGTATCTTCCATAGATGTAGCCAGTATTCACTCGTGAAAATGTGATGGACTGTTTTGTGTGCACTTCATAATACAACCTAAATTATTCTATTTACACTCTTTCAATTTCAGTGGCAGCAGTCACTGCATGCATAGACCAGAGAAGGGAGAATAAAATCCAGATTTATTTAACCAGAAGTTACCTCGTAGGTTTGTTTTAAAAAAATTAACATCAAGAGACATCATTTTGGAATGTTGTTTTATCCACATTGCTGACAATATTTAGAGGGCTATTCACTTGGACTAATGTTATCTGAGGGAGGCTAATCCCATCTAAAATTAATGGAGAGGAAAAAAGCTTCTCTAGAGTGGTAAGCATTAGCCACTTTGAATCATCCTCTGGAAAAGCCAATCTCTTTTGACAGCCTATGGACACAACCACGGAGCTAGTTTACATCAAGCTAACAGCGTATGTGAATAACTCCCCTTTTCCCTATGGCATTCCTCCTGCAACAGCTATACTGTTTGTGTTAATATTTGGGGCACCACTAATCAACCAAATGAGTTGATTCTTGTTGACATGTATTGTTGAAGAGGAAAAGTGATAAGGAATTTGCATGTTAAAAGTTATTTGTCCCAGCCTTTGCAACACTGCCCTTTCTGCACAATGTTAGACATCCTTTCTGTGTTACCAGCACTTGTGTTAGGGGTGGAAAGGGCTTTCCACACAGAGGTCATGTGAATGTGAACCCCTATTTTGAAGACTTTCCATATGGTTATGTTTCTAAGTGATTAGTTATGCACAGAAACATCCATGTTTGTAGCTAGCATGCCATTTGTGTGGAGACCTTAAGCACAGGCACCTGTTATGCATCCATATAACACATCTTACAAACAGCTTTTTGCAAATATGCCTTGTAGTCTAGTCAATTGAAATTGGCATTTGGTGGAAACAAACATAATGGAAACGACAGAAGAAGGGACTAAACTGTATATATATATGGCTGTTATTTCATTAGGATGTTATTTCACTCTCTTGTTTCTTCTCATACATTCAGTTCCTCAGTATTGTCTCCCCAAGAATAATTGTGTCAGGTTATGTTTATTGGTTTTTTTTTTAATTGTCCAGAAGATAGTATACTTTGCTTATCATTCAGTATACTTTGTTAATATACACATCAGTCTTTTACACACCTCACTAAGTATAATGTGTGGAGGTAATAATTTAAATTAAAAAATGGAAATAGAACGAGAAGAATCTCTATAATTCTTTCCTCCTCAGTTAAATAATAAAAAGGGAAAGGGAAAAAAAAATCAACTATCAGAACCTGGCAATACCCTGGCAGTCTGGAGAGGTAGATACAGTTTTGGGTCAAGAGTGCGAACAGTGAAACAGAAGGACTCTTAAACAGTAATCACTGTGCTCTTTAGAACTGACTGACTCATATTTAGGCAAATCAATATGACCTTGCTTATCCGTCTGTGTAAACGTCATCCCTCTGTACCCCTACAGAACCTATTCTTTTTCTGCTTTGGGATCATTGGATACTTACTTATAGCTGTAGATGCAAGAATTTCTGTGCTCTATATAACTCCAGTTTTCCTACTTCCATGAAAAAAAGTTACTTTTTACCTTTTCAGTGGAGTTAGGCAGTTCACTGGATTAGGAACAGAGAAATGTATTCCATATCACTAAATCTGCTACTGATCTCTGTGATGTTGAGCAACTCCTTCACTATTCTGTAGATGACTCACTCATCTTTCCCTTCTATGTCATTTGTTGTCACTGTACTTTCTAGTATGTCTCCAGTTTCTCATTGTGCCTGTCAACAGTAAATTCACATGGAACCATGGATTTCAATATAATGCAGATGATGAACAATAATGATTTATTCTTAAATTTAAAGCTATTCATGTGTGCATGAAAATTCTAACACTTTGCCCTAAATTCTGCTCTCATAAGCCTTTTCTGTTCCCTTCTTATTGTAATACAATACTTATAAATCCATTCAATTTGGTTATCTAAACAGTTATGAACCTACCTAGTAAATTTATAGCATGACAGAAAGCAAGTACAGGATACTTTATTACCTGCTACAGACATAGTCTTTTTTAGAAGGGAAGGGAATTAACCTCGAGGACAACATACAAAGTGGAATGGTAAAGTCATTATCTCTTGGAACTGAGATTGGATGCCTTTCCAAATGGTAATCTGGTTCAGTCATCAGTTGTTGACCTGAATAATTCTCTTTACTGCTCGAGTTGGTGGTAAAGATTCTGCAGCATCTGTTAGGATAACAGACTGCTCATACTAGTGGTTCCTTCTGGCTTTAGAATATATATACCACGCATATCCCTTCAAATATACGCTGTTTCCTGTCACTTTTTTAGTATGAGTTGAATGCACTGGTGACTTCATGCTAATATAGTTGCCTGCAAACTGCCAAAAAAAAAAAAGGCAAGACAGACTTAAACTGTAGTAGCACATCACCAAATTGAAGCAATCCATGTGATGTCTAGCATATTGCTCTTTGCTTTCCTGGAGGTTTTAAATTAGTTCTAAATATAGTCTTTCACAGTTGAATAATGCTTGAATAATACCCTTCTGAACAATGAGAATAATCACTGAAACTTTGTAGAAGACTAGAATTTCTTCAAATACACCTGTAGTGATAGTAAAGTACAATTTATTGGCAGTAAACTTGTTCAGTATAAATCGATGGGAATCAGAAGAAGGACTTGCCTGCATTTGCTTCAAATTATACTGTTGCATCTTCAGAAGTAGCATTTATCCAGTTTCACTCTATTATCTCTTAGCTAAAGCTAAATTGTGCTTTTGGAATATTGTACTCTTTATTGAAATTGAGATAAATTAAAAAAAATGATACTGAAGATGAGGAAAAGGTGATTTCAAAGTCCTTATATGGTTCATCAATACAAAAATCTGTGACTCAGATGTAATGGTGTTTTGGGACTTTTCATGTGTGAATACACTGTATTTGAAGGGATAAGGGTGCAACACCACAAACGGGTTTAGTTTTAATCATCTCATAGAAACACCAGGAAGTGTAAGAGGCAAAAAGTCTGCCTATGTGAAGAAACTATCAGAGTGATTGAGCAGTAGGAACCTTCTCAGGCAATTAGAGGTGAATTTGAATCAACTTCAGTGCTTTTGAAGATGTTCTGAGATAATTTTCCAGTTGTTTTTTCAGGTCGATACTATAGTGTAGGTTGAATTGCTTTGATCAGATCCGTGTCCATGATGAATGAGTTGAGCTTTCACAGAAAACAGAAGTGAAGGAAAAAGGGCTTTTTCTTTTGTGAATATAATCCCAAAGTTGGTAAATTCAATCAACAAACTTAGACTCCATGCTATATTACATTATAAATTCTGTAGAGAAATTTCTGATGTAAAAGAAAAATTATGGGAAGTACAAGCTTGCTCAAAGTATTTCCTTCATATCACTTCCAGCATGCAATGTAAATCATCTTTTCTATAGCCAGATTCAAAATTTCCATGTGCATGATGTTTTTTGCATGAGATGAAATCAGCACATAAAATTGAATGTCCTTATCAGCATAGCACATGGAACTATCAAGATCGGTATGTGAAGAAGCATCAGAACCAATTGTTTAATCGGAGTATCCAACTGTTTTAAGTGCTGAATGATGAAACATCATGGGCACTCTGGGTCAGTTGTCTCTGCAGCAACTTGAGTAGACATTAAAACAAAGCTGAAGCTATGAGGGACTTCACATGTGACACAAAGCTTTGGATGGTAGAATTAATCTCTTGAGAAGAGAAAGGGTGATGGCAAATCTTCACTAGCGTAATAAACCTTCACGTATCAGAATTAGTGGGTCATTCACGTTCTCAGTAGTTGGCATGTGCAACCTTGCTTTCAAAGTCAGGTGTTATGTGAGGAAATATTTGTCTGTCTTGATATATAGATTACTGTGAGTGTATGGTTTTGGTATGTTTTGATGATTGCGTAAGTAGCAGAGTTATTCACTGGCTCTGACACAGAGCTTGTTGGAAATGAAGAGGAGTGGAGACTGCTCTCTTTAAGACAAGTTTGCATTTACTAGCAACATCTGATTGATGCCACACTTTCTTACCCATCAGGATTAAATAACCAAATGAAGAATTCAGGTTTTTGGCTGTGAAAATCTCAGGGAAATCCAACGTTTTTAAGGGAAAAAAAAAACAAACTAGAGCACTGTACAATTTTATTAAAGTGCATGTCCAGGTACAATATTTATGGAACTATTAACAGCTCATTGTGTTTCTCCTGAAGATGTGAGTTTGTCGGAGGGTCTCAACTTGGTAATTCATTCAAATCCAGATAGACAAGCAGGGTCTTATTGTTATGCCATCAGTGATTACATCAGAATGTCTTATGCCTAGAGAACATTAGATTCTCAAAGTTCATATTTTAGCAACTTGTTTTGAAGTTTTAAAAATTCATATAGGCTAATAAAAATGTAAACCAACAAAGGCAATTAAGACTGCTGATGAATTAAGGTGATATGAATCCTCAGTTGATGTCATTTGTTTTAGCTCCAAAAAAGTGGGTAAAGGTCTAATGTTTCATAGCACTTATGACTCCCACACAATCATTTTAGGAGAGATGTTTTAAGGATGAGTCTGTATATTACACATCAAAGTTTCTCTGTAGTTTTTCAGTGGAGATATGCAACCTTTATCTGTAAAATTCTGAGAAGAATGTTTTCTTCAAAGGAAATTTCTGTTAGAGACATTGCTCACTAAGACATGTCAATTGGAAGAATTGTTGAAGGAACTTAGTACCTTCTCAATCTATTTTTGATAGTCCAGTTATATAAGTTATGTATATAACTTATATATACATAATAATTATGTATATATAATAATATAATAATAATAATTATAATACATAATAATTATGTATGTAGTTATTATGTCTTATAATATGCAAGTTAACACCAACTGTGTTGATATTAATGTTGATTTTCAAATATCATTGTATTTCGGTTCAGAGGCATAAGATATTGATGAACAATGAGAATAATGGAATCAATAGTATCTAAATATTTTCTGAGTCTTGCAAGCTATGGAAATGTGTTTTTGAAGCCAATATAATGTGGAAATCTTATGGCAGAACCATTATTTTGTCTTCTCTAACACTTCCAACAGTAGCCACCTTGTTCCAGGGGAAAGTACAAAACTCCTGGATTGCTGTGCTGCTTTGTGGATAAAAACCAAAAGTATTATAAGTAAACAAAATTATAGAGGTGTTTTTTTCCTTTTCTCCAGTAGACACTTGTTATTGCAGAAGTAATGTTGCAGTCTAGGTCAGTTGAATCAAATGAAAGTCCAGTTATTCTACATTTTGGAAAAAAAATATTTTCTCCATATGTTTTCTGGAATTTAGTTATACTTTATAGTGCAAATTGTCAAAGTAAATAAACCAATCAGGTCTGACAAATTTCTGTAAAGTATTTTACATTCACTAAAAATTTATACATACATTTTCTTCATCAATTGCTTTGGCTTTTTAGTTATAAACATTTCTAAAGTATTTTCTTTTACATCTGCATTTTCATTGGATTATAAGAAATTTATCGTTAGTTAACACCCTATTTTTTGTTCTAAAAATATATGTTAAAGCATGTTTTGATTGTCTCAGACTGAAAATATTATCAATGAATGTAGTCCAAAATGCAAAAAAATTACTCAAGCCTAAAATTAGTGGTGGAAAAATCAGGATATTAGAATGGAAAGAGAAGATTACATGGCAAATGTATCATGCTGTTGCCTAGATATCCCAAAACATTTGAAGATGAAGCTTACACTATCACTATGAAATACATGAGCAGCTCTTCTTACACAGGTTGAGAAACAAATAGAGTGAGTAGCATACAGATATTGTTTGGTGTAGATAGGAAAAGGGGTTCAGTTTTGAGTTGTCAGTTTTCTGTGCTCTAGAAGATAATAGTGTCACATTGCAAGAAGGCTCTTTCTGTAACTGGGATATTGTCTTGCAGTTCAGAGAGTTTGTTTGAATCTCTACTCAGCCTCAGAAGGTGTTTGTGACTTTGGGACAGCTTTTCCTTTTTCCCTTGTATTTCTTTCCGCTTTTCTGTCTAAAAGAGACGTATTGTAGGTTTCTACTTCACAGAACATTAGGATTTAAAAAAGAAAAACAAAGCCAAACCAGAGTGCTAGTAATTAAGTACACAGGTGTTGCACAGAAAAAGAAATATACAAGAGAAGAGGAAGCAAGAAGAGAATTATTCCCTTATGAACAAAGTTCAAATCTGAGAGATCAATACAAGATTTGTACTTCATAACACTTTTGTCTCAATGAAAAAAGAAATGTCATAAAACTACTTGGCCTTCAGACAAAATCATACATTGAAATTGTAATAGGTTCTTTTGCTGTTTGTGGTTGAAAGACAAGTATAGAAAAGAATATTATCTAATTTCAACCAAATAATGAAAATTGTCATCAAATGGCAGTGCTTGCCAAAGAAAATAAAATGGCATCTCTGAAGGGACTAAACACATGAGTCTGTCACATGAAGTCCCAGGAGAGAGAGGGCTTTTATAACAACAACAAAATATGATTCTGGGTTTGCAAAATAGCCATGCAAGCACTATAATTGCTAAATGGGGAAACATAATCCCAGCTGTATTATAACTGATCCTTCACAAAAACCTAGCCTACAAATATTTCTTCTTTTTTAATTTTTTCTGGTTGAACTAAATAAACTCAGAATAAAATGAATGATGCTTAGAGTGAAATATCTGAAAAAAAACCTTATTGCAAACATTTTTTCTTTTTGGGGGGAGTGACATGTATGGTGCTGGATTCTCCCTGTACTAAAGATACATTAGTGCTGTTGTGAGTCAGAAAGATTGAGATTGGTGCTGAGATAATGTTAAAGGAGGAAAAAAACCTTCTAAAGCCTGATTATTAAAGTGTCTCATCAAAGACAATGAGCTCACTGGGCACTGGCTTCTAATTTGAGACACTAATCCTGACAGTAGAATTGCTGTATCTATTTCCTCCCTTTGAAATAAACTTAGGTAGTCTTACATTTCTCCTTTTTTTTTGCCTGAATAGTGTATCCCATTCAGGCCACAAACTAAGAGAAAGTAGGGCTCCTTGGGTGCTGTGCAGCATCACAGCTTCTGTTCTGCTGGAGGAGTTGTCGGATGCACCTGGTGAACAGCCTCTCTAAAGAGTTGTGCTGAAAAAGCCGGAGGGAAGCTGTGGCACTGGGGCTGCTCAACCACCTGGTACTGCATTAGGACTGCAGGCATAGAGGAGGATGCTTTACAAGCACAGAGAAAGGTTTTGCAGGCTGTAATTAATTCGTTCTGGATACTGTTACTATCACCAGCAAATTCAGAGAGGACGTAACCTACTGAAAATTGTACTTGGAGAAATCAGAGAGGGAGTAGGGCAAGAGAAACAAAAGGGGGAAAACAAAATTTACTGTGGTGATTTCAACCACCAATGTGCCCAGAAAGCTTATGCTTTATATACCTCTGGTCTGGAAACACAGAGGTATTTGCTGAGTTGTTTGGATTATTCCCTGTTCTTAATTAAAGGATGTTCTGAACTTTATTAAACCTTAAATTACTGTATGTCAAAGACATATTACCTGGCATGGAGGAAACCGCTTTGCCATGAAAGGGAAAACATTGACATAGGAGAGATAAATTGACAGTAGCTTATTGTTATTACATTTTTATTTTTGCTGCATTTACAAAAGCAGGTCTAGGAATTGATTTTGAATGTGAAGGGGGAAAAATATCTCCTATAACAATAAAGTTAAGTGACCTCAAAGCACTTTGCAAAAATCATTGTTAAATGTTCCAAAAGATTTTCTTTACTTTTCTAAACCAAAACTTTTCCTTATAGTAAGGGTCTCCTAAAGTTTCAAATAATAATATATCTACAATCTTAAGTAAAAATAACAGACTTGCCACAGAAGTTTTAAAAGTGTATGCATTTCTATCCATAGAGTTACACTGTTTTTCCTTTTCTTACCCTCATTATCTTCTATCTCCTCTGCCTTCTTTTTCTCATCTTTAACAGTGTTCAAGAGAAAGGGAGATGAGAAAAAGAGGTGAATTTTTAACTTTCATATTTTAAAGTAGATTTCAACATATGCCAGTCTAACCAAGAAACTTGTAATTAGTTTCTTCATGTCCTTCCAAGATTTTACAGCAGGGAAGCTGAGGTTTGTATTGGAAATATAATGCAGCGTAAGAAGTAGATCTCTAGGTGTCTTACATCCCATTCTCATAATTCTTAAAATACATTCAAATCACTTTTTTTTTGATCAACCCAAAGCTTTAAAATCAGTTTATTTTATTTTCAATCATTCTCACAGGCATCCATCTTCCTCTTCCCTGCCAACCAGTGCCACTATTCATTAAAAAAAAAACAAAACAGTTTGTCAAGGTTTTTACATAAAGTTTCAAATTGTTTGAATTTTATGCAAGGTCTTTAAAGTGGTGTCATGAAAAGGCAGATTACAGTTCAAAAAAGAGGTCTAACATCTTCCTTGCCAGAAGAGGGGAGTGACAAGATCCATCAAGCAAGGGAAGGATGGGGAAATAGAATGAATCATCAAGAAAAGTATATGGCTCACTGCCTCTCAGTGCTTCCATGTGAGAAATCTGAATTTGAGTCAAGCAAAAGAAATACAGGACCCAAATGATCCTTCCTTCTATGATCCTTCTGAGAATTACCTGATGGTAGCATTTGTGGAGAGCAGCTGTTTGTAAGTGCTCTATAACAGTAACATTTGTGTATCATTCCACAAAGACATGTCAAAGTATTTATAATACCTATGACATACCTTTTTGCTGACCTTTCTCAGTTTGATTTGATATTTATCATGGAAAGATTCTCTGAAATGATTGATGTATTTGGAATACTGTTTGTGTAACCAGGCTAGGAGAAGATGTCATGTTGTTTGGAGGAGGAGAGCAGGAGCAAGAGGAAAATTGCAGGTTTCTATTGTACAAGTTACTTGTACTATTTAAATTCATTCTGTCCTGCAAGAGAACTCTGGACATGTTAGAGCATTTCTTTTTTTGGTATCAGATTGAACAAGTTCTCTAGAGATGGCTACTGGTGACTGGAGACAAAATGACCTTCTAACAAAATATCAAGAAACAAAATTTTGTGTATCTGTTGTCAGAGCCAGGTTAGGATATCAGCCTCCTGTGTTATGCTGTACATTTGGTGTCCAGCACAAGTTTAAAAATTAAACGGCAGCCTTGCCACACTGAGCAGTTTTATTACCAAAGAGTGCTTTAAAAAGCTAGATGATGAGTTTCTAGTCATTGCAAATTGTTGGATGTTGCCCATACAGTGATCTGTCAGGTAGTACCAGTTGGGTCCTATGTCACACAGCTCAGTGTTGTCCCTCCCAATAATTTGTACTGCAGACACTTTTCAACCACCTCACGTGCGTGTCTGAGACTGTATGAAGTAAAATTCCAAGTCTTGGAAGTGATACAGGCTTTTTCAGATTAATTTCTCTGTTATCTTTGTGTTTTACTATAATTCGTTGACTGTTTGTTTTTGTCCCCAGTTATTCAGTTCAGTGGAGTTTGGCAGAAGATGGCTGCTTCTTCATGAGGGAGTGGCACCAAACAGGTTCTACTGGTAAGAGCAAAAACGTCTCATTTCCTAGATGTGGCTTCCATGGATGTGCAATCGTATTGAAATGGGGGCTTGAAGGCCATGTGGATGAATGCAATCTGCACTGCTGATTTGTTGAGATTAATTTAGAACTCATATAAAAGAGGCATTATTCCTTATGCTATGTGCTTGAACAGCACTTGAAAATGGGGTCTTTGATCTAAGCATCATGCACAACTGAAAAATACTAAAAGATATTCTGAAGAAAACATTGATTAGGGAGGGGAATTTCTGTGGTTACCTGTGAATGTTTTGAGTTCAAATGCAACTCTATTTGGCATAAGCTTGTTTGCTTTTCAAATGAATACAAAGAAGAGAACAATCTGGTCTTGCTACCAGTGGTGGCCAGAGACTGAAGTCTTGGAGGCTTTGAGTATACTAGCATTTGTACCACAGGTAACAGTGGACATTCTCCAGTGTCTGTTGTTATGCTTTTAACTGCAGTTAGTCTTACTTTAGTCCTTGGAAGTGAGAAAGTTAACAACCACTGAACTAGGTTCACATAGTTCTTCATTATGAGCTTAAATCCTTCTGCAATACTGCTTCTAAGCAGCAGTGCAAGATTTCCAGTGAGATTTTGAAGTGTGGGGATCAGACACACTTAAGTTCCTCTTAATAAAACTCAGAATGTCAGTTACAGCATTGGCAAAATGTTTGCGAGTTTGATGACCCAGAAAAGTATCATATCTTTTGTCCCTCATGCAAGTTACTTCTCTACTGCCTTACCTTATGCTGTACATTGGCCATAACTTACATGGTTATGATAGAATTTGAGTATCTCACAGATTTTAATATATTAGATGTCTATAATGAATTATTTGACGTCACTCACATTCAAACACTTGCAGTGGCCACAACCACTGAAAAATAACCCCTGGACATAGGTCCAAACTTCATTTTGCAGTTTTTCACTACTAGCAAATTTCTTTGCATTATGAGTCTCATCTCCTTTACTTTCAGTCATCACAGATTTACCCAGTGATTCTGGTGTACCTATTCTCCAAACTTTGATTGCAGGCAGATCTCTTTGCATTTGCTTTGCATAACGGTGATTTGCATACCCAGTGTAACTTCCTGTAACCACACTTGCTGTAAAATACTTATCTGAAATACCTCCATGCTGTCATTGAACAGCAATTAATGTAACTTTGTCTTGTGAGGAAGGGAAAGCTCTGGAATGAAGACGACATTGGAATGTTTTCCTGCAAACATAATTACTCTAGTCTAAATCAAAGATAAGTTTTATTTTTTTTAAATTTCAACTTATTTCTCTTTTTGCTTTCACTGACGTAAACCTGTGAGACTTCTCATCAGCTCTTTATGGAGGCAGTAGTGCAGCAGAAGTTGTCTCAAGTCCTGGGAGGCTGTCCTTTAAAAGAGAAGCTTTTGATAAAATAGACATTTTGAAATCAGAAGGAACTGAACCAGATGATTAAAATTAGACTCCTGGGGTAGCTTCTAAACTATAAGTTTGTGCCTAAACCATAGATTTTGAATGTATCAAGATTCAGGAGTGGCATAGTCAAATATTTTCTTTTAATTTATGATAGAAGTAAGAGCTCTAGGTTAAATTTACTTCCAAAGTTAAATTTATATTTGGTCTGCAAAGAATATACCAGAGATTTTGTTTGCTGCTTCTGCCTTTTAATCCTTTCTCAGAACCTTTGTTAGCTGAAGCTTTCGCAAACTAAATTCAATTTTTAACTGAAACTTGGTTTTGTATATCTGTATAGACAGGGACATGTACATTTATGTCACTTCTCTTTTTTTCTTAAAAGACTCCTAACATGGTTTCAAAACATCAGATGCAAAAACACAGCCCCACACATCTCTTGTTTTTTTGTTTATTGGTTTTTTTTTTCTGGGCTAATAACAGCAGAAAGTCCTAGAAAACTGAAGACCCAATTTTTGAGACATCCCACAAAATTGTACTCACTGGAGAGGGTCAGAGAGCTGGAAAAAATGGCCCTATTCTTGGATCTTCATGTCCTGTACTGCACTCCATATCTTTTGAAGTTTTCCATCATTACTTACAGTAGTAGCTTGTTGTGAATTGAGCTGATGGATGCCTGCAATAAGAATAATGATGAAAATTATCATTTTCCCTTTCCATGGAACTCAAACTTTGAAGGCCTCTTAGAACCTAACATATAAGAGCAGTCAGGCTTGGAGCTTCAAAGGCAAAGAGTAAGTTGAAAAGATGAAAAGATGTTCCAACCACCCATCTAATTCCCTACAGCCATAAACAAAGCATGAAACTGCAAGCCTGTATTTTCACCTTGAACAAAATGTCCCTTGCATAACACACCTCGGTATAAGCTAGACTATACTTCTGCCATCAAGAGTAAAAGTATTACAACTTATGGAGTCAGTGTTGCATCTCATTCTGACTTATCTATCATCAGCAGCAGCTAAGAAAAAAAATACAGTTAGCTGCAATTATTTGGACTCTCTTTGTCCTCAAAACAATCCATTGTAGAAAACAATGTTGTTCATGTGTAAATGGGAACATATACACCACAGAGAGCAACACTGGGCTTTTTAATGTATTTCCATTTCTGTGCAGCAAGTACCTGAGGACAAAATAGGCGCTGAAGTATAGCCTGTTACACTCAGATTGTGGCCACTGCTGATTTCACATGCAAGAAAAATAAAAGGGAACTGGGTCATGAGAGGGTGCAGAAGTACAGTTAAAATCCAACTTCTACTGCAACATCTCAATAGCCAATGTTGATGTATGAGTTGAGTAAAGCCTTGCACCATGCCCTGTGGTTTGGTTGCACTACAGAAAAAAAACCAAAACAAAACATTATTATACATTTTGGCTTGGAAATATACAGAGTGTAATCAACCTGAAAACTCAGAAGATTGACTTTCACTTGTTCTTAAGAGCAAAAATGAACAGTGAAGGAAAAGGTCTTGAAGTCACAACCCTTCAAGAATAGTAGACAGTGGGGACACTCTCTTATTCCTGCTGCTTTGTCTAAATAAAATGGTTTTGAAGGATTCAACCAGGACACAGCTGGTGCAGAGAATGAGGGCTGTAATATCTGTGGAGAATAAGGACTATATTCTGACATCTGAGGAAGGCTGAGGAGTTGCTTTAACAGAGAGTGTTTCCACGAGTATCCAAACTAGGACTTTTCTAAAACCAAGAAGACATAAAGCAAAGCCTTTGACATCAGACCTCTTGAGGCTGCATTTATTTAATACTGCTTCTTTTGACAGGGACAGGACATCTGGAAGACTTTAAGGGATTTAAAGAGATTTGAATGATTGATGAAAGCAAAGATGCTTTTTTCTTGATTGCTCACTGATATTTTAATTGCCATTTTACTCTGTCGTGTGGTATTATAAATGGTTTGTAGGTCACTCTAAGTCTTGTGAATGAACATCACTGAGCTTGCTAGTTTTAGTCTTGAGAAGGCTCGGCCTGCAAAATCTGTCAGAGAAAATAGTGTCTTTTACAGATGCATTTTTTATATCTGATTCTGAGATAATTTTCTTTATTGCTTGCTTATTTTTGGCTGTTCTGGGAAACATTGCCTCTTACTACCACTCTAGAGAAATTTAAACCCCTGAAGAACAACATTAAAGCAATCTACTGTTGCCTACTGCATATCTCTAAGAAAACACTCTATGTAGAGACAACTGATCTCCTTGTAACTCATATGTATTTTGTATTCTTGTATCCTCTGTTTCATTAAGAGGACTCATTAACATGAAAATAGAGTCTTTGTTTATTCAGAGCTCCTCCGTTGCTGTTTTTTCATTCTTCTACTTGCAGCTCTAAGAGATGCCCTAACATCCACACTTGCAATGAAAGAGATTATAAATCACTCTGTGGAGGAAGATTTCAAATGGGGGATGAGCAGATAAAGTCAAACTTTTAAAATGAGAAACGCCTGTAGTTTTCTTATCATAAAAATCAAACCAGAACAAAATAAAAGGAGGAAAAAAAGGAATGTGTAATTCTCTGCCTCATTAAAATGTTGTAAGGATACATTTATGCTAGGCAGGCTTTAGCGATGGGCTACTGTAATACTGACAGCTCTAATAATTGCTATAATTTGGGTATTTTATCACATATCTGTTTGCATAATGTGGGTATGTGAAAGTGTTATACTGAGGGAAGTCTAATCGACTCAGAGAGTCCACTGTATTTTATGTGAAAAGAAACTGCACTGTACACAACCCCGAGGCTTTGCAGTTCTGCATTGTATCAACAATTTTCATGGTTTTTATTACATCACTGTGGCAGAAAAAATACATGGAAGATATCAAGGTGCTTAGTAGTTTTGGAACTGTGCTCTTTTAAAAATACCTTGACTATTAAGAAGGAGTATTCTAAGTGATATTAGTTTGGCAGGGTGAAACAGAAACTGCAAGTTAATATACGGCAATTATTGCTGATAGCACAGTGTACACTAATGTAAATGGCTTTAGGGGAAGAGAATGCAGTATATGCTAGTTGGGTAAGTGCTTTACCTAAAGACTTCTGAGTTTGTTTTTGTGATGTTTGGTGATTTTCTGCATACATTAATATAGTGTAATTTTGCTAGCAAATGCACTGAACTGTAGTGAACACAAATGTGCACACAATTGGTGTATCATTCATATTGGAAATTACTTTATTTTGTTTATTGAAGTGTTCCACTCATCTAGTCAAAATTCAGTGGTGATACTTTGAATCTAAATATTTGTGACCGCTATGCAAAAAAAAAAAAAAAAAAAATAGTTAAAGTACATATAGGCCAATATGCCCAAAATATATACACAGAAACCACTCATTAAAAGCTGTATTTTTATTCTGGTCCTCAGACCAAATCATGCCTTGAACCAGAAATTTTTTTCTGAAAGTCAGTAAGTCTAGATATCACAATTAGAGCTAGCCCTAACAAAATTTCAAATAAAAGGTTAAAAAAGCTTATTAAAATATCTGCAAAAAGTAATTTTTTAAAATCAAAATGACACATTTTCTAAGAAGAGTCTCAACTAATTTTATTCATAATCTAACCTTGAAAAAAATTAGGAGGCAAAAAAGAAATAAAGCCAAACAAGGCTGTTTTAAAAACTAACATAAAATGAACAATAGAAAATAAATTATTTTATGAAGCCATAATTATTAACTAGGTCAGTGCTATTGATTATTTAAAAACTTTTTTGGGCATAACACACAGACAAGCAAGTAGGAGAAATAAAAAAGAAATAAAACCACTCCATATTTGAAGAAGATTAGATAGCTTTAATAATGAGAGAACTGGAACACCTCAGCTGTGAAGAAAAGCTGATAGAATTAGGGTTGTTCAGCCTGGAGAAGATAAGGCTCTGGGGAAACCTTATTGTGGCCTTTCAATACTTAAAGGGGATTTATAAGAAAAATGGAGATGTGTGGGGACAGTAGTTGTAGGGCAACACTTTTAAAATTAAAAAGGGTAAATTTACATGAGATATAAAGAAGAAATTCTTTATCATGGGAGTGGTGAGACATTTGCCCAGATAAGTCATGAATACCCCATCCCTGGAAGCGTTTAATGTCAGGACAGGCAGGGCTTCAAACAACCAGATGTAGTGAAAGGTATCTCTGCCCGTGTCAGAGGGTCAGTCTAAATTATCTTTAAAGGTCTGTTCCAACTCAAAACATTCTGTGTTACTAAGATGATTGTCTTAATAGATAAAAAATACAGCTCAAGGCTTTCACATGCTATATAGGTGATACAAACTGATTAGAAGTAAAAACATAGCATAGTTTATGTCAGTTGCAGTAGGGTCATGTGTCCATGGTGTTAATGTTTCCCTGAAGAAATGACAAGAGATATGTCAGTTTTGTGAGAGATATTTCAATGTCTCCACTCTGACCTGTTTTTTTTCTGAGTATGAGGAGAAGAAAATTAATACAAACATTGTAAAAAAGCAACCAAGCAACCTTTCCCCTCAAACAATACAAAGATATGCACACACACTGAAAGGGAGAAAAAGATAAACCGGTGAGCAGCTGGGAGGACAGGTGAGTACATGGGCCTATATTTGTGTTTCTTTTTATGGGCAATAGCAAAGAGAGTTAATCTTCAGAGTAGAAATATAGAGTATATATCTTTTCTTTTCCAAAGGAGGCTAGAGACTGTATTTTAAAAGCTCTGACTGTGTTCATTGGAGCGGCTGAAAGAGCTGAAAATCAAGGGGGAAAAAAAAAGTGTCAAAGCCCTGTTAAAATCTTCATTATATTTCAGCAGTTGGAGCAAGCTGGGAGATCTGTCTCACTGTTCTTGTCAGATTTTGGCATCGTGAGATTTGCACACCCACCTAGGTGGACTGAGACAATTTAAATGGCATGGTATCCAGGTTGTTTACAAATGATACTGTGTATTGTGGAACAAGACCTTTTCATCACTGCAGGGCAACTGCTGGAGGCTGACAGGGAAGATGCCAGTCAAAGGGCACTGTGACAGCCTGTCCAGAAAATCATCTGTTTGATCTAACACATAGCCAGGCCCAATGAGTTGAAGCATACCTGAGATTTAATTTAAAATACATGTATTTCAAAGCTTAAATACGGTGGAGATGGGCACGTGGCATAGGGGTGCATCACAGGACACCCATGACAGATTTCAAGAGATCTGAATTAAGAAACTGACTGATGGGGAATAACAAAAATAGTGAGTTTTGCTTGGTTTCTGGATTTTGTTTCTTTTGTTGAGGGGTTTTGGGAGGTTTCTTTTGCTTCTCCTCAATTGAGCACCACACATTTGCTTCCAGCTGTTTTTGGCTTTTGGAACCAGTCAAACTGAAGGTCCAAGCCTCTGTAACACACATTGCTATTACCTTGCTATCATTTTTAGGCAGCTTCAGAGCTGCCAGTCTAAAGATAGAGATGACTTTCAGACAAGCAACACTGCCAGGGACCACAGTGAAGAGAAATCTGCAACCATAGCCCTTGCCATGCTGCTACTACTACCATTACTGATGGTGAGTAACATACGTTAGAGCTCTTTTTCAAAATTCAGTGCCTACAACATTTACCATTTTCTCACCAGACAGGTGAGTATTACATGCTGCCCAGCCAAAGTGCAAGGAAGCATACTATTAGGTGACAGCGTTCACCGGTTTTTCAGTGGATTTAGGGAAAACATCTGTCTAAAGTTTTCAGACAGCTGGACCCTACTGAAGCTCTGTCTTTTCGGTACAAATGAAGGCTGAAATATCTCAGATTTATCTTGGGAATTAGGATTTTATTCCTGTCTGACTTCCTGCGATACAAACTTGACAGCCTTATGTGGGTCAAAAAAGACATGCAGCATCCTCTTTCTGTTGCTGTTAAAAGACCATTTAGACTGGATTTATGATAAGTTGTAGTTCTTGAGAAACTGAGATCCAGAGTACGTATCTTTCTTCCCTAGACAAGGCTGAGAAAATTGCTTACAATCACACAGCAGAAGTTGATAGCCCTCTGATCTTCTGAGTCTATAATAATCAGATTCCCAGCTCCCAGTAGTGTCTTGAGAGAACTTGTAACTCATAGTAAAATCAAGATTTTTTTTAAAGCAAAACACAGCTCATCAATCCCAAATCCTTAGGTTGGTAGAGTTCCAGCGTGTGAGAGAAAAAGTGTTCTCAATCTTATTTGATTATCATGGGGACTGAGATGAAGCTGAAGATAAAACAGTAACTTGAATGTTTTCCTACAAGTCATAACTAAATAGAATCTTGACCATTTACCTGATTCTGCCTCCTTCCTCCCTTTAGAGTCTTATCCTCAACTTGTAAACAGGGAGAAGAGCTGTAATATACCTAATTTGTCCATTTGTACCTATAAAGAGCAATCTTTGAGAGGATGAGACAGCTGGCTAGCTAAAGTTAGCTGTGATTTTGTCAAGATCTATGTCAGGAAGGTTTCACTGCTATTTTCTATTATATGTTTAATGAGCAACATACCATGTTACCAAAGTTGACCTCGCACTCTTGCTGTAAATGACTTCCTCGTCTCCTCCAGAGCATGCTGACTGGGCCACAGCACTACTAGATGCCAGAAACATGTGTCTTAACACAGTGCAAAACTGTGATCCTATTAGATTGCACTAGAAGAGAAGCAGTAAAACAGGTAGATTTGGCCCATTATATCAAGGAGCTGAGTTCAGAAGCTATGACTAGAGGATACCTTTCTCTTTCTCTCCTGTCGAACCAGTACAAAGTTTCTTACAAAATAGGAAAAAGTAGGTGTAGGACAGAGGACTCTGAAAACAGGATCTAATCCTGGTAACTGAATTTTGTCCACTTAATTTAGATTCTCATTTTAAGACTTTCCTCCCAACCATTGTTACCAGCAATACCTCCCTGAGAATTCACATCCTCTATTTCAGAGTTTTAGCCAAGTTTCCTCTTTGGAGTTTCTCACAGAGATCTGTGGTGTTACTGCAAGGGGAAAGAAGACTTAGTTTGTTACTGTCCTCAAAGCTGTATGGTATGTGGACACCATGAGGTGGAAGGTTGTTGATAATCCTGTTCTAGGATTGTGGAAAATGATGGTGAGAGCAGTGACTTCTTGTGGCCTGGAAATCATACCACTACCCTCATTTGCCTACTCATCTCTTTTAGTGGTAATGGTCACCAGTTTTTTTTTATTCACGTTGTGAGGTGGCACTACATTGCTGTTTTCCATCAGTTCTAGAGAAAAGAAATCAAACTGGGTAAAGCATACTGTAGAATGGATTTGGCCCAGTGGCTGCCAGTTGAATTGCACAAAATTATATAATTTCATCTAATTGAATGATACTGGAAAAAATAGTCTAGAGATGGTAGCAGGGAAAATCTAATTAGGTTGTTGTCAGGGGAGATTTATAAGTCAGATTTAAAGAAACGAAGTGCTGATTTATGCCTGTTTGGGCTCTTTGTTTCTAAAACATGTCATGAGAATATGGTTAAGAGATGTTAAAGCTAGAAAGTATGTTCAAGGAATAATAAAATCTGTAAAATTTCACATAATAGGAACTGAACTAAAGAAACCACAAGAATTCCCTCCCACACTGAGCTCACTGGGACAGATTCACTAACCTCCGCAAACAAAGAAGGAACAGAATATCTGCAAACTCCTTATGGAGTCAAATTAGAAGTAAAAGAAAAAAGAGCCTGGAGGACTTTCAGGCTCTATTTTTGTCTCTGCCACATAACAACTGTGTGAACTTGGTCAAATCAATGAGGTCTCTGTGCTCTTGACTAATCAGTGGAGTTTATCTATAAAGCTGAGAACAAAAATTTTCCTCAACCTCTATTTCTAACTTGGTCTGCTGGTCTTGTATTTTTCCATAGGCCTTGGAACAAATCAGTCACATACAGGGAAGATTACTTAAAGGTTGATTGTCAAGCACTTTTGTGTCTTTGGACAAAAAGCTCCCTGTTCAGTGCTACATGTTACTATTTTTATGAATGGCAATTAGGATTTAGAGTGTTACACAAGCGTCGGTGAAACAAAAAAACAGGTGGTACTAAGGACTCCATGAACATCATCCACTGTTGTTGTTTTCATTCTATCCTTTAAAGCAAACCCAAAAACTTTCCATTCACTAAGTTGGAATAAGTTGTCACTTTTTTTACCATGAAGTGGCAAGATGTGTCCCAGAGGCAGTGGCAGAGCTGGTTTGCATTGGCAAGATTTACGATAAGGGATTCGCATGAGTGCTGAGGCTAACAGAAGATAAATCCCTAAAGGCAAATTCTACCAATAATTGAATTACTAAGCCATTATCATGTGCTGAACAGAGCAACTTTATAGCTCTATAGTGACAGGATAAAGCTTGTTAGAATATTTATGTTCATAGGACAACTTTGGCATAAGAATCTCTGAGAGTATGTTCTCTCTTCCACTGGTCTGTTGCATCTAATTAGTCTTTCTGTGTATTTCAATATATATGGAGATAGATGTGTGCTAATGTTGGGACTAGGAAGAAGGAATTGTGAAGGTCAGGAGACATCTCAAGATAACACTTTCAACACAAAGTCATCTGCAAAGTGCAACTGGAGTCTGATGTCCAGAAAGAGAAATGGGACAGGTTGCAAGAAGGGGAAGAGAGGACATAGCAGAGGTAAATGAACAGTTTTAATGATGAAGGGTCAAACTGGGTTTTCCAAGCAATGTGTCTTTTTTTTTGTTTGATATGGCATTGCATCCACCCCTAACCTACTCTGAGTCAGTGTCAATAAGCTCAAAATGGCCAGAGTTGTATGGATATCATTCCACCCACCTTAGTAGAGTCATGCTGCTGTCATTTATCTGCCATCCTTTGCTATATGAATAAATCATACTCATTTCCCCCCAAAAAGTGAGCGATGTTTGTAGGAGTCCTGACTCTGCACTTGTTCATTTCCTCTGAGACATGGAAAAGCTGCATAACATCTCTTTCCCCATGTAAAAAATGAACAATGTTTGTGCTGATTCTGTCTGTGAAAAGGACATAGTAGCATTTCTGTACTGGCCTTTCATTCTGGGCCGTTTATATTGAACATTCTGTAAAATAATATTATCTTTTATTACCTGACTTAAAAAACCTTTGATCTGGCTACTGTAAGCATCTATGGTAGAAGAAGCACATATAAAAAACTTTGCCATCAGGTTTCTTGTGCTTGTAGCCCCAGATATAGCGTGACTATCTGAAGTCAAGTATCAAAAACCAAAGGTATACAAAGCTACTTTCCAGAACGCACAAGCCCTTTAGATGGGGTCCTTATTGTCTGATGCTTCAAGTTCTTTGTTTATGAAAAATGGTAGTTTGCAATTAAGTGCAACAAATGGAGGCTTTACTCTCTTCACAATGATGCTATTTTGCAGTTCTGAGTGGTCTGACTCCCTTACAAGCCTCATGAGTTCCCAGCATCCATAAACCATTGCTTTTGTCCCTAGAAAGTGAAAAAGATAGAAGAGGTGAAAACCTCAGGATAACAGGGTCTTTATTGAATTTCTTTGGCTCAGAAGAGCTAACAGATCAAGGAAGCCAAGGTTTTAGAAATGTTTCAGACAGAGATGGCAAGGGGTTGGTCACTACAGAAATATGCCAACTAGCATTCTCTGTGCAATGGGCAAAGCCAGGCTGTTTTTGTTTGATTCAGCCTGCTTCTGAACAAGAAGATTCGTGGACTTTTCCCTGTGCTACTTCTCACGGTGGATGTAGAATCTGCTTTCAGAGCAATTACTGTGCTGCAGTAATATTGATCTGTGGAACTCTCCAGTGCAGATGACTGCTTAGTGATTGATAGGGATTAACATTTTAGGAAACAACTTTGTAATAGGACACTGGGGGTCCTATATTTTTCATAGTGTGAGCATCTGTGTAAAGGCAGTGGAGTCACTGCCTTGCAATCCCTTTGGCTTTTTTAAATCCTCATTTTTACAAAAGACTTTCTTGTCCTCTTTCTTTTTCTTTTTTCAAAAGATCCAGACAATAGCATCAACAAAACACAAAAAGCTAGTTGCAAAAACACAACGAGCACTGTTCAGCAGAAAGTGTTGCAAGCATATCTCTGCTGTACTAAGTACCAGGGAGTATTACAGAGAGACTGAGACTAAAGGGATAGACAAAGTTCATGCTGGCATTTTACCATAAAGTGAAAATATAGACTATAGCAAGAAGTAAAGTTTGTGGGTATATGAGTGATTGGGTTTTGAGAACAGATAATGAAAGGGAAGAATTAAGAAATATAAGAAGAATGTGCTGCTGGCATAGCTAATGAGAGTTGCTTGGAATAGGACACGGCAAAGTTTTGGACAACTGTGTACTTTTAGGAAAATTTCTAAGAGAAATCAGTAACTGTCTGGATCACAGAGTGTTGTCCATCCATACTCTTGTTCTCTGCAGGGTGCTTGGTTCATAAGCTATGATATGTGCAGCACTTTTCCTTCTTTACCTTGTGAAGTGTACCTTGACTGGGTTTCACTGACCATGTGCACAAAAGACAATGAAGTAGAGCAGGCAGTTATATCAAGTTAGAAACACTGAGTTTAAGCATTTGGTGTCATCTGGGGCAAATCCAGCATGTAGTTTCCTTCTTCCATGTGTAAAGCTTGTATTTATTTATCTCTGTAGCTTTGAAATAAGTTTTTTATATATATATATATATATGTATGCACCTTGGTATGATGTGTGTATATATATGTATAAGGACGAAATTGGTCATTTGGTCATCAGTCACAACTGGAATTTCTTTGTAATCATTTAGGTGTCTTAATTTTATTTCAGACTGATGCTATGGGCTTAACACTGTTGATTAATAATATTGAGACTTGTAGAAGCATATTATCCTCCTCAGCTTCTAAAGAGGATCATTTTTTCCCCCAACCAAAGGAAAAAGCTAAGAAAGCCTACTAATAGTATAGCTGCGTGCTCAGTAGTGTTGTGGTAGATCTGATTTACATAATAAAAATCAAGATGTCTGATATATATATTCCAGAGTTCCTGGCATCTTGTTTCCAGTAGATACTTTAAGAGGTAATTGTGTGATGCATGTAAAAGAAGTTTTTTATATACAGAGTACATTTATCTCAGGTGCAGTATAACCAAGAGGGTGGCATTTATCTCCTGTATATGCTCATTGTGGTCAATATTGCATTTCTGAATGTCTCCTAGACTTTTACATTGTATATAGTAAATAATAAAGCTGAGGTAAGCTGTATAAGAGACATTACTCTCAGAGAAAATGACACAGGACATTTTCTTTCCCCTTCACTTAGAATCCATAATTCATCTGTAATTCATGTTCTTACATGTAGGTAATAAACATGTTTCAGGTCTGTCAAGTTACCTGCTTTGGGACCTTTATGTGGATGTCTGTAGTGTAGACGCCCAGATATCTTCTATTCAGTGAGGCTAAACAACCTTTCCTAGGGTAAAGTTTATCTTCTCATGAAGTCATATCTAACACCTTTCAGATGAACCACAGTGCAAAACTGCCTGTTTCTTCTCACTGCCTGTGAATATAAGTCAATTAGCTCAGAGTTAAATATCTGTAGTGTGTAGCTAGGTAGGATGAATATTACTTTGTGTCATTTCAGGTGATATTGGGGGCATGTATAGAGAACTATGGCAGGGAACAGTACATGGAACAAGATAGTACGATACAGGAAAATGGTGACTTAAAAAAAGTACTAGTCAGTAAGCTCTCAGCAGAATGCAGGTGAGAGTGATATGTTCCTGAATGTCAGCTGTGTACAGATAATATTTATTTAAGCAGATATGTATTGTATTTCATTTGTTCATTTAATATTACAGGCCTGACCTTGGCTTTGTGCTGTCACAAGCAAATTAAGCCTATTATATATGAAAACAATGGAATGTGTATTTTCTTAAGAAGGAAGAAAGATCTAGCAGATAGGAAGATCTGGACATGGTGGTTCTCTCTACCTCAGATGACTTTTATGACTTGAGGAGCTCCCTTAGATTTTCTGGGCCTTAGTTTTCATCTTTATTTATCATCACATTTGTAATTTGCAGGGGTTAGGAGAAAATAAAGAAGCCCTTGAGTAGATAAAAAATGTTTGTCACTAGTCATGTTTCAGCCTTCCTTGTTCTGTACATCCTTGGGACAATTGATGGTTTAATTCTACCTTGAGTTGAAGCTTCTGCAGTCCCAATACTGGCTGTCATAGTGTGAGAGTAATAGGCAGATCACTACAGATGTAGCCTTCTAACTTTCAGGGCTTGATGGATCCAGATATTTATACTCTACTCTTAAGACGTTTAAGAGCTGGATGTAAATTATTGCTCATATCACAATTGAAAATAGCAATTGCAATCACGTCACTTCCACCAGTGAGACTTCTCATTAGTGCATTGTCAGTCTTTGCCTGAGAAAATGCAATAGAGGTGTTTATTTGGGTCAAAATAGCACTGTGAGTAGGATGCTCTCAAAGCACCTGACTATAGACTCACAGGCTTTAACTAGGGCAACAAGTTCTTTGCTGGATGAGTACCATTGTTGCATTTCTCTGAAGAGACAAAGTGTTCCAATCCATGGAGTGTAGTTCTTGTTTCTTTGGAGAGTTCATGTTCCCATGGTGCTGTGTGAGGTCAGGAGGAGAAATGCATTGACTAGGCTATGCTCTGTCTTCTTCAGTAGCCCAGTTCCAGGTGTGCTTAAAGCCCACTTGAGTAAATAGGAGTAAAAAGGAAATATGCCAAATTATAAACTTAGTCCTGCAGTTTTTTAGAGATGGTTGTCATTAGCATTTGTCTATTTCAAACTGAATTGCAACTATCACGCCTAGCATTTTGGCCCTAAATACACAGATAACAGCAGGTAATGGAAAAGTGACCTAGGAAGGTACTGGCTTTCCACCCACTTAATGTCAATTATGAGAAAGCAGAGATTTCACATAGAAGCTGATTGTTTAGGAGAAAAAGATCATGCCATAAATGTCATTAAAAACAGAGAAGAGGTGAAAGCAATGCTTGCTCAGAGTCCTTTCTGAAACTTCCTGTCCCCAGCAAAGGAGAAGAAAAAAATCCAAACCTTTTCTAGCTAGAGAGTTGTTACAGATTTTGTTTAGTAAAGCTGAGGATTAATCAGGACACAAATAGTCTTATTAGTAATATTTCTGTAATGATTGTTAGTTAACGCACATGATGATAAAGGTCTGGAGCTACCTCTGATTACAGTCAGTGAGAACTGAATTAAGATCTAAATCACTACTTGAACCTCACTTTTGATTTCCTGAAAAATAATGAGGTTTTTGAACAGAAGAGCATCTAATTTGTCTATCACTGGAAATGAATATTTTGCGTCCCTGATGCATCTGTTGACTTGGAGGTCAGGCAGCTAACAAGAAGCTGGTTGTTGAGTCCTTAGATTTAATCTAGGATTATGACTTGGATGATAGGACTAAGACCAGAAGCAACACTTTTTTGCTTCTTTGTTGATTGTCAGAGATGCTGCTGATACTGCTGTACAGTGGAACTGGCAAATACTTGCCATCTGTACCATCATAATTCAAACCACCGGCTGTTTTGGACTGTCTAAGGTAGTTGTGGAGGCAAGAAGTGATAGTCCAGGGGAACCTCAACAATGGAAGCAAAGCTTGAGTCCATAAACACCTTATTTGCAGTGTTCAATGTCTTTATGTTGTTGCTGTTAATTCAGAGTGAATACAGTCATTTTCTGAGTCAAACTGACATTTCTTTTGTTAACGGAACACTGTTTTTATTAGATGGGGAGTGATAAAATGTCTCCGGATAAAATGGGGTTTTAAAATTTCTTAATTAATGAGGGAATATTGATCATTAAGAGTGTCAATTAAGCAAATGTGTATAAAATGTCCAATACAAAGGAACAGCTATAATTAGTGTGCTGGCACATACTAATATTCCATCAATTACTGTCTTCTGTATCCCATCCAGAACTGAAAAGCATCCTTCTGACTAAACCAGGCATCAATGAGAACAGAAACAAGCCTCCAAGTGCTAAGAAGTGAATGGGTCAGAAATAAAAATCTCATAAGTACAATTACATTGACTTGATTAAATTATAGAATTATAGAATTTCTTTCAAATTTTCAAGTTAATTTTAGGGAAAACTCCTAAATGCTTTCAAAATTACCATCTCTTGCTTGTGAAGGAGAAGTTTAGGTACAGCTAAACAGGATGTCCTGTAGAGTTAATATCTTGGACATTCATGGTATCTGTTGTTTTTAATGCCTTTGTGTCAATCTATATTTTACAGGTCTATGATGGGGTCTGGTAGAGAGCCTGATCTTGTGCACCTGGAAGCAAAGACAGTGGATGGTCGTAAGTAAATCAGCTTCCAAATATTGTGGCATTCTGAATTGCCATTCTATCCCTGTAACCACACAATACCATTATGGAAAACTGACTTTCCTTTAGTGATCCACTCATAAGGGATAAGGGCCAAGGCAATCTATCAGAAGAGTTGTCCCAGCAAGCCAAAAAGTTGAGATAAACACTGTGAAAGGGGACAGAAATGCGATACGAAAGAATAGGTGATAAGCAGTAATTGGAGATAGTATGTACAGCATTTTTATTTCTTCCTTTGTGATTTTTGTTCATGGGAATGTGGCATTGGAGAGAAGTTCCTGGGTCACAGAGCCTAACTGCTGTTGTTTCACACAGTACATAATATTACTTTGTTCATAGCTTTATAGTTTGAACAGACCAGGGATACTTTGCCTTAGGTGTACTGTCTTTGAAAATACCTCATTTCTCTCACATCAGAAACCTTCTAATGACCAGCCTAAGTGTTTTCTTCACTGTTATTTCTTGTCCTGTCACTGTCCATCACTTTCATCAGCATCTCTCCCTCCCTGCTTTGCCTCTTGAGATGCTTTTCTCCATTTCAGGAGCCTCCTTTAAATGAAACTCCAAAATCTCCTAATTGGCTATAAATTCTCTCAGGCAGCCTAAGCCACCCGCTAGCTTTTTCTCCTCCCACCCATGCTTCCTCAGATTTATCTTTGAGCTCCATTGCCTTTGCAGATCTTCCTCCATGGATTTCTTTTCCATAACACTGGGTTACCTCGGGCATCACACTGGAAGCCTGGCTGCCATAGATCTTGTCATTATAATTCCACATTGTTTCCCCTGTAAATAGCAGCTTTGCTGCAACATAACAAGCAGGTTTTTTGCCATTTGCAATATAAAAAAATTAGCGATACAGTCAACTCCTCTAAAAATGGACAAAATTATCCCCTGAACTGTCAGCAGTGTTACTTAAAATATGTATTTTGTCATCAGAAACTTAAAAAAAAAATTCTGAAAAGGAAACTGTAAGGTAATCAGTTTTTAACTCATTGAAATTTAGCATGAAAGAGAATTTTTTTGGAAGATAAATTTTGAAAAGAAATTATTGCAATGGAAGCCATAAAGTTTTAAAGGTCTTTACATTTCAAGATATGCAAGATTAGTAAAAGTGAAAGAATGTATTGTCTCTCTTTTCGGTTGTGATCTCTTATTATGATTTCTCCTCTCAATTTCACTTACCTGAATATGGTGGCAAGGCTGGAAACATGAGATTTTCCATTTGTCAGGACATACTAAAAGAGAATGAAATATTGTAACAGGGCAATGTCTATTTCAACACAAAATATTACTGTCATAAGGCATTAAGAATTTGAGGTCATTAAGATGAAGCACTACAACTTATATTTAAGGAAGTGTATTCTGTGATACTTTTGAGGGATGTTCAGCTCACAGTGGATGGAGAAAATGCCATGCTCCAAATGCTGTGAATAGTTGTGTTTGAGTTCTAAAACTGTAATAAGCACCTTTTGTAAAGCTATAGCACATTTCTGCAAAAGAGCTGAGTGCTTAACAAATTAGTAAGCTTTATTACAATACCTAAAGTGGAAACCAAAACACAGGTAGATGAAACTGGCTTCACTGACGAGTCAGGCATACTAGTAAAGAATTGTGGAATAAACAATTATCATTCATCAACTGAGCTCTGATAACTGATTATCCACATTTGTATTGGATTAGTTTTGAGGCAGCACTTAAGTTTTAAAACTTAAGTTTTTCTGTTTAGGCAGTGGCAGAACTACTAATGTAAATATAGCAGCGGTGTCAAACCTTCCACCAGTGGTGACTCCTCTTGCAAACCCATCTTTTGGATGAAACTTCTCCTCAGAAGGTCCCCAAGTCATCTTATTGGCAATACAAGAAAATGTGTTGGATTTTTTAAATGCACTGTCTCGTTTACCCATTGTTTCAGGAAGTGTTGGTCTGTGATGCAGGACTATGGTGGGTAGCTGGAAGCAGTAACCTTGGAACATATCACAGCATTTTTGACAAAAGTAATTTGGTAGCCTTTCAGGTCACAGCATTTTGAGACTGAGACAGACTAAGACTGTGCACATGGTCCATTACTCTAGTTGTCATGACCAGCTTGGTATATTCACGTCTCTTAGCTACTTCTTTTAAGTGCTAAATCAATCTCCTTTTCCTGGGCAAAGTAATAACTCCAATGGATGAACAAACCTTTCTCCTCTGGAATGAAGCAGGTGTGTTATTGCCAGTGGGCTGATGGGGTGAAGTGTTTCGAATTCAGAAAGGTACATTTATTCCAAGCCTAAGGGTAATTTACAAATAATTTTCTTTGTTTTTTCTTTTTTTTTTTTTTTTGTGTGGGTTTTGGTTTTTTGTTTGGTTTCTTTTTTTAAATGTTCTTGCATTTACTTACTTATACTTTGTTTGCAGTTTCTCTTTGGAAAGTTAACCAAGTGTAAACATTCAATAAAGTGATTAAATTTGAGAAGGTAGACTTGCCAAAACAACGCAGGGAGAAAGAAGGAAAGAAAGGGGAATGGTGTGGAAACAGCCACACAATCTGTACAATGAAATAAAAGATCTTGAAATGTAAATATAACGGCTAATCAGAAAACTACTGAACTCAGTATGAATAAGAAGAAACATCTCACTGTTGTGCTGGTATCTTTTCCAGCATAAGCTGAGTATTACAACTGCAGCTTCAGGTGAGAAGAAGTAGAAATGTCAGCAGCATACAGTGTTAGTCCATCTCCCTGGCAGGGTTGTTTGAGAACACCTGTCAGCAATAACCTTAGTATTGGGCTTTCCCTGCTAGAACACCAATAACTCTCTGCTCTCTGATTATAGTCTGTCTGTGCATTTTATTTATTGTGTAGGTATACATAATGTAAAAGGTTTACAAGGACTAAATTAGGAGTCTCTTATCAGGCATAAATCAGTATAACTTCAGTGGCATGTTGATTTACTGAGGATCTGGCTAGCGATGTTGTACCTGAATGAGTGCACATTCTTTCTACTGTTTTTTGGGGTTTTTTTCCCCTTGAGATCCAGAAAAATCTGGACTCCTGAACACATCATGTCTCATCAAACTAGGGTGCAGGTAATGATGAACAAAATGAGTACAGACTGTGCAAATTAGTTGTATTGATGGAGACAGATTTGCAATCATTTATGTTTTTAATTCCTGTTGTGAGAGCATCGGGCAAATTTCCATCCTGTCAAAATGATGGCTTTGTTTACATTTTAGAGGCTTCAGGCCCAATCCCGTCAAGCTGGGACTGAGCACACAGTAGTAAAACTGATTTTTCTGGTTGGAAGAAGTTCATATGAACCTTATCTCACATTTCCATTTGTACACTTGAGAGTCCCTGGTGTTCCACTTTGATTTTGGAACAGGATCAAAAGCGAACCAACAAAGTCAGCAGGAATTGTGACAATTTTTTGCCTAGTTTCAGGTAAACACCCTAGTAAGACAATTAATCTCCTACAGTTTTTTTCCACACAATAAGCTTCTCTTTGTTACATTCACCACCACAGTCAGCAGGCAGAGTGACTGGTAAGAGTTAAACCTAGGTTTGCTGAAATGCAGCTTGAAATAATTTTCAGAACATAATGATATGTGGGCTTTAATATATGAGTCCTGAAAGATCCTTAATTAATGGGCTTATCTGATGTAAGCTAGAGAAAGTTATCCTGCTAAGGCTTGGTTTGAGCTAATTGACATGAGAGGTGATTTTTGTTTCAAGTGATGCCTACTGAGGAATCCTGACTGTTGGTGAGAATGAGAAAGATGGATTTCTACAAGGCATTTGATGACTGAGTATCCACTAGCCATCTAGATAATGGTGAAGCTGACCCAGAGAATGTCCGTGACAGATTCTATAGATGCAACTCAAGAAAACCATTACATTTATGAGATGTGCATTCATTTATGTAGACGTCATCTGGTTTTGAGTAAAGTTTTTCATTTGGGGTGGTGATTTCTTTAAACAGTAGATGAAAGAAAGTAGGGGGTTTTCTAATGTGTTAGCAAAAATTTAGGATCTCCTGGTATTTAAAAAGTACTTTTAATTTCCTTTGATTGTTTTTTGCTGTCCTGATTTACACAGAAACTTTTCTAATTGAAAGGTAATTTAGGTGCTGCTGTGATTGCAGGTAAGACCAAAGCCTCACCTGGGATCATCAGGCATGCTCTGCTTCCTGATCAACAGGAACTGAGCAACAAACTTTTGCTAGGATTTTGATTTCTGTTTTCACACAGCATTGCTAGGAAGAATGAAATAATCACTGCTGTGGAAAAACGAGTGAGCAACCTAGCCTGACAGTCTTTGGCTAACATAGTTAGGGTGGTTAATTAATTCTTGTAGTGCCCTAAACCTGTGCAGTGATTTTTTTTCTTCCTAATCATGATTAGTATTTTTCCCTAATCATGATTAATATTTGTCTTAACATCTGTTAGCTTCTGTAATTATATCCTTATGCCAAAAATGGCAGAGGATATACTTTCCTATGTCAAGAAAGCTTCCTGACTGAATTGTAACATAAGAGGAATAGCATCAGGATAAAACCAGATTTGTGAGTAGTTTGTAGAGGAGATGGCTTCATTAAACTGATCTTCATTACTAGTTAATTGCTTTGCAGTTGCTGAGTCCTAGAGACCTGTAAATATATTCCCATATCATAAATATTTCACAAGTCAGCATTCAGATCAGATGGAAATAGATACAGACCAGTCATTTTGTTTGTTTCTCAAAAAAAGGAGTAAAAAAATAAAGTATGGGAGAAATGTAATTGAATTGTGGAACTCATTGCCATAGGAGGTTGTGGATGCTGAAGGTGTACCTGGACTATCAAAGCACCTGTATGAATTCTTATAACCTTTGCTAGATGTCTGTTATCAATTGCTGTTTGAAAGAGATTACAGGCCTGGGTTTTTCAGGTAAGATATGTTACTGCCAGGCTCTTGCAGTTCATGAGATTCAGGATGCCAGTCATCCTTCAAAAGCTGTTTAGTAATGAACTGGGATGCTCCATAGTAAATCTGGAAGACAAACAAGTTGTAGGTTATGCAGATGCTCTTAGTGTAAACTCCTGATTTGCCCTGAGTGAGTTTATTTGTATAGAAAAGGACAGATTCCTCAATGAATGAAAGACAAGAAAAATAAAAATGCTACATTTGCAGTGAGTACAGAGAACATTTTCTTTACCTCTCCTTGTGATCAGATAGTTTTTCAAAAGATTCACATGCAAGCTTAGATTAGAAAATATTGAGTATTAAGGTTTCATATCTCATCAAAAATACCACGACAACAAAGTGTCCTGAAGAAAGTCCTACTCTACTTTATGAAGGGATTTGAAACTACCGTATACTTTTATAGAAGCTCACCAACCTCCAGTAACCACCACCAACCTTACATTTCCACCAGCTGAGCCAAGAAATGTCTCCGGGACAGGCTGGATGCATTTCTCTTGAGAACATACTTGCAAGGAGTTTGAGTTAAACAGAAAAGACTAAAATCTTTCATGGCACAGGGTCTCCTTAGCTCCTAACTTTTGCTGTGTGTTAGCATTTGCAATTCTCTTTCCCCATAAACAATTTAATTTTGTCAGAGATTTCTCATACAAGATGTCTCCTCCATTCTTGTGTTCTGTGACTTGTCTTGCTTCCTCTTTAGAAATAGCTGCTATTCCCCGAGAAGAATCCTACTCTAGGTGTCTAAACTTGTCAAAATCAAAGTGTCTAGGGGTGTAAGAGCTCGGAGTTGTCCTGTTATTCTCTCCAGGCACAGCGTGACTTTGTTATGGTGTATTAAAAACAGCAGCTGTTGGTGGAGGTGAGGGTTGTGGAAATGAAAAGCATAATGTCCTAATTACCTATGACAGGCAAAACATCTGTGCAGGAAATCTAATGAAATTAATTCCAGAGCTTAGCAACTGAATACATTAATTGACATTAATTAATGTTAAATTACACAGCTCTGCCAATGGAATCACATAAAATGTCCATGAGAATCAAATGCTGAAACAAAATCCTTGAGTTAATGTGAGCACAGCAAAACTTCCCTTTGGAAAAAAAAAAAGGACGGATCCAGGCACTGCAAGAAGCTTTCTTTTCCTTCTTTCTGTCTCCTGTATCAGAGAGAGAGCTTTTCTTGGTGTGCACATCTCAGGGTTTGTCTGTTTGGGAGATTAGCTTAAGCAATTTTTGTGCTCTGCCCTTTAGTAGTTATTACTGGCATTTTAGAATTGAAGCCATGGAGAATTGCACTGTAAAAGTTCACAGGAATTGCCTTAGTAAATCTTCATCAATAGTACAATCACTGCTGCACAGACTCCTGTGATCACAGCAGAAATTGACATAGTCCCCATTCCTCCATTAAATCAGGATCAAAAAAACCTTCAGTCACGTCTAATGGATGTCAACCTGGTCTGCTTTTTTAAATGTCCTGTGGACAAGATTCCTTAATGTTCTTTACTGGCTGGTCCCAGTGTCACCCATCCTGTTACCTCCCTGTGCTTCTCATGCCTTGTTTGCATGGCAAGTATTAATGAGGTCTCCCATCAGTCTCCTCTTCTCCAGGCTGAACAGTCCCAGATCCTGCAGCCTTTCCTCATGAGAAAGATTCTTCAGTTCTCTGATCATCTTGGTGGCCCTGTGCTGGACTCTCTACAGAAGTTCCCTGTCCCTCTTGAGCTGGAGAGCCCAGAACTGGACAAAGTACTCCAGATGAGGCCTCACAAGGGCAGAGTAGAGGGGAAACAGAACCTCCCTCAACCTGCTGCTCACACTGTTCTTGATGCATTCCAGTTTATTGCCAACCAAGACTTCCAGGTCTCTCTCTGAAGAGTTGCTCTCCAGCAGTTCGACCAGTTCGACCCCCAGGCCTGTACTGGTGCTTGGGGATTCAGGATTCTGCACTTGTCCTTGTTGAACCTCACGAGGTTCCTCTCAGCCCAACCCTCAAGCTGGCTGAGATCCCACTGAATGGCAGCACAGCCTCTGGGGAATTAGCCAGTCCTCCCAGTTTGGTGTCATCAGCGAACTTGCTGAAGGTCATTCTGACCCTTCATCCAGGTCATTGATGAAGATGTTGAAGATTGGCCCCAGAACTGAGCCCTGTGGAACCCCAAGCTGACTGTCTTACTCTGCATAGCTATGATGTAATGGATCATATGTCCTCTTCTTAGTTCTCTGGACATCTCCGTAACTTTATAGAGATTCTGAAAAATACAGTCTCCCCGGCCTAGACCAAATGTCTTGGAAACCAGTAAAGTCTCATGACAACAATTAACAATTTTCTTAATAAGCTTCAATAGAGGTTGCATTCAGGAAATATTATCAATGACTCAGATTTAGACAAAAAGTCTAAACAATATTGCCCAGAGCATCTTTCAGCTTCAGTTTCTTCTTAGTTTAATGGGTCATTTGCCAGTCTCTTCTGACAGGAATATTAGACTGCACTATAGCTACAACAGAAAATTCACCAGGGAATTAAACTCCAGTAAATGTTCAACATTTGCATAGGCCATATAGGAGGTAGTTTTAAGTCACACTTTTTTAATCCTAGCCAGCTTTTCTTATCTAGTAAAATTAATTTTAAAAACCTTTCTAAAAGAAAATCTACTTTTGGTGCTGACAAATTCTCCACTAAGTTTGGTATCTCATTATATACATCTTCTCAAAATTATTTGGTCGTTTGAGTCAGCAGTTATGAGCATGTGGATTTTCCCCCTAGTTCCAGAGCACTTACACAGAAAAATGTCAAACTTCCAGATTTCCAGCTTTGCAATCCTGCTGACACATTTGTAGTTTTCTATCTGAACTAATTGCACATTTTTCTCAGCTGATAAGCTTTGATTCAGGTGCTGATTTGGCACAGCTTTTGGCCTTTTGTTATACTCAGATCTTCCTTGTCCATGTTCTCCTGCATAATAAAGCCATTGGGACAATATAGATAGTGGGTAAAATGACAGAACTCCAGAAAACTCTGTAATTTCAACCTTCTTGCACTAAGGCTCTGCGAAGAGCCAGAGCAAAATCCAAGCATAAGAACAGTGACAGCTTCCACATTTAGCTGTCCATTGCCTAAGAGACGCTGGAAAACTACACTGACTCCTGTGTATGTAGTCACTAGACATGGCTACTCTCTCCACGGGTTTTCAAAGAGTTGGCAGAAAGCTAATTAAGAAGACTCCAGCTCAGTGCATCCTATTCATATTGACATTTTTCTTCTCAAGCTGCCTCACAGCACTGACATCAACTAACAAGAAAAAACAGGTATGAGAGAAGAGTAAAGAAACTTGGATGTTGTGTTTACTTTGCCTTCATTGCCTATTCCTCTGATGGGAGATGATGGAGAGAAGTCATGTTGCTTCACATCAGACATCTCATGTCCACAGCTCTGGACGCCCTGGAACANAAAAAAAAAAAGGAGGGATCCAGGCACTGCAAGAAGCTTTCTTTTCCTTCTTTCTGTCTCCTGTATCAGAGAGAGAGCTTTTCTTGGTGTGCACATCTCAGGGTTTGTCTGTTTGGGAGATTAGCTTAAGCAATTTTTGTGCTCTGCCCTTTAGTAGTTATTACTGGCATTTTAGAATTGAAGCCATGGAGAATTGCACTGTAAAAGTTCACAGGAATTGCCTTAGTAAATCTTCATCAATAGTACAATCACTGCTGCACAGACTCCTGTGATCACAGCAGAAATTGACATAGTCCCCATTCCTCCATTAAATCAGGATCAAAAAAACCTTCAGTCACGTCTAATGGATGTCAACCTGGTCTGCTTTTTTAAATGTCCTGTGGACAAGATTCCTTAATGTTCTTTACTGGCTGGTCCCAGTGTCACCCATCCTGTTACCTCCCTGTGCTTCTCATGCCTTGTTTGCATGGCAAGTATTAATGAGGTCTCCCATCAGTCTCCTCTTCTCCAGGCTGAACAGTCCCAGATCCTGCAGCCTTTCCTCATGAGAAAGATTCTTCAGTTCTCTGATCATCTTGGTGGCCCTGTGCTGGACTCTCTACAGAAGTTCCCTGTCCCTCTTGAGCTGGAGAGCCCAGAACTGGACAAAGTACTCCAGATGAGGCCTCACAAGGGCAGAGTAGAGGGGAAACAGAACCTCCCTCAACCTGCTGCTCACACTGTTCTTGATGCATTCCAGTTTATTGCCAACCAAGACTTCCAGGTCTCTCTCTGAAGAGTTGCTCTCCAGCAGTTCGACCAGTTCGACCCCCAGGCCTGTACTGGTGCTTGGGGATTCAGGATTCTGCACTTGTCCTTGTTGAACCTCATGAGGTTCCTCTCTGCCCAACCCTCAAGCTGGCTGAGATCCCACTGAATGGCAGCACAGCCTCTGGGGAATTAGCCAGTCCTCCCAGTTTGGTGTCATCAGCGAACTTGCTGAAGGTCATTCTGACCCTTCATCCAGGTCATTGATGAAGATGTTGAAGATTGGCCCCAGAACTGAGCCCTGTGGAACCCCAAGCTGACTGTCTTACTCTGCATAGCTATGATGTAATGGATCATATGTCCTCTTCTTAGTTCTCTGGACATCTCCGTAACTTTATAGAGATTCTGAAAAATACAGTCTCCCCGGCCTAGACCAAATGTCTTGGAAACCAGTAAAGTCTCATGACAACAATTAACAATTTTCTTAATAAGCTTCAATAGAGGTTGCATTCAGGAAATATTATCAATGACTCAGATTTAGACAAAAAGTCTAAACAATATTGCCCAGAGCATCTTTCAGCTTCAGTTTCTTCTTAGTTTAATGGGTCATTTGCCAGTCTCTTCTGACAGGAATATTAGACTGCAGAATAGCTACTTCAGAAAATTCACCAGGGATTTAAACTCCAGTGAATGTTCAACATTTGCATAGGCCATATAGGAGGTAGTTTTAAGTCACACTTTTTTAATCCTAGCCAGCTTTTCTTATCTAGTAAAATTAATTTTAAAAACCTTTCTAAAAGAAAATCTACTTTTGGTGCTGACAAATTCTCCACTAAGTTTGGTATCTCATTATATACATCTTCTCAAAATTATTTGGTCGTTTGAGTCAGCAGTTATGAGCATGTGGATTTTCCCCCTAGTTCCAGAGCACTTACACAGAAAAATGTCAAACTTCCAGATTTCCAGCTTTGCAATCCTGCTGACACATTTGTAGTTTTCTATCTGAACTAATTGCACATTTTTCTCAGCTGATAAGCTTTGATTCAGGTGCTGATTTGGCACAGCTTTTGGCCTTTTGTTATACTCAGATCTTCCTTGTCCATGTTCTCCTGCATAATAAAGCCATTGGGACAATATAGATAGTGGGTAAAATGACAGAACTCCAGAAAACTCTGTAATTTCAACCTTCTTGCACTAAGGCTCTGCGAAGAGCCAGAGCAAAATCCAAGCATAAGAACAGTGACAGCTTCCACATTTAGCTGTCCATTGCCTAAGAGACGCTGGAAAACTACACTGACCCCTGTGTATGTAGTCACTAGACATGGCTACTCTCTCCACGGGTTTTCAAAGAGTTGGCAGAAAGCTAATTAAGAAGACTCCAGCTCAGTGCATCCTATTCATATTGACATTTTTCTTCTCAAGCTGCCTCACAGCACTGACATCAACTAACAAGAAAAAAACAGGTATGAGAGAAGAGTAAAGAAACTTGGATGTTGTATTTACTTTGCCTTCATTGCCTATTCCTCTGATGAGAGATGATGGAAAGAAGAGAAGTCATGTTGCTTCACATCAGACATCTCATGTCCACAACTCTGGACCCTCTGGACCAGCAGAGACAAACAGCTTTTTTCTATAGTGCCTCAGAAAGTCTAATGCCACAGTAATATAGTGTGACACAACTCACTGTTATTAGGATTCTCCTGTTTCCTTTGCCTCCAGCTGCAGATTTTCT
>WBNH01007897.1:0-134964 GCA_013401255.1 Urocolius indicus | reverse complement strand
GTAGTCACTAGACATGGCTACTCTCTCCACGGGTTTTCAAAGAGTTGGCAGAAAGCTAATTAAGAAGACTCCAGCTCAGTGCATCCTATTCATATTGACATTTTTCTTCTCAAGCTGCCTCACAGCACTGACATCAACTTGATGGAGTGGGTCCAGCAGACATAGAAACCTATTGTATCCTTTAAGATAATGGCATGTCTGTCCTGAGTCCATGTTTATTTCAGTCAATACCATTTTAATATTAGTTCTAACTACAAAATACCCATGCCTAGTATATTCTAATCTATCTCCTATTCCTTTGATCTGGTTACATAAATCCCTGCTTTGAGACTTTTTGTGCTTAAAAGCATCTTACACCTTCTTAATGTTCACAAAGAGTTGCACTGCACAGAGAAATAGGAAGTTATAAGCAAACAAAACAATAAACACTCTTTGTTTTAACTAATTCAAATTGGGAAGCCAGGAGGTTAACCAAGAGAGGTCTAAACCTTCTCACTCTGTGTGCTGAGAGTCCTCTTTATTTATGCCAATCGTACAGGGCCTCCAGCCACATTACTGGCACAGAGGTATATGCAGAACTTCTATGAAGTGAAAACTATCCTATAGGTATTACAGTGAGGATGGTGAAACACTGGAACAAGTTGTCCAGAGAGGTGGTAAGTGCCTTATCCCTGGAAACATTCAACATCAGCTTGGAAGGGGCTTTGAGCAACTTGATCTTGTTGAAGATGTCCCTGCTTATCAAGAGGGGTTGGACTAGATGGCCTTTGAAGGTCCCTTCCAGCCCAAACCATCTGCGAATCTACGAATGTGGGGGCAGGTATGAGGGGCTGTCCATCATACAATGGATTGAATTAAACAGGAGCAATGGGAATCGATTGTGTTGCAGGTGAAGAGATGCATTCCTGTTCTCTTTTATGGCAAGGAGAGGACATGCTGCTCATCACAGTACTGTAGAGTGGTGGAAGAAGCCCTGGTACCCCTCCATCCTAGGAGCAAAGGGACAGAAATCTGAACATCTCTGATAGGGAACTTTCCTAAGCTCACAGGAATAAGCAGGCTGGGAATTATGTCATTCCCTGCCCTCTCGTGGCTAATGTGGAAAAAAATCATGTCTCTCTGAAAGGAAATGCATTTGGATCATGCTATTTGGGCTGTATTAATTAATGTTTTGTAGTGATCTCCAAAAGCATAAAGTTTTATAAACTTCAGTGGCTTATAACACTTAGTACTTTATATATATTACAAGAACTCTGCAAATGCCAGAGTAAAATCTTCCCTCATCAAACTTTCCTGAAGGTTCGTTACCCTGCATGTCTGTTTCAAGTCAACAGCTCTTAGAAGCAAGGAAAGAAATGTCAAATGATAGCTTTTAATTAAAAAGAAGATTAAATGTAAAATGGTAAAATTCCAGCCATTTCTCTTTCAGTGTAAAATTCTGTTTCTCTGATCAGAAGATGGTGATTACATGAAACAAGGGAGGCTGCACTTCTCCAACAAGGAAAAAGATTAGAAGTAGTTCTGACATTAAATGCCATGTAATGTTTCTGTCATAGAACTGCTAATGCCAAAATCCTTCTTCCTGCAAATCAGCATTGTCATTAAACAAAGCGTGACTTCTTAATTGATCTGAAAGAGATGAAATTGAATACTGAGAATCTAGTTCTGTAGTCTAGGATAAATTACCACCATGAAGAAATTAAAATTGTTTTTCTTCAGGTGATGGATTATGAGTGCCTTGTAGTGCTTCAGAGTAGGAGATGAGGACATCCCATACAGTGACAGTGAATGAGATGGCTTCAAGGCCATTTGCTTTGAAACACACAACTGATTTAAACTTCTAAGCTCTCTAGAGTGGGGAATGATTGCCCACGTCTGCCAGAGTGCATCTACCCGCACTGTCAACAGAGAAGTAGGTAAAACCACTGAAGAGAGGGTGGTCTGAATTGCTTTCCAAGGTAATACAAATTACTCTGAAGAGTATAAGTGCTGCAGGAAATACAGGTTCATTGTGAAAGGGATTCTCAGTGGTGACACTATGGGGCAGGTGTCCTGGTGTCCTCATGCTTGTGTATGCCTTGGACCTTGGCCATGTTCTAAATAAACTCATAACATGACCATGGAGAAGCTGTCATGCTCTGCAGTGATTCTCACACCATGGCAATGGTGAGGAAATCTCATCAGCAAAGAGAGTATCTGTTCTTCAACATTGACACAACTCTATAGACCCATAGTTATTTCAGGAGTTGTAGGACTTGAACTGTTTGTTGCAAAGGGATCTTCACAGCTCTATTGTTCCATCATTTGATTCTTTGCTTTCAGCTTAAGTCTGAGTAATATCCAAGTAATCTCAGCAGGGCAGATAATAGTGTCAAATGATACCTACGACTGGGTTTCTGAGAGACCTGAGCTGCAAGCATTACATTCGTGCCACTTTCACATGCTGCCTCTGGTCTGCTTCCAGCATGAGGCTACAAGAGTGGCAAGGAGTAATCAGATCAGCTGGGCTTGGTTATCTCCTGGTATAAAAGAGCAACATGTAGCTCTGAGGTCTTATGGAGCATGGAATGAAGGAAATAATGGGAGGCTGAGGCAGGTGAAGAAAGAAGGTAGTTAAAGGAAGAAAGTAATCCAGGTAGATTTACAAGGGGTGTAAGGGAAAGAAGTGTGGCCTTGAATGGATGTTAGCACTTCTTGTCACCTGAGGCTGGGAAGCAGAAATGCTGCCTCAGCAAATAGGTTTGTGACAGTAGAAAGAATCTGTGTTCAGGATCTCAAGTGTCTTGGTTTTGTGTTTTTTCCTTTCAGATGCCCAATACATCACCTGTAAGATGCAGAACTGCAGTGAAGCCACTCGCAGCAAACCCTTTCCAGGCTATATTGACCATAACTCCCTGATCGTCCAGGATGATTATGTCTTTGTTCAGGTGCAGAACACTTTCTTCTCTTACTTATTCTATTGTTTCATATTCTATTATTCTGCATCTTATTATTTTCTCTTCCAGTCCTTTGCATGTTTTTGCATGTGTGTTAGCTCCCAACTAATCAAACAACACCGGTTCCAAATAATGTTACTGAGTGGATTATAGCAGTCCATAACAATGCTGATAGTGTTCCTTTTACCTCTAGTATGTTGTCACTAAGGATCATGTTCTTCCTGCCTGAAACATCCACTATATATTCTGGAGTGCTCTGTGCCCCTCCCTGAAATCTCATCAACCTTCTAGGGCTTCTGCTTTAAACACCCCAGCTTTAAGTCGTGTGTCATTCATCTGCTGTTACGAGGGAGTAGACCAAAACTTTTTGGAGCATGAGAGGGAAATAGAATGGAGGGAGGGAGGCAGGGGAAGAACCAAAGAAGGAGTAATCAAGCTTTATTGTTATGCCTCGATTGTGATTATAGTGAAAAGGCTGAAGATGAGATGTACTGAGCCAATCTGTGCTTCAGGTGAGAGCTGGTGAATAGATCCAAACTACTGTGGGTTTCGTTAGGCTGTCACCAGTGTCCATTTAATGACAGATAAAGAGGACAAAAATAACAACAGAATTGCAGGGAATATAAAGGTGGTCTGGAAATCATTAGGACTAAACTGGCCTTCCAGACAGTTTATGTTCTGCTATACTTGGGGATGGAGGGAAGAGAGATGACTGATATTTTAAATTGGGTAATTTGATTGCTAATTATCTTCACTTAATGAACTTGGTCATAAACATCAGTCTAAATCACCCATGAATAAATCTGGGAATATTAAAAAAAAAAAATCTAGAATAGTTTTTGTGTCTACTGTGTCTAGGGCAAAAATGAAATGCTTATGTGGTAAGGAAAATGGAGGCACACATCACTGTCCAGACATGCTCCCTCCTTCAGATTGGCTGTGTGTTTGTGGCTCAAGTGACAAAGGAGCTTGGAAACTTTTTCTTTGTATGTGAATTGGTTCATTACTTTATCACTGATGCCTTGCTTTTATGCTCTTCAGGATTGTTAGTCTTCTGTACTCTGACTGGATGTTATTATACAATGTAGAGAAGCCTACCCCTTTTCCTCATCTGAGGTCAATGCTGGGGGGAGATTATCTGCCTTTCTGGATGGCCTTGATATTCTGATTGGTTTCTCTTTCTGTCTGTAAACTATTGTCTAGTTTCCCAGTGCTGTCAGATTGCATCTTTGTTTCACCTTCATGCTAGTTGCATGGTGTGAGGAGCATATGAGGAGAAGAAGCCTCTTACCATGTTCCCCTTAATGCCCACTGGGACTTTGCACGTTATATGGTCACATTTGTAATGAAGTTTGAGAAGGCATCATGTAATACTTGGACTTGGAAAGCTCCTATTTTAACCCTCAAACTTTTCAAACATAAATATATCTAACAGACCAAAGAGAGTACTTGCCAGTCACTAATAATTGACTCTTGGTATGAAGTAATAATATTGTAATCCTTGAAAACAATCTCTGCTTTGTTCAAAGTAATCGGTGACTGCACTGTCAGCAGGCAATTTAAAATGAGATTCTTCAAGTAGTTACTTGGATATGTATCCATCTGGCAAGGAACAGCTGAGTAACAGGCCATGTTGCTGGTCCTTGTCTTATCCCAGGCACTGTTCTACCGATGACAAACAGTGATATACCAGCCAGTAAAAGCTTAGGGGAGCAGATGAACACCCTGAGCATCCTTCCCTAGCCTTCCGTACCTTCCTTGATCTCCATGTAGCTTTTCTGCACCTCAGTTATTTGCATTGAGGATTAATAGTCTCAAAAGCAAAAGGATAAGGGAATATGGGGTTATTTCTCCAACTACACTGTGTTTTATTTGCAAACTAATAGTCATAAACATTACTTTCATCCTTCCTTCCCCTAAATTTTGTCCAATTCACTTAAAAAAAAAAAAGTTGAAGAGCTTTAAAACAAGAAATAGCTTTTATTTTACTTAATCTGATATGAACCTAGCCTGTGTGTATCTTGCATTTTAAAACCTTTACTACTAAAGAGAAGTCTTGATAAGCCCAAATATCAGGCAATTAAAGCAAAGTTGTGTGTGGAGAATCCCTTGGAATATTTTTTCTTCATTATCTTTCATCCAAGGATTTCAAAGTACTTTGCAAACATTGATTATGCTTCAGCAGCACTGGAAAGCAGATAACAGTTTTCTTTTTCTTTTCAAGGTGTTGCTATTGGTATTTAGGAACTTAAATGAATGGCCAGATTTACAGAAATATCAAATCAGCTGAGCTTTTCCTACTTTCAAAAGCTGTGAATGCTTAGCTGATCTCATACCAGATACATATGATGGCTTGTACAGGGCCACACAGGAACCAAAGACAGAAGCAGAAATAGAAATCAAGCTCCATGTCTGCCACTGGGCTGATCTAACCAATAACCTACATGGCACTTCTGCAGGCAGCAAGGACTGTTTTGTGAGAATGCAGAGGAAAGCTGTGGTATCGGCAGGTGACATAATGATCCGAGTTAATCTAGGACTTCACTTCCCCCAAACTTTCACCTGAAATTCTGGCCTTTGTCTCTCTTTGCAGAAAATGGGATTCCTCTCTGTTTTTCAGGCACTGTTAATTGGATCAATGTTTATTCATCAACTGTAATAACAGTGCTGCACTTTTCAGCCATTTAACCAACACTGTGGTATTTCCCTTGACAACTTGTGTTTGATATTTTCCGTGATAAGGAAAAGATATTTAAAAAAACCCAATGATAACTTTTCTTCTTCTCTCATAGTTGACATCAGGAGGAAGACCACATTATTATGTTTCTTATAGGAGGAATGCATTTGCACAGATGAAGCTGCCAAAGTACTCCTTGCCCAAGGTAGGTTGCTGTTGCTGGAATCACAGAATGCCCCTATGACCCTACAGATATTTTGATTGTAAATTCTTGAATCCAACACAAGTTACTGCAAGATGAGAAAACATAATTCTTCTTTAACAGAACATTTGCAAGCAAGAAAGAACTGAAAACAAAGTCAGCACTTTGGCTAGTCAAGGACATTAGCAAACATAGAGAGATATCACAGTCCATGTCAATTTCCATTTCTTTATGGTTAGTTAATTAAATTTTGCAGGAGACTTTTTTTTTTTCTCCGTGGTTGTTTTTTTTTTTTTAGTCTTCAAATGTCCTTCTCCTCTCCCTATCCCATGTACATTGCTTTTTGTACTGTGCCTCATTAGCAGATTTTAATGGGAACCAAGCAAAGAGATGTCTCTGTGTGTCTGCTCTGTATCTTCCCTAATTAAGAACAATGGTGAATTAGCATTGGAGCTTGAAAGGCTATTGCTGCTTTCTGGAGCTGAATCTTTTTAAAGACCTGTATAAAATGCTGTCTCCATTTTGAAGAAATCATCATTTTTGCTGCTGAGTTCTTAATGACTTCTTAACAAAGAGGATTTTTTTTTTTTTGAGGCCTTTTCGTTCTTGATATCATTTGGCTTCGGTGAAATTTAAACTCAAAGGTAACAAATGATCTTGTGGAGTCTATGTGAGGTTAACATCTGGAGTGAAATACACTGCTTGAAATTCAGCAAGGGTTACAAAAAACCAAAGTGCAATGTCAACCTGCTCCTGGAGGTTGAAAGTGCACCAGATGTTGTAGATGGAAATATTCAAAGGGATAATTTAGCTAATATCACAACTGTGATATCTGTGATTCCTCAACCCAACTGATCTATTTATAGTGGATTGACTGGAAGACCTATATATAACCACACTGCATCTCACAACAAGGCCTTCAATGCCATACCTTACCTACTCTGCTGTTGTACCTACTTCTACTTATATCCCTTGAAAACCCAGCTTACGTTGAGGATTCTATCAGAAGCCATATCTTCTTGGCTCTGACACTGTGATCTACCTCAGATTCTTCAATCGTGTCCAAAGATAAGTTTGTTTGAAACTTCCTATCCAGGCACAAAGGAATGACTCTCAATTCAGATCACATTCAAACAGGTGTTATTTGAAGTAGCATTTAGCAAAGGAGTTACATTTTTAGCGTGGTTATTGTAACACTCAAATCCAAATTGTCATTTACAACGGATTCAGACCATCTGTAGAGAGACTGTTTGCTTTGAACCAGTTGTCTCCTTTAGCCCACGCTTGTTTATCCAACTGTCCACCTTCTCAAAGAGATCCCTGGAGAGTCAGAGAAAATGCACTACAATTAAATGTCTTCTCAAAGAGGAATTGGAGCAATACATTTGTGTTATTTGACCCAAAGAAAAAGGCAGATTTTTTAAGGAGATAAAATGCTTTGTCACAATCTCAGAATGTCTTCAAAGACCAAAGAGCTACATTCAGCTTGGAAGGAGCTACAGTGGAGCTGTGACTGTCTAGGAGGCTGCTATCAAAGCAGGATAGATGCTTTTATTAAAAATTCACAAAGCTTTATACTATTCAAGGAACTGAAACTTTCTTTTATGCCTAAATTCTCTTTTATCTCCTTCAGCTAAGAAAGAGGGGCCAAATATGGTAAACTGTACTAAGTGACTTCTGGAACTGAAGATGGAAATACCAAGCTTTTTGTCTCTATGTGTCACTCTTCTTCAACTGAAGAGGTGTGATGGCAGGCAGCTTTGGCAGGTGATAACTGCTGCTTAGGCAGGAATGGCCTGCAGCAAATCAAAACTAAAATATTCTTGTTGGCATTGATAGCCACTTTGATTAAAAGCTTAAATGAGCTTGAAACTTTCTCCTGTACAAGATGATGCCTGTATATGTTCATACAGGTTGTGTTAACCTTGTAAATGGGCTTTATAGAGAGCTGTTAATTTCTGTCAGTTGATCCTGTCTATGCTGTATCACAGCACCACAATGTGGGCTCTGTCACAGATCTGTAATGTCCTCCATGATACCTTCAACGTGCACACAGGGTACATTCACCCCACTTTAGACTGATGGACTGGGCGAACATCTGTGAATACTGAAGCAAACGAAGCAATTTCTCTTTTAAAAAGAGCTATCCCTTAACTGGTGCTGTGGTGAATAGTGATGATGGGTTCATGTGGTACCTCTGTTTTAAATTCATCATCTGATTTCAACATTAGAGTGCACTTCCTGATAGAGGAAGGCTAACCACAAAAAAATTCTTAAATACAGACCTTAAAAAGGGTTGACAGTCCCAGTAATTTCTGCTGTTTAACTTTCAAGGAAGAAAAGTTCCCTGATCAAGTGCAAAAAGGGCAATTGAAGCCTGTGTAGTAATTCAGAAAGCGTCAGCTTTCAGTTGTTTGAGTACGCACCTGATCATACCTATGCACAGCGTCATGCTCTTAACTTTTGTCTTTGGAAAGGCAAAAGAGACAGATAGCAGAACTGCATATTAATGTACTTCTACTATGTGCTGGAACAGAGAGAGGAAAGCTCTGAATTTCTGTAGGCAGAAGAATGGGGAGCCCTTGAAGATGATGATAACTGTTTGAGAAAAGTGCTTTGCTTCACTTTTCTGTACTCTTCCCTTTTTTCTAGGGAGGTGAAATGAACATCTGTTGTAGTAGTGGAAGATGTAGTGAGGCTCTTGGTCCATATCAAGATGAAAGCTATCTTTGTGTATTATTCCTCACCCCTAAAAAATCAACCTCCTCCCTGAAAAAAATAAAATAGAGATGAATATTATATGCTGATTCATTTTCATTGTCACAGTACAAAAACAAAAAAATTCCTGATGTTGATCAAAGACCTGTGTGATGCCTATATACTGATCCCTTTCTGTCAAAGCTTTTCATTGTTACTGCGTCTATTGGATAAGGCCATATTAGGAGAAAAAATTAATTGGTCACCAAAGGCAAACAGTTGGAACACTATAACTTTACTTTCTGAACTATGTAAATTATGCCAATTCTGTCTCAATGACTGTTTCTTCAGGCTTAAACTCGTTCAGCCTTACTGAGATCTTCTTTAGACTTGCATCTTTTAGCATGAGCTGATCAAAACTCAAGAAGTTTCTAGTGAATAAATTATTTGCTCCTTATGCATTCATGAAATTGTCTTCAGTTTTTCCTAGTGTTGATCAAAACTGTTGATTAAAATGATAAGTAAACGAAACTGTACATATACCAGATGAAACAAGTTTTACTTATAGTTTCTATCTATGATTAAATGGAAAGGTCTGCCCATGTGTATATGCACATATGAAAAAGTTTAAACTTGAGGTTAGAGTTGTGCTAGTCAATGTTGCCTGAAGCACACTGAGAACATCTACTCATGTAGATCTACAGGAAGATTGATTAGGATGACAGTCTGAAATAAGGAGCTTCTGCCAAACAGCTGCAACAGTAACTTCTGGTAGCACAGCTGGAGCTAAGAGAAGATATCTCTTCACAAGCACAATTAGTGGAAGGCAGTGAGATTTATATTGCCTTACCTATTCCCTTAGGATTTAAACCAATCTGTTCCTCCACAAAACCAGCCCATCTTCTGGGACACGTTTTTCTCCAGCACCAAGAAGCAAGTAAATCAAGTGAATATTCATCTATTCCATACTTAGATCTGGATCTGAATGAACAAGCAACTGTTCTGCATCTTAACTTCATGGTGAATCCACATTCAAATTTATAGATCAAATTTCTTCATTATATTATTTTTTCATCTTTACATTACAAGGCTCCATCTGGAAGTATAAATTCCCCCTACAAAACTGTGAGAAAGCGAATTTTCAGAGACTGTTATCAACAGAAGGAAACGGCAGCATCAACTTCCAAAGAGTGTATTTTCTGATAAAGTTTCCAATTTTGCATATAGAAAGCCCTGGCTGAGATTCATGGAAGCAGAATAACTTTGGGATATCTGCCCAAAGCAGACAGAAGAGCTGAATCTTCTGGGAATCACCTGGTGCTAAGAAATCTACATTTCTTTTCCTACCTTCACAAATCTTTTATGGCACCAAAGAACTGAGGGTGCCTGTGCTGGGCAGATAGAGCCTGGGAATTTCATTATGACTTCTCTCTCTTAGTGGCCTTTTCCACTCGGTAATAATTCCTCCAGGCGTTGCGAGAGGAAATCAAGTGTAATAACTTCAGGGTTTTTTCTCAAATCATGCAATCTTTTCATTGCTTCCTCCTTGCTGTAACACACAGAACAGAGTAAAACAAAACCTCACTCAAAACACTAGTGATCTAACTACAATTCTGCACTTTACATCTAGTGAGCATTAAGGTTGTGTTTCTCTTCTATTTCTTGGAGGCGTGTTCAACACAGTGGTTACTGTTGTTCCAGCCAACATGTTAGAAAAAAATAAATAAAAGCAGCACTGACTGCAGATATTTACCCATTAGGTCTTCCTTGTATCTGTTCCCAGGCATACTGGGTTTCTGAATGATTGGCAAGAAATGGATGTTTCAGATACTGCTTTTCACTTCTTTTTTAAAAAAAACCCCACATATTTTTAATAGCTGTGATTCTACAATCACAAGTAGAATCGCTCAGGTGCCAAATAAACAATCCTCCTCCCCCCTTCCAAAAAAGTACTCCTTGAAATGAAAGTGTTGTTAATGGGAGAGGAAGAAAGCTGCTATATAACACTGTACTGACAATGTAAATGTTTGATTAACACCTCATCAGTTAATTACCACTTTGAAAATTGGCAGAAGAGAGATAATGTAAAATATTCATGGATGGAATTATCCACTTACAGGAGTGTTGTCTACAGTTTCCAGTTAAGCTCCAACCTAAATATTTCCCTTGCTTTTCCACAATTAATTTGGTACCCTTGGAAATGACAGAGCACAGCTCCCTCTAGTAACCTCTTTCTCTTTTCTTTCCCCAGGACATGCATGTTATCAGCACAGATGAGAATCAGGTGTTTGCAGCTGTTCAAGAGTGGAACCAGAATGACACGTATAATCTGTATATCTCCGACACCCGAGGGGTGTACTTCACCCTGGCCTTGGAAAATGTCAAGAGTAGTCAAGGGCTGGAGGGGAATGTGATGATTGACCTCTATGAGGTATGTCATGACTCCAAACATCTCACTCCTATCTCAGGACCTCACGTGATGCCAGTTCCATTTCCTTCTTGCACATCAGTCTCATAATATACATGCAAACAGCAGAGCCAAAAGTGACTAAACATACAGTTTTACTCTCCTTTTACTTAAGGACCTCAGTGCAACCAGCTGAGTTTCAAGGCCACAGACAATGAAAGATTCACTGCAGTACTCTTCTATAGGTTCTCAGATGAGGAAGAGCTTATGGCTCTTCCTGGCATAGGAAAATATACATTGGAAGATATGGGGAAATAGTTCATTCTGTTCCTAAAAGGAACTCTTTAAGCTTCTCAGCCAAAATCCTGCTGATTGTCCTTCAGCCTATGGCTCTGAAAGCTCTCAACTCTCTGAATAGGATCATTGTTTGTTGCATTTCTGACAGTCTAATCTCCTGTTCTAGAAGCAAGGAGAGACAGCAGTTTTCAGCTGTCTTTGTCACCTTCCTCAGCTGGGACTATTCTGGAAAAGTCATTTTAGATATGCTCTCCTGAGCTATGCCATAAGCATCGTCAGTCTCCTACCTCGTTTTGATATCCCTTCTACTCCTGAGCCTTTTTTCAATATTTTGTCAAAGCTCACTTGTAAAAAGGACAACTTACATTGTCTTCTATGAAAACTAGTCCTAAGAATAGGACTTTTAATGTGCCTTTGTACTTCTCTTGCTCTGCTGCCTGTTTTACTTCTGAAGACAGCACTCAAACGGAGAAATTTAGTCCTCAGCTGCTGTTTTGAGGGTCAACTCTTTTCAGATCTTGCCTAGGGGATTTTCTTCCTATTTAGAATAAAAGCCATGAACTAGATCTGAGTTTCTTAAAAAACAAAGATACCTCCCATGTTTCACCATCACTGTCTGAATATTAGCTGTGCTGTGTAATTTGCCTTCAGCTGCTCTTTACTTGGAAACCACCTTTTACTGTCCAGAGAGCCCAAGTTTTGTACACAGATTCAGATGAACTGTAGGAGGATGAGCACTGGCATTTCAGTCATTAGGAGATTTTTGCTATAAATCTCTCTGCAGAGCTGGCAGCCCATGATAAAACTGTTGCCTCTTATTACTGTCAGCTTGAGATGCAGTTTCACTGCATTATGTAAACGTGTCCTACATCCCAGGGGAAAAGAAGAGCTTTTGTTTTGTTTTATTAGGCTGACACCACACAGTAATCTGGATTGAAATTGATAGAATCAGACTGGTAGCGTCATATCTGCTGATTATCTAGATAGAAAGAACATTGGCTGACACTGAACCTGGCACAAGCCTTCCTTTCAGTTTGATGTTCTGGCTGGATGGGAACAGAAAGCCATCCAGTGTGATTCTCCCAGTAGGATTGTTGCAAATAAGGAATACTCTAGGGGTAAATGGAACCAAAGACAAGAGAAGAAAAAAAATCCATAGATAAATAGAAGTGGAGAGTTTGCAAAATGAGTCCTTCTGTGGTGACAGCAAGATATTTAGAAAAGCAAGATTAGTTGAGAAAATGCCAGACAAAGACCTGTTTAATGTTCTTGTGTCTGTTTACATGTTTGTTGTTAGAAATAAGTTCTTCTGATCTCTTTGTAGTGAATGTGTTTGTGTGTGTTGATTTCTAAACTGATTCTACCTCAAGGATAAATCTGGTCAATGCTGCTCCAAAGAGTATGGCATTGGGCATGAAGAAAAAACTAGGTGTTCTTTCATGATCTCTTCCTCTTCCCCTCTAAGTCATCAGGAACTTTTCACTGCAGGCTTCTCTGCTGCTGGATCTTGTAGGAGAGGAGACCACTCCTAGAGAGACATTATTCCCCCTTCTGCATGTTGAACACAACAGGGCATGAGAATAGCTCTTTTCGCTATGGCTTTCTAATGCCACTTCAGCAGTAGCCCACTGGAGTCAGCATTCAGTGGATCTGCAGTCACAAATGGGCTGTCCTAGAGACCATCTCTGAGAGCAAGGCAAGAGCAAGAATCAGTGACCATTGGGTCCAGGTTCCCTTTTTAGTTCCTGCACCTCTGCAGTAATGTAGTATGGCTCTCCATGGCTTTGTAGTGTGCAGCAAGCTAATCCTGCCTGTGGGAGTCCATGCATGAAGTGATAATAGACTGTGAGGTGATGTGTCTATAGTCATCATATATATGCTCATCACTCTGGGACATTTATTTTAGCAGTCTACATCTTGGATGGGAAGTGTATGTTTTACATGTGAAGTTGGTGATGAGGAGTGTAGAACGTGTTTTGATCTGTGTGAGTGTCTTGTATAAATCATTCTAAGACTGCAGACATAATGCGTTTGAGGAAGTGAGGATTGTCTACAGTGAGTATGTGGGAGCTGATGGAGTGATTTTTTTTTCTCTGACCACTGGTGTTTACATACTTAGTTGCATGAGTCTTTCATAATTGTGTGAACAGCAGGAAGGAACTGGTCATTGTGTATGTCATGGTTGTGTATATGCAATAGGTGTATCTCATCCTACTGAGAGCACACAAACCTGTATAGTATGTGCAATCTTCTTTTGAGATAAAGCCATCCAAGACTCACAGTATAACTTATACTTTACTTTCTGAGGAAAGGCTTCTGAGTCCCAGACCATGACTAGAATCATAAAAAGAAAAAAATCATAGGATTTCAGAACACATTTATCACCTGATATATAAAATGCTCTCTAATCATTTATGGCCAGCGTTTCACAGGGACTATATAATAAAACCATTTCAGGGCAACAACAAAGAAAAGTACAAATGGAGCTATAAGTTTTGGCCTCTGGTAGTAAAGGCAGAACTATGTTATTTTTTCCAGTGTGGTCTATGTATGCAATATCACTGAGAGACAGAGAACCTTTGTTTTTCCAGGGTGCCATTCTACTGCAGCAAAGAAATTTGGAATTCCTAGTTGAATGAGACCAAACAAACCAGCTAAGAAATTGAAAATAGTATCTTTTTATGCTTATATCAACAGTAAATTACATATCTACTTGATTTAAAGGTTACTGCCCATTATAGCGTGTCGTGTCTAAGTCTTTACCTAACTTCAAATGAAATCTAGTGCCATTGCTCAAGCAGAAAAGTGCTATTCAGAATGACTAAGTACCCAATGTACTGTACCAATGCACTGTAAACTAGTAGTGCCACAACATGCGACTCAAAGTGCAATAAGGTCCTGCTCACTGGGGAGATGTAGCGTCCAAATCCAGCGTCATAATTAAATCAGTTGAGCTGGAACAGACTTGGAATCTGCTGTGTAACCATTTTGCATGTGATACCATTTAAATTATAATCTCTACCCATAAAAAGTCTTGATGAATGACTTTGTGAACTAGTTCTACGTCATAAGAAGAAATGGAGTGGATGACTGAACAGACCTGCTGGAAATGAAAAATCTCCTTTTTCTCCTCCTTATCCCTGTAGTGATTTAACCCTGGTCAGTGTCTAAGCACCATGCAACAGCTCAGTCACTCCTCCCATGGTGGGATGAGAGAGAGAATAGGAAAAGTAAAAGTGAGAAATCCCCAGCCTGTTTGGATGGTGGGGTGGGGTGATAGGCAGAAAAGACCTTGGCTCTGTAAGCACTGCTCAGCAACAACCAAAACAACTCTGCACTATCAGCATTGTTTTCAGCACAAATCCAAAACATAGCCTCATACCAGCTACTCTGGAAAAAAGTTAGCTCTATCCAAGCACATTCCCAATTTCACTCCCTTTCTTTATTGCAGTACTGAGATTGCAGAATGACAGCCTAACAAATTCATTCGCAAGCTGCAGCAGCTATTGGGCTATTGATTTTCAGTGTGCTGAGAAGATGGGAACATTCTGCATTGTGAGTTGTGGTTTGAGGCTGACTTTTTTTCTCCCCATTAAGACACTTTTCGGCTTTAATCCAATATGAGTCTGTTAGCATCACATCTTTACAAAGTCTTCCTGCAGGTCTATGGAGTAAAACTGCTGGGTAGAACACCAGGAAAAATAAAAAGATGAGGATCTGATTGGCAGCTCTATAACTAGCATCCTAGGTGGTTGTGCTTGAGTCACTAGTGCTTTTGTTTCTACAAAACATGACACCGTAAGAAAAATACCTCTGTTCCACAAGTTATCTTATTGAAACCCTGATAATTATGAGACACATTCTGAACCTTAGATGAAATGTCTGTAAGCAGACTGTGAGAGAATATAGGTACTGAACTGCAAGTTTACACGTGCTGCCATTTTCTCTGCAAGGCCTAAATTGCTGCTGTTTCCTGCTAATGCAGTGTAAGAGACAAATAATTGCCCTATATGTATTTCATCTTTCAGGGAGAAAGGTACTTACACAATTGAGAGATTGTCACTTTACAGATAATGCTATTGATATCTTACCATGTTTCCATACTGATTCTGAAATATAAGTTTTCTTTTTTCATTTGTAACCTTTCCACCTGTGATGGTCTTATTTTGTCCCCAGAACCCCAGTTTGCCTTCCTTTGATGCTCCTTAGCAATTTGTGCTCTGACATCTACCACACTTACAGAGTCACCAGATCCCTGTCGGATTTGACAAGTCATGTTGGATTTGACATACACAGAACCTGTGTCAGCTTGATCTATTTTTCAGCTATGTCAATTTTTCCTAGGTAGCAGGGATAAAGGGAATGTTCTTGGCTAACAAGAAGATTGACAACCAAGTGAAAACTTTCATCACCTACAATAAAGGGAGAGACTGGAGTTTGTTGCAGGCTCCGGACACTGATCTGAGAGGAAACCCCATTCACTGTCTCCTAGTAAGTACCTGGGGGAGAACTTGGGGGGTGATAGCATCCCAGAACAAACTTCTTCTACCAGTTAACCGAAGCAGGAGAGGGCTGCTCCGCTCTGTGCAGTGTAACTCATAGTGGGAATGCTGCATATTAGAAGGACACCACATCAGAGTTGGGCTACCAAGTAGTATTGCAAGAGTTTGCATTTAATTTAGCTTAATTTTATTTAATTTAATGTCTGGAACAACAGGAAACATCGTAGGCCAGCTTATATCTGCACAATGGATGGTCTGCAACAGTAGGTGAAGCTGAATGCTGTTTCTGCGCAGTTGATTCTCTGAACACTAGATGGGAGGAGTGAGCTGTTATAGCTCAGAACTGTCAGGGACATAGTAACTTGAGACGGACTCAAAGGAAAGGCGAGCTCTGATTTCTTTCAGGCCACTCTTGTCAGTATTAATATTTACCATTTTCTCTTTGAGCTCAGAAGTGAGAACTGACACATTCATCCAAATATACGTATAACCGTGCATTGGGCCTATATTGTGTCTGTCTCTGTACTTATTGATATAGATCCACATGTAGATAAGACTTTAATCATCATTATATGCTAACATTTTCCAAGAGTGAAAGTGAAATATAAGCAATGTAAACAGAATTGGAGATCTCTATCAAATTAAAAAGCTTAGGCTGATCTTGACATATTTTTCAGCCAATATAATCGATACAAAGTAGTGGGAAAATACTCAGAACCTCAGCCTTTGGGATTCTCAATAGCTTTTATATTACACAAATACTAACATGATTCCAGGCAGAATCGGTGGCAGTATTCAGACTGCACTTCCTCCTGCTACTTCCCTCCTTTACCTGCATGCTGTTTTCCATCAGAAAAGGAAAAAAAAAAAAAAAAGATATTTCTCAATTTGAGGTGGTGAGTTTGTTAGAATGTGAGTCAATGTTACACTTGGTGCATTGTGGTAAGCAGCTGAATGCTACAAAAAATATCTTAACTGAACCCTGCGTATTATTGTGAGGGTAAAGAATAAAAAACCTGATATTTGAAGCTGTTCAAATAATTGATTTTTTGATTGAGTCAAAATGCAGCCTTTCATTGTCTGTACACTTGGTAGAAAAATAAATAGGGAGAACTAGGAGTCAAACAGAAGAGTTATTTCAGAGCCTGACTGAATTTGTTTGGGTTTGTTTTTCTTTTCTAAGTTTTTAAAATTTGTGAGAGCATTTATAAAATAAATCTTTCTATGAGATGAAAACCAAAAAGATGGCATTCAGAAAACTTTGTGGTCAGGAAACAACTATGTGTAGAAGCCTTTGTGTTCCAAGTGGATTTTAATCTAGGTTTAACTCAAGTGAACATATTTAGTAAAAACCCACACTTTGACTTTTTCAAGTTATGAGCAATTTTACCAGAAGCACGAGATTTTTATTACATGATATGATAGTATAATACTTTAGGGAAAAAAGAAGAAATAAAAACTATGCAACTAAAATAGTCAACGTAAACATTGTTCTTTTTCCATCAATTTGAAGTTTAAGCTCTGAGAAGAGATCTGTCTTGATACTATTGTACTCTGATCGAGAGAAATCTGACTTGCCATTATGGTTATAAGTGAGCCAGAGATACTGCTGTGCAGGATCCTTATGGAGCAGTTGTTCGCAGGAACTGTATATTTTACGTACAAGTGGATGCTGCCACTTTAGTTATCTGTGATGTAATGGTTGTATGACTGCATATAAACCAAGACTGGTTGGTTCTTATGGAGAGATTATGGCTCCTTTAAGGCTTTCTATCCCTACCATATCTACTACTGTACTCATGGCACACTTGATACATAGAGACATGCAGCACCTCACGTAGCCAGCTGCAGATTTGCAAAAAAGAAAATAGATGGAATCTGAACTAGACTTGTCAGATCTTTTACAGGAACAAGCAGTATACCTGCAAGAGAAGGGAGGATGGTGGTACAGAAAAGGCATCAAAATCACAAAGTAAAATAACATCCTGCAAGACTGAAACAAGCTATTTAAAATCTGATTTGAGCTGCACACTTAATAATGGGGGAAGATGAAGGCAGCATATGGAATACAATAAGATTTCAAGAAGTGAAAGAGAAAAGACTACAGGAGTTGAGGGTGTTAGGGAAGTTTTTGAAGCAAAAGCACAGTAAATGTACGTGCCTGAAAATGTCAGGGATCCATAAAGGCTTTCTGCTGGGGGAAAATGTGGAGGAAATGAACTGTCCCCTACTCTGAAGCAATTCTATTCCTTGTCATTGTGACATATCTGTAGCATTTCAACAGTTCACAAACTCCACTCACCTCTTCAGCCACACTCTGTCTACCTCTGCATCACCAGAAATTTTACCTCCTCATGTCAGTTGCTCCTCTTCTTTCTACATATTACTGTTCCTGGCATGATCCTGCTTCTCCATATGGCATAGCTAAGTGAATTTTTCATAGTCTATTGAACATTTAGCTTCGCTTCCACCCTTACTCCACGGCAGATACTAATGCTTTCACACTGCTGATTTTCAGCATAATTGTCTCTAGCAGTAGCTCAGGACCCAGCACTGACGTATGTTCCAGCATGTTGGCAGAATGGGATCTACCATTTCCCAGAGTGACAGGGTGGTCCCCAGCTTGTGAGTGCAATGCTGTGTCCTCTGTGCATCTGGTCTTTAAACCAAATCTAAGGGAGAGTTAGTGCAAAAATCAGTACATAGCATCTAAGTTAGCAGCTAAGGTTAAGATGGAATCTGGTTGAAACACAAGGCAAGCCAGACGGAAGCATCTTTCTACTGACAGTATGCTCAAGGTGGTTTTTTTTCAAAGCAACTCAAGGAATTTCTTTGCATTTTTTGTGAGATGGCTGTGAATAATGAGGATGGAAGAAAGCAATGAAGATCCCTCTAATCCCAAGGGTTTATTTTTTTCTTCATCATACCACTTGTTTTCTAATCTGAATATGCTTCTTAATCTTCATAAAAGAGCTGCCAAGGTATTATATTCAAAGATGCTGGCTTTATTTGCTGCTTATCTTGTGTTGTGAAGTGGTTAACTGAAGCATAATTATATCTTGAAACTGAGGCATAATTCTATCTTGAAAGTTATGGACATCTGTCTAGGAGAGTTAATCAACTCTCAAGAATGGTCTTGTGGTTAAAACACGGGGCTGAATCTCAAGAGAATCTTCATTCAATTTATAGGCCTATCTTCAATTTCCTATGTGACCTTGGGCAAGTCATTTATTTTATCTGTGTCTCCCTTCTCCAGACATCTGTTTGTTCCCTCCGACATTTTGTTTGTCTTGTTTATATGAATTGTAAGGATTTTAGGACAGAGACTCATTTCTTGTAAGTGGGGAGATTCATGCCATCTGCTACAGGATAATTTAAGCATCTAAGTGAGGTGTTTTGAATGTCCCTCCTGGAAGTGTTTATCTCTGTTTGTTGCACCTTGCTATTGCAGGTGAGCAAATACTGTGGCTACTCCTCAGTTTGTGAATAGTCTCCTGCATTATCTTTGTGTTATAACACTTTGTGTCACTCCTGATCAGAGACAGTCCCTAATAGCTGTTTTGTATTTGTCATACCATTGGAGACAGTTCAGGTGGTCTTTGCAGAACAGCCAAGAAGAGAGTTTGTGGGTATTTGTGAGAAATTTTACCTAGGACTGATGAGTCTTCTGAGAGAGAAAAATATAAAAACGCTGTCTTGAAAATATTAGGAAGCAAGTCATGAACTCTAGCATGATTATAAGAACTAGGGCAGTGGGCAATGGGCTGTCACAGGTGCTTTATCTTCTACCTAGGTTGTAAATGCTCCATAGCAATGGTTGTCTTTTGCTTGGTGCCTGTGCAGCACCTAGCACAGTTAGGCACTACGCAGTGCCAGGGAAACCCCAAATTGGTGATTCTTACAATAGCAAGGTCATGACTGTAGCCTGTTGGTAACAAGAAGGATAGAGACAATGGAAATTCTAAAAAACAAAGCTGAGATGTTTGTCTGTGAGATAAGCTATGTGGGGACTAGAGGAACGCAAAAGGATCAACAGTATTATGGAACACAAACCAGACTGGAAAAATATCTGTTGATAAACTATATGAGGATACAGATGGAGAGGGTATGCATAAAGAGGTAGAGAATGCTGCCTCAGTAAGGATATGGCATAGCTATGAACAGTAGCTTTTGGCATTTGGCTAGAGTGGAGTGGTTGGGTTTTACACCATACCTAATTGTCACTGGTGACTGTAAGCATTACTGCACTCCAACCAATAAGAATTCATGCCACCAAAAGCACGATCTCTCTACTTAGGTGACTTGTCTTCTAATATTTCAGATATATTTCAGATATCAATTTATGTGTACTATGCTGGTGAAATGAGACAAACTTGAAAAGAAAAGTCTGGTAGCACACAAATTTGACTCTAACAAGGTCTGATCTGTGTCAGAGTGAGGATTTGGCTGTGTTACTGCCATTAACTACTGACTTCAAAACGCTGAAGTGGGCTTGGAGTGTGTTAGTTTAAAAAATATGTTCTGTATTTAGTCTTTTCACAATGTATAAAAATGTAAAAGGAAAGAAGTCATACTCTTGCAATGCTTTTCCACTTCCTACATGCATGTCAGCTTGATTTAGTTTCCACTCCCTCCCTGCACCCCCGGGCTGCTCCAGTGGCTGCCCTCACAAGGCTGTCACTTACAGTTAGGCTGCTCAGTACGTTCCACTTGGCAGACTGTGTTCCATTCTGCACAACCCATGTCCTCTTTTCCTGTCTCACATAAGTGAGAACTCCCATCCCTCCTCACCACCCTCATTTGCCTTTGCCAAAAAAACCCCACCCTGCTATTCTCCACATTTCAGAGTCACAGATACTTGCTTTGAAGTAGGATAGAGAAGGGGTCTTCCTCCAGTGACCTATGGTGCTATGTCTCCTGCAGAGGAAGCCTACACAATACGATGACTAACCTTTAGGCAACTGATATCAGACAGAAAGCCCTGCTTCCTTAGAGCCTGAAGGTCCTTCTGCATAGCCTCTCCTGCTCGACTTACAGAGCCATGCAAGCTGAAGTATAGGGTTTGCTCTATTTGTGTTCCTGTGTGATGTCCCACCTTAATTGGGTCAGTCTGTTTGGGTTTTCTTGCCAACTTTTTTCCACCTCCTGTCCCTTAGAAAGTTCAGTGAAGGTCTCTTCATGAGGTCTGGAAGAAAAAAATACTGAAAATAAAACCCAAGAGAAAGCAAAAATTCAGAAAATTTCAGAAATGGTCCCACTGTAGAGTTGGAAGGAATTGCAAGGGTGACTTTAGAAATTTCTCTAGTTAACTTACTCTAGGCTCAACTGAATTATCCTCTACCATTTCTATCTTGCTCTGAGTACCTGACATGCAAATCAATAACAGATAAGTGAATTTTCTGTGGATTTGTATTGAAGTCTCAAAGGTCACATCCCTATGGGGTGACAAAGCATTGCTTTAAACAACTTTTAAACCAGCAGTCTCCAGACCTGCTGTTTTTCCTTAGTGTGGTGCAGAACAGTGTCATGCATCCAAAATACTCAGGCAAGGAATGGTATGACAGTATCTGAAGTAAATTTTTTCTCATGACTGATTATTAGTGACTTAGCACCATAGCAATAGGGTTATATTGCTTTTTATTGCAGAGACAGCTCGGGCACTGCTGCTGCTCTGAGAGTCACTACATATCGGCAGCTTTGCTTGCTTCTTGAGAACTAGGAGCCAGAGGAGAGAGGTAGTCTTTACCATTACCTGCTCTTGCAAGCTTGGTTACCTTGTTTGTGGGGACAGCCTCAAAGATCTTGATGTTGTGAGAAGGATTCAGCCTAGTGAATCAGTTACCCAGTGGGAACGTGCTGCATCGGAAAATGATAGCGAAGTGCTCACAACAGAACTGGGACAGTGGCTGTGTCTAAGGGTGGCAGAATGCAATGATTGAGAAGTAATACAGAAAGACATTGTGTATTTCTAAGCCTGTAGAAATAGGAGCATGCATTTCACGTTGTATCTGCTTTCTACTTTTATTTTCCTTTTCTCTATAGCCTTATTGCTCCCTTCATCTGCACCTGAAGGTCTCAGAGAATCCCTACACCTCAGGAAACATCGCCAGCCGAGACACCGCCCCCAGTATTATTGTAGCTTCAGGTATGAAACATTTAAAGATTGCCTGTGTATGATGTGGAAACATTGACAAAATCTTGCATCTTGATGAGTGTAGAGGGTGTTGACTGGCTTGTGGAGTGTCACATCATTGCTATTGGGAATGAAAGCAGGCTATCAAATGGAAATCTTTATGGACCTTCAAATTGTCGTATGTTTTTTATGGTAACTGACCTTCAAGACCAAGGAGATCACTTCTAGTCCTCTGTTCCCATGAACATAAGATTCAAATCAGGGCATTTTCTTTGCATGTGTATGTGTGTAGAGCTGTATGGATTGGATCTTTTCTCTATGTTTTCTCCAAACTGAAAGTCTTCCCCTTCCCTTTCTCCTCTTACCAAAACTAGAAGTTCTGCAATTGCAAAGGTAAATAAATACATTTACTCCTCTGTTTTGCTATCTTAGAGTGTTGCATCACTAATCAATGAAAATCTTACAGGTAATATAGGCACTGAACTATCAGAAAATGACATCAGCATGTTTGTTTCTTCTGATGCTGGGAACACTTGGAGACAGGTAAATGACTCAGAATCGCAGGTTTAAACAGTAATCATAGGAAATTGTCATAAAAGAAGATTTAAACTGTCACTTCTTTTGGTGCAGAATAGCTTCTTGTAAATCTTTGCAAAAGAGTAAGCTTCCATTCTGAGAGGCAGAGAGATGCTCAAAGAAAAAGAATGTGTATATTGTTAGATTTTGTATAATAAACTATTTTTATAATTCTACTCACAGTTTTACTTTGATTTAACCTTGTAGTGAACAGAATAGATTGAAATATGAGTACTAAGGAGAGAGAATGTGGTTCTTTTTACCATTGTACATCACTTATACTGATCAAACCATTTTTTTTTTCACTCATGATTATGCTTTCCTGAAAATCAGCAGTTGCACTGGTCTACTTTCCCTCACTCAGTGTGGGAATCATTTCACCTGAGTTGTCCAAAGTTCAGTGTCCATATAAACAGATTGTTCTGCTGTGTTCTTAAGCTAAGGGAGAAAAAAGACAGAAATCAGTTCATCTTGTTCTGAAGGTACCTTCCACTTCATTAATGGTGGAAATAGACTGGATGATGAAGTTAAATCCAGTTTCTAACATTTAATGGAATCCTGCCTGTTAACAAAGCATTGCTACCATTTAATGTGTTTATCCTTGGAACAGGAAATTCTATTGTTCCAATTTTCTGGATAGGATATCAAATCATGGAGAGAAAGAGTGACTTTCTCAGACTGACAAATACTGCTCTATAAACTGGGGAACAAGTATTTGCAGAAAGCCAATACAATAAAGACACAGAAAAATGAATTCTTTTAAAATATTTGATATTCCAAGAATCTAATTATTTTACAATGTTTGACTAGCCCTCATTTTTCCATCTACATCACTTATATGAGATAGGTCCAGGTACATGCAAACACATGAAATTTTTAAACAAAGATCTGACATCTAAAGGAGGAAGTTGATCTTTACAAAAAGTCATGTTTCTAACTTTCTGTCAAGCAATGGCAAAATGCATTTTTCAAGGACTTGGAAAAAACAAAGAAGAAAACCTCAAGGAATAAAAAAGAAAACTCAAAAAATGTCTCTATACCGAATGTCTTCCTTTACTCTGCAATGTCCTTAACAAATACCCTTCCTCTGTCATTATTGTAATTGAATAACTATGGCATTTTCTTATTACTAAGGAAACTTTTTTCCCCCAGATCTTTGAGGAAGAGCACAGTGTCCTGTACCTGGATCAAGGTGGAGTACTGGTCGCCATGAAACACACGTCGTTGCCTATCAGACATCTCTGGTAATGACTCTGTGCTAAACGCCTGTTGTACTTCTGTTCAGATACCAGGAAGTAGGCAGTTAGGCTGCATTCAAGGTTTTCTGCAGCCATAATCTAGAAAGTATCCATTAAGATACTGGCAAACATAACTCAGATAAAGCTAAGAAATCCTGGCAATTCCAGTTTTCATAGTTTGGCAGCTTGGCCAGATCTGAAATCCCATAGATGTAATTTCACAACTTTCCTGCTTTACCACAACTTGGCTTCTTGAGTTTGGTTATTTATATAATACATATCTGGATTGTGTCTTTGTCTCTTATTATGTTACCAAACTGACCTTATTTTTAAAACTATTGATGAACTTGTCATCTAGGTGTCAGGCTGCACTTAGGAATGAGAATTTTGCTGAATAAATTCAGCATTATACAGTAAATAAGACAAAAATATCCCTGCTAGTTAGCACTCTTGAATTTGTGTGGTAGATAGAACATAATTCTCTGCTATTTTGCATGATTTGCTTTCACTTAGTGTCATATCAATATCTGGAAAACACAAACCCAAGTTTTAAGAAGTGATATGTAATTCCGAGATTTCACTCAGTCCCACCATGGCAGGGGACTGCTGGTCAGAAGAGGCAAAGCTGTTGTGCTCCAGAAATCTGACCTCTTTAAAATGTCTTATGTTGGGGACACAAAAATAAGATGCTCAAATCACATTTTTTATTTAAAAAAAATTCCTAACTCTAGGCTACATTTTGCCCTTAAAGTATCAATCTATAACATAACTTTATTAGTTTCTACCAGTTAACTATTGGCCATGGGTTAGTGGTATGATGCCAAACAAGCTTGATAAATACTCTAATTTATGATCTTTCCTCCAAAATATAGTTATTTAAAGAATGAAAAATGCAGCATCCAAGAACAGAAACTGCTTACCTTTTCTCTATAGAAGTTGTCATGGACTAGAGTATCCTCAAGTAAAGTAGGAGGAGAAAAGGAAAGAAAGAAGACACTAATTCTACTTTCTCCACTAGGTTAAGTTTTGATGAAGGGAGATCTTGGAGCAAGTACAGTTTCACATCCCTCCCATTGTTTGTAGATGGAGTTTTAGGAGAACCTGGAGAGGAAACTCTCATCATGACGTAAGTGAGCATGCCATGATGCTACTGTGGATGGGAACTGCACCACAGATATAAGAGTTGTTTGGAACCTAAGAGAATTTCTGATTGGGGACAAAACCAGGTACTATCTGAAGCCAGGAGCATGCAAACCTCTGTTGTTAAATTATCAATGTTTATTTGTGATATTATTGAGGGAATGACAACACTGCTCCTTGCAAGCTGCAAAAACATTTTCACTTAGCTTATCAGGATGAAACCTGACTCCTCAAATTGAACGTGATTTAAACAAAGGGATACTCTTGACAGATGGATATTTGAAAGAAAAATGGTGGAGTGTTTTTATAGCTGTATTTTTGCTGCTGCTCCCTTTTTTTTTTTTTAACTGAGACAGAAAAATGAAGATGTTCTTTTGTAAAAATGAATGACAATATGTTGCCTGGAGGCCAACTCATGAAAAATTACTATTAGTTTCAATGTGGTATGCTGAGTTCTGCATGGTGCATAAATCTGGATTCATCCTGGCAGATACTGTGACATTTTACCTGAGATCAGATTTGCAAAAAAACAGAAGAAAAATTCAGTTTCTGTCTGTAAAAAATGGATTGACCTACAATAAACAGAATATGTGGCTTGGAAGCTAAACTGAGTTAATACAGAGGTATAAAGAATGTTCCTCTCAAGTTCTGTTTTTAATTTGTATGGAAGGATTTCTCAAAGCTTATAATTGAGATATCAAACTCCTATAGGTATAACTGCCTCCAGGCACATCAAGTCTTCTCTGTGTAGTCATTTTGGGAATTGATGTAAGTGAGAGGATCTTGATCCATACAATAAAGGAACTTGACATTTTTGAGAGGGTTGTAGATATTTGGCAGCCTAAGTTTCACTATATGTCCTGCTTTTGGCTGAGATAATTTTCTTCCTAGAAGGTGCTACAAGGCTACACTTTGGGTTTATGTTGAAAAAAGTGTTGATATCACAGGGATGTTTCAGTTATTGCAGAGCAGTCCTTGCACAGCATTAAGACCTTTTCTGCTTCTCACCCTGCACGACCAGCAAGTAGGCTGGGATGCACAAGAGACTGGGAGGGAACATGGCCAGGACAGCTAACCCAAACTAGCCAAAGAGGTAGTCCATACCATAGAATATCATGCCCAGTATATAAACTGTGAGTTGGCCAGCAGGGGTAGATGGCCACTCAGGCATCAATCAACAGATGATGAGCAGTTGCGTTGTGCATTACCTGGGTTTTATTGTTGTTGTTATCGTTATATTTGATTTTATTTTCATTATGAAACTATTTTTATCTCAACTCATGAACTTTACTTTTTTTTTTCATGATTCTCCTCCTCATCCCATTGCAGGGAGGGCAGTGGGGGAGAGGTGAGTGAGATGCTGTGTGGCACTTAGTTGGTGGCTGGGCTTAAACCACAACACAGTTTCTGTCAAGTGAAAATCAGTAGGACTGGCACTTGTAAAGCAAGCAATCCCTATTGGAAATCTGTGAGTGACTGTACCTCTGTAACTACCAGACTCCATCTGGTGCTGCTTTTTACTGTATTTTCTTTCTGCTGTATTCTGTAGAGTGTTTGGACATTTCAGCCACCGCTCAGAGTGGCAACTGGTGAAAGTAGACTACAAGTCCATTTTTGACAGGAGGTGTGCAGAAGAGGACTACAGGCCTTGGCAACTCCATAGCCAGGTGAGAAACAAAGAGACTGGAATCTGGCCTGAAGTATCTAATTATCCCACAGTTATAAGTCAGCATGTCTTTTCCTGTCAGTGCAGTGCATCAGATTGTCCCTTGCTGGGTGGGTCTGTTTTGTTACATAGGTGTGTTGGCCTCAGATTGCACTCTGTGATCCTCAGAGGATGAATAGCTAGCTGCCTTTTGGGTTTCATTCTTCATGCAAGGCAGTTAACTCAGACTTACCCAGGGCTGAAGAATGCAACAACAAAAGCACTGCCACTGACATAGGCCTGAACTTCTCTTACATCGCCCAGCCAACTGCCCCATCCTCACCTTGTTTCATTTCCTCCATCTTTCTGTGTCCTCAGAGCCAGTGTCTTAAAACCCTTCTACTTGTTCTTCCAAATCCCTGCCCTTGTAGCTTAATTTGTTACTCACTTGATTTCATCCTTGTTCTATCTCTCTCAGCAGTGGTACTTCTGCTGTGAGAATTGGACACTTTATTCCCTAGTTCATTGGGCTCCCTTGCTGGGTCCTTTGCAGTCTGGATGCAGCCGCTGCATCATTCCTGGAGCCATTACTTAAGGGCCCAGCAAGGTAATGTGGACCATACAGTGCCTATGCCTGCCTTGGGACACCTTCCCAGGTTCTCACCTAACTGCCTCTGTTATATGAGGTTAGAATAAAATATGGCCCAAATTCTGTAGTTATATAAACACCATAGGCTCCACTGAAGTCTAAAATGAAACATCAATTTATACCATCAGAAGTTGTCTTTCTGTATATATCTTACTGGCAAGAATTTAATAATGAATATGAAATGAAAGTAGCTTGACTCAGACTGGCTGCTCACACAAGGCACAACTCCACGCTACAAATACTGGTTATGACTTTGATCTTTAGATGTTGAAAATGAGTACAGCTTTCTTGAATTTCAAGGAGGCACAACATTTTAAATCAGTTGCCATTCAGGCTCTTCTGTTTCACAGGCAAATCAAAGCCATGAAAAGTTTCTTTTTCCTACAACAATTTTAACAGCATAAAAGGTAATGAGTGAGACCCCACTGTAGTTTGTTCTTCACTTTCTTGTGCTTGCATGAGCAAAAATGCCAAGGATTTTGCTATATATCTTTGAGGATGTTGGCTTTGGAGCTTGCAGAACTAATTTTTAGGAAGGCTAGTGTGAGCTGTTGCCTTTTGATTTGCTTTCCATTGAGAATACAAGCCTGAGCCTTATTCCCTAGATAGAAATATTTATCAGGGTGCTGAAGATAGGCATGAAAAGACAAGGAATTTTTAGCATTCACATAAGTCAAACCCTGTAAAACCTGAACTCATTGTCCATGGAAAGTATTTGGATATGCACATATTACTATTTTTTTTTTACTGAATAAAATTATTACCAAAGAGATCAGACCAAAGAAATAGACTTGCTTTTTGTCTCAAGTTGCAGAGGGATCAGATTGTGTTTTCACTTGTTGTGAAACCTAATCTATAAATGAGAAATGGGCCTGGATCATTTACTCATTGGTTTTGGAACAAATTCAGAACTGAATCTAGTACATAAGTAATCTCAGATCATTTTTTAGTGCGTATTGGAAAAGCTATTTTAGTTTCAGTTAAAGCTTCAGTAGCTTTAGTTAGCTCCAGTGTACTGACACAGCATTTGACTTCCCATCCTCTTCCCTTGAGTCACAGCTCCCTTTGCACAGGCTTGGAAATACTGGGTGATACAAATAGCCTGGTGGGTGTCAGAGAAAGATATTTTTTATTTTGTTTCCAGGGTGAAGCTTGCATCATGGGAGCAAAAAGGATCTACATGAAGCGCAAATCGGAGAAGAAATGCATGCAAGGAAAATATGCTGGGGCTATGACCTCAGAGCCATGTGTGTGCACAGAGGCGGACTTTGACTGGTGAGCAATGGGCTTATGAACTATGTGCTCTCTATCACACCAGTGCAGGGCTCACTAGAGAGGTCATAGATTTGCAAAGAGGAGAAATTATTAAACGTATAGGTGGTCAAATAGATTTCTCATTGATAATGTAGATATGTCAAAGAAGGAAAGGTGGAATACATAGCTGTACTCTGCTAAGGCTCCCACAGAACTGATGCAGAACTGACCATATGCCACATCATGAGAGCTCTGTGCAGCGTTGTCAATTTGGTTATCTAACCTCAGCAATTTCCAGGGATGGCTATGAAAGTAGTATATAGTAGTATATATTTGTATGCATGTATATTATATACATTAAAAAAACCCCAATTCTTCATATACACATATATGTGTATATATGTAACAATAAATAGATGCATAGACAAGGGAGGCCTTCAGATCTGGAAATCAAGTATCTAGAAATTTCTTGAGTCATCTGTTACATCCGGGTCATCATGTTTGATGTATCCAGACATTGCCTTCATGATTTGAGTTAATCTCCTCCTGAAGCCCTTTCTCCTCTGCTGTGCGCTGTGGGAAATAGAGACCACTGGTAAGTTATGAATGACATGATAAATTGTCCAGCTGCTGGTTTCATTTCAGGACTCCTACAAAAAAAGACAGGGATCCACATTACTGAACTCTCTCTATCACCTGTTTTCTCCAAGTCTGAAACTGTCTTGAGTATCTCAGAAGAAACGCTGACTCCTCCTTGGCAATGCTGATGAACCCTCTTTGCACCTCACCCAGCTAGATCTGTGCCATGTTATTAATTAAACCCTGAACGTGCACTCTTAGGAGGTTCCTCTCCTAAATATTTTCTTTATTGCTATAGAAGTTCACTCCAGGACCATGGAAATTTACATTTCCCTTCTTACCCTCACAAAATCACAGTGATATCAATTTATATATATATATAAAATTCACAGAATCACAAGAGACTTTTCCATATGTCAAAAAAGTAAATCCTCTTGCATGAAACAGTAAAAATTATGAGCAGACTTGGGCACTGATTTTCTGAATATGGTTTTATGATGACTTCCCCATTTTCCAGTGAGTTCTTTGCTAGGGAGAGGTGCCTCAGTTTTGTGTATGTCCTCGTATTGATACACAAAAGGCCTGGATTTCAGCCATTTTACATATTGCTGGTGATGTAAAAAAGACAGCAGCCAGTCAGAAAATAAAAAAAAAAAAAAACAAGCCATGAATAGGAAGGAAATGCCCTGAAGGTTTTGACCCTTTGGAGAGTGGGCAGTACAAAGCTGTGTAAAGATTTTGCCTGGGCTCAAAAAAATAGGTGATGAGATTGACTCACAGTCAATCTGTTAGTGGTTAAACTCCTTACACTTGTAAGGGGGACATACAGTCATGAACCACCTCTGAAAAAATGTATTTTCCTTTCAGGACTTCTCTGTCTCTGAGAATTTATGATTTTATTTCATTAAATCGATTCTGTGGTTTCTTGCTACAAACTGGTCACAAGTTCACACATACCAGTGAGACCCCCTCAAATCTGTTGGAAGAGACAGAATTAAGACTTTGTAAGTTATGTTCTTAAAAGTAGCCTGAGAAGAATAAAAATACTTCAGGTTTCTCTTCTGAGATTACAACCAGAAAGCCTTCCTGACCTATGAGATCCTTCTTCCTTCTGATGGAATCAGTTCTGATTTAGAGCAGACTGTTGTGATTCCTTCCAATTCGCTCCAAGATATTGTTATCTCTACAGTCCTTAGATCTGAATTTCTACTTATCCATTTCAGCTTCCTCCCCTGCTGTCTCTGAGGAAAAAAGACTGACACATGGCTTTAAACATCCAGTTTAGAAATATTTACCAGCAGTATTCATCACTAATTTGTCTTGTAATATAGTCAGGAGTGTAGTTTTACATAGATTTGCCAGAGAAGGACAGAAAGGCCACAGGGAACAGAAAACAAGAATTTTATCCAGGAAGGAGGAAAGAGATGGCTAGAAAAAAAAGAAGCAATTCCGCTGTCTCTATGGCATTTCTCACCCCAGTGTTATTGTGCTAAGAAATGCAAAGCTGCTGCTGCACCATGGAGTTCAGTGGCTGCCTTGCTGAACTCTGCACTAGGCCTCAGTGCCATTGCACCCTGCAGAAGCTGCTCCTCAAGAGACATTTGGAGGAAACTGGTGAATTAATTCTTACTATAGAATGCCATCCTCTGTGGAGTTCTCCCTGCTAAAGGAAGCAGCACTTTCATTGTCCTCACCCATGACATTTCAGTAGTGCTTTTGAATTCTCTATTTCGCGTTTTTACTGAGTAGAGCTCTTAATTGAAGGAGATTGAAGGGGACAGGTATCCCTTAGGCAAGGAGAAGCCCCTTAGCTGACTGCACTTGAAATACACTGGGCAGCTTTTTGTATTGACATCAATGGTTACAGGACCCAGACTTGTACCCCAAATTATAAAGACACCAATCACTGCCTCAATCAGAGTAGGTTTTCTTTGCTGTTTAAACACAGAATTTGTATGGGGAAAATGTTATTATCTAAGCTTGTTAAAGCTTAGAGTAAAAAAAAAAAATGTATCTATGTGGCCAGACGAAAAAAAGAGGAAAGGTGTTATTGCTGTTAGTCTTGTGAGTGCTTTTTTTATCATTTTGGGGGAAAAAAATACCAGTTACAAAAGACATAAAGATTTTGTAATGTTGTGGGTTTTTTTCTGCTGGTAATATCATAGAATTCCACGTTCATTTCAAATCTGTATGCAGTCCATGGTGACTCTTTCTCAGAGAAAAGGGCACAGTTGTTTATTGTTTTACACAGCAGCAAAACTGAATGACATTAGAAATTACTGTCGTTTCTCTCACCTTGGGAACCTGAGGTCTTCGGAGAGTAGATATCTCTCATCGTGGGCTAGAACCAGAGCTAGCTGGGGACAGGACTGAAGCAGCGGGTATTTGCTGTCCTTGCAGGGGCAGAGGCTTACAGCCAGAGGGCAATAGTGCTTCAGGAATAGTGGGGTGTAGAAGTGTGCAGGAGCCCTCGGCAAATCTGTCCTAGCAACGGCTTGGAAACGAGAGTGTCCTTCTTCATTTAATAGATTTGGGTAAATAGATGACACGGTTACTTGTGTGTTATTAAAGCATTAATTTACCCGGTTTCCTTACATTATGTTCCTTCCTGCTGTTTGAGTGTTATTACAGCAATAGCTCTTCAGTAGAAACCCCTCCTAGCCACAGATGGAAATCTTTGGTGGTGTTCATCCTTCAGCTACCTGTCTCCCAGGACCTTTAATAGAAACTTTAAGTGTCTCCCTGTCAGTCCTCTCTCTGAACCCACTACCATTAATATTGAAGGCTTCTATCAGTATTCCCATGTCTCACATCTTCGTGGGAGATGTGAGCCTATTGACACTAGTGCTGGTGACTCTGGATAGCCAGAGAGGCACAAAGGAGCCTTATTGCAATTGAGAAGCTGGTCTATTTATTTCATTGATGATATCAGCAAGGATCTAGCTAGCTCTTTTTTTTTTAACTGCCTGGCACTTAAATGATAGACCTGCCTGCTAGTTTAGTTCTTATGCTAAAACATGAGGGTCAAGAGGAACTGTCCTGACAAACTGTGGGGAGGCAGAAGGCAGATACTGAATGTGATTTGAGTCTCTTGGCTTTGTGCATTACCATTCATCAGTTCAGATGGTCATGCAGGTGCCAGTTCTGAAGTGCACATACGTTTGCGTCCTTAGATTAACTAATGTTCCTTGATCATTGATGTAGGCTTGGTTATTTAACAAATAGGAACGTTGAATCAATTTTTAGTTCATTTTGACTGCTTCTGGAAATTGCAAGTTCACTATGCAAAATTGTCCTGGTTTCAGCCGAAATAGAGTTAATTTTTATCATAGTAGCTGGTATAGTGCTTTGGTTTGGATTTAGGATGAGAATAATGTTTATAACACACCAATGTTTTAATTGTTGCTAAGCAGTGCTTATCCTAACTGAAAGACTTTTCAGTTTCTCTTACTGCCCTGTCAGCAGAGACTAGGGGTGTACAAGAAGCTGTGAATGAACACAGCAAGAACAGCTGACTCAAGCCAAAGAGCTATTTCATATCACATGATGTCATGCCCACTATACAAACTGGGAGAGACATTGGTCAGCAAGTGGTTAGCAATTGTATTGTGTATCACTTGTATAATCTATATTATTGCTGTTACTATTTCTTTCCCTTCCTTTTCTGTCCCATTGATCTGTCCTTATCTTAGTCCACAAGTTTTACTTTTTTTTCTGATACTCTCCCCATCCCACTGAGAGGAGGGAGAGTGAGGAAGAGGCTTTATCATGCTGGGATTAAACCATGACTGTCCTTTTTGGTGCCCAGTGTGAAGCCTGAAGAGTTGAAATAATGACAGATCTGACCAGAGTGTGTTAAAACAAAGCATTCTTTATATTAGTTTAATAATCATTGGTCACAATGTTGATTTATTTTCTCTCAGAGTTGTGCTGTTGTTTCTTAGTTATGTTGTGTAACTCCTTACTTGCCCTATATATTCCCTGTGCTGCTTCTTGTCACCCATGGGAGATCCATTAAGGTTGTTGCTCTACTGTACTGTCACACTGGTTTATGGTGTGATTATCGGCCATGGGGACTAATCTGGTATTTGTATTCCACTTCTCCATCATAGCTTGACTCAAAATACTGTGATGTAATTGTAATCATATACCTTCATAAATCCATCATTCAAACTTCAGCTGAATCCATCCTTCTCTGAGATAAATCCCATGTCAGATACTATAGAACTGGGAAGCAAACACAGCTAGCTCCCTTTTAACACAAGTCTACGCTTGCATCATAGTTCAATATTAGACAAGTGAATAAAAAGATAGTAAGACTTGTCCACAGACTTGCCTACAGTTTTTTTGTTTCCACATGGAAACAAAACTGCAACAAAGGTGATTACGATCACAGATACCCTGATTCCACCACATTTTGTGTCTAAAAAAAAATTGCAAAGTGCAGCATATAAAACTACAAGTAGCATTTTTAATTTCTGGCATAGTTGACGTTAAGGTGAAGCTGTTAGTGTTAAGGAATCACTTGTTAATTACTCATCTATTTTAGCTGGTTATTTCTATATCTTAAAACAATGGGATTTTAATAATTTCACGTGGCCTTACAGTTCTTTGACAGTATGTTTGTCAGGTCTGTATTCAAACTACAGATTTCCTTAAGGAATTTCTTTTCCTTTGATTATTACCTATGCTGCAAATAATCTTAGATAAGAGAATTTACCACGAGCTTTGAGCAGGGATACAAAACTCCTGGAATGAATTCATATCTATCTCTAATGACAGAGAAGGGCTTGCAATCCTACCTGACCAAGACAAATAAGATTCCAGTTTAAACCAGGAAAAATGCCCAGAGTAAAACCATCATCACTAAGAGCCACAAGATAGGCTGCTTCATACTGATAAAACAATCCCTGCTGGTAAATGCTCCACTCTTTTTTGATAGGTGCATTATCTATTTCACCTGAGTTCTTTTCAGACAGGCACAAAATATCATCAATATATGCAAATTCCTATTCCCAGTTACCAGGCAATGACTCGGCTAGCTGATTGCAGTCTAAAGCTAATGCATTCCCTGTCTCCAGATTTTGCTATACTGGCTCATGCTATGGCAATCCAATTGATGCTAATGCTTGTTGATTGCTCTGAAGCCTGTTGTGCCAAATTGTAGGCAGCAATTTGTTGTCAGCATCAGTGTTCAGCGTGCACCAGCCTGTAGCCAAGGAATTCATTAGATTCCAAGACTGCGTAGGTGAATGGGCGGCTGGTGCATCTGTAGAGAGATATGGAACAGCAATTCTTGTCATTTACTGGGATGATATTTCTGTAGGGCCTTAATGAGCCAGACAATTTGCAAGCCTGAAAACAACACTGTGAAACTTCTGTGCTTAGAACTATTTTTGCTGTGGAAAATCCTATGATTTCATTCTGTTGGCTTTGAGAAACGTGATCCAAGAATAGTCAAATTTAGTTAAGTCAAGCTTGGCTTGTCCAGATGTGGAAGTACTAACAGAAACCAAAAACATGGCATGAGGCTAGACATGTGTATGCTAAGAAATCCCAGACCGATGCTACTGCATCAAATGGGACTGTGGGTATTGATCCCCTCAGAGGCAGATTTCCCTGTATTATTTTGTTTTGATTTCACCTAACTGATTGCAGAACATTGTGTGTGCCACAGTGTTACAGCTTTTTAATTAGAGTGGCACAAAATAACGTAGGAATAGAGTGCTGCAGAGTGTTGACAAATGAATTACAAAAATATAGGCATCCCACTTGGATGTAAATATTTGTTTTCTCTAAGCAAATCAGTGGTGTTATTCTGCAACTATAGCATTCTTATTCCAACAAGGATGATTAGAGAAGCACATGGCAGTGGGAGAATAGACTGGCTGATGCATCCAAAGCAATTAAGCAACATTCAGTCACTAGCATCTGAGTAAATAGGTTGATGAAAATTCAGTCAAAAGAATGAGGAAAAGACCATTTAGGTCATCTACTTCATTGCTGTTTCCTAGACTGTGTTCTCAATTATTTGTCGTAGATATCCCAAACACCACAGCTGCCAAAATGTTCCTTTGGAACAGTCATGCAGCATAATAGATGTTCAGTGGTTTTCCCAAGTGATACGCAGCTTTAATTTTCTTTTGCTTAATGTCATCTTTTTATTTTTTTTTAGGTTACTTCAAAATATTTTTTCTTGATTCAGAAGGAAAAATTGCAGGCAGGAGTAAAAAGCAGTGACAAAATTCTCTTTAGTGTCCAGCTTTTGATAGCAACTTAGGACATTTCACAAAAATAAATTACAAAATAGTCTTTCCTTTTTTTCCCCCTTTGTGTCTCATCTTAGGTCAGTACCAGACTTATTAAAATTTGTTATTAGTGATTCATTACATTTTTGGTTTAAGCCATTCTACTTTGGTCCAGAAAGAAAAAGACATTTGAAAAAAGTCCCATTACAGTAAATGTTATTGTTGTTGTTAGTATTATTCTGCAAATGTCATTGATCGCTCTGCTGCCTATTAGGAGATGCAGAATCCAGTGGCCTGACAGAGGGGAGTCTGTCCAGTATCTGGTCTTTAGATACCTTGTCTTCCCAGTTGCTGACAACTGGATGTTCCCAGTTGCCTCCAACATAGACATCCACATATATAACAGATCTCACAAGCAGATACAGACCTATAGGCTTTCCATCAGTAGCAATTCCCTAGACCTCTTGGTCTCTCCAATAACCAATTCCTGGACCTAGTTTCCAGCCCAGGCTTATGATCACATCAGCATCTAGCTCCCAAGTCTTTTATCCTACTCACTTTCTATGTCACTCTGCTCACCTGCACAATATACACACACTCCAGTCAGTCCAGTTTCCATTCCTCTGCCTCTTTATGTATACAGAGATGAGACTTTAATCACATAATCTGTTACCTTAATCCTCTTTTCTCAGAACATCAGGCTACTTGATACCAAGCCATTAAAGATAACAAGTGAAAAAAAAAAAAAGTGCTTTGCAAAGAAGGACCTTTTTAAGATCAAGGATCATGTTGCAACTGGAACATTGGAATAGAGTTGGTGGGCTTTGTATAGCAGTTTTCAGAAATGACAGCCCAGAAACTTCTCTGTTATGGGCTATGGATAAAGCTTAATAAAAGGAATAAAAAAGATTTTCCAACCAAACAATCCCAATCCTTATTACTCAATGGCTGGAGAGTAAAATTGTGTGTGAATGGAATACTGATAAAAGAGGGGATTTGTTTGTTTACCTGTTCCACAGTAACAACTTTGATAGAGTCTGGAATCAGAAATGGTTTGAACTACTGTTGAGTGGAACTAAAGCAAATTTAATCATAGCTAAACATGAATTGGGACAAACAATTACAGTTTGACTCATATTTCTAATACACATTTTTTGACAGCATTTCCTCTTCCACACAAAAATGTAATTGAAGATCCCATCCTTCTTTTCCATTACCAAATATGTTGTTAATACCTTCAGCCAAGAGCTCTCTCAGAACTGTATATTTTCCTTTACAGCTCGTGATAGTTTCCAAATGCAATTAGCTGTTTAGCACTTGAGTTTTCTAAGATACGACTGAGACAGCAGTGATTAAACTTAGCTTAGATCTCTGGCTTTTATTATATTTGAGTCTAGAATTGAAACCAAGAAGCACTGTTAGACTGTGGAGAGAGAATACTTAAGAGAGTAGCTCATAAACAAGCAGAACCAGACCAGATACTTTATACTGGGACATATGCAAGGTAACTCTACCCTCTCAAAAAAAACCCATAAAGCCAGATGAAGAATCAATTCTATCACTCAAAAGTCAGAAATCCTAGTAAATTGACTGAAGAAAATAGAAACTTGTATCAGTAGTAGAGAGCATGAGCTAATACCTGCATTTGTTCTTTTTTTAATATGATGGTTTCTTTTAATTCAAACCCAGTGATTATGGATACGAACGCCACAGCAATGGGCAGTGTTTACCAGCATTTTGGTATAACCCATCTTCCTTGTCAAAAGACTGTAGCCTTGGACAGAGTTATCTCAACAGCACTGGGTAAGTAAATGGCATGCCAGACATCATTTAGCTAGAACACCTACATGGACTTTAACCCAATGATTACTACAGATTGCACTTACCATAGGTGTCTCAAAGATCACTGAAGCTCTTTGGACCTCTTCTTCACCAACTTTGTTAGGGTGCACGATCTGGCACTCCAGATTTCAATCATGTTTGATCTAGACCTCTCTCAAAAATCATACCTTAAAGAAATTTGGGGAAAAAACTGTAACACATAGGCCAAATTAAAAAGAGTTCTCTTAAAATCATGTAGGATCAGATGAGGCAGAAATGGTGGAAAACAAAGTAGAGGAAAGACATGAAACCGATGTATATGTGAACTGCAGTATATAAGTGAAGGGGTTTTTTCTTTGGCCCTCTTGTAAGTCAATGGGAAATGTAGTTTAAGATACTGACCTCAAACTTAATTTCTGATGCAAGTTATTAAGCAAACAAAGGAGACCGATCTGTGTTTTGGCATTTTGTACACTCAAAGATAGGCAGAATTTGCTTTTCTTCAACTCTCTTGTTTTTGTAGCTCTTGAAGGTTGCATCTTAAGAGGTAGTTACCTGACAACTGATGATAACTGCAGAACATGTGAGAAAAGCTGCTAAACTATGCCTAGCATAATAATAATGAAATACAATGCCATACTGTATGTGTATATCTGTTTTTTGTAATATTATGGTTATTTAACATGTGATATAGTTCATCACCTAATCCTATCTTTAGGCCATTTATAAACGTGTTATATATAGGGTGCTGTACAGGAAAATATTATGTACCATTAACAGCAGTGTTAACAACTTGTATGTGATGCATATGAGGATGCATATGAGGCTGAGACAAATCACAGAATGGTAGGGGTTGGAAGGGACCTCTAAAGATCATCTAGCCCAACCCTCCTGGAAAAGCAGGTCCACCTAGATCAACTCTCACAGGAACATGCCCAAGTGAGTTTTGAAAACCTTGAGAGAAAGAGATTCTACACCTTCCCTGGGCAGCCTGTGCCAGGGCTTCCTCACCTAAACAGTAAAGACGTTTTCCTTAAGTTTAAGTGGAACTTTTTGTATTCCAGCTTTTGTCCATTTCCCCTTGTCCTATCACCAGATACTACAGAAAAAAAGTGTTGATCCGTCCTCTTGACATATATACCTTTTAAGTACTTATAAGTATTGATGATGTCCCACTTCAGTCTTGTCCAAGTTGAACAGCTTCAGTTCCCACAGCCTTTCATCTTGGTAGCCCTGTGCTGGACTCTCTATAGAAGTTCACTATCCCTCTTGAGCTAGGGAGCCCAAAACTGGAGACAGGACTCCAAATGAGGCCTCACCAGGGTGGAGTGGAAGGGAAGCAGAACCTCCCTCTGTGCTAAAATATAAACCACTCTAAAAAAAAATCCAAAACAATAAAAAAATCCCTCCTCCTAAATGATAAAATATATTTGGGAATCTGTTTTCTTCTAATTACCTTAGTCTAAAGAAACCTCAGAAATGCTCCTCTGTCCCCAGTGAACCCTGTTACACTCCCTGTCAGCATCTTCCACAGGTTCCTCTTTTTCTTTTCAGATACCGGAAAGTTGTTTCTAACAACTGCACGGATGGTGTGAGAGAGAGGTACACAGCAAAGCCCCAGCAGTGTCCTGGCAAAGCCCCCCAGGGCCTTCGCATAATCACATCTGATGGCAAACTGACAGCTGAGCAAGGGCATAATGTCTCTTTCCTGGTGCAGCTGGAAGAGGTAGGCTCTATTTTTACGTTGCATCCCAGAACCCACAGGTGTATTTGAGTCTGATTCAAGCCAGACAAAGTTTACAAAGCAGTGAAGAGGTGAACCAAGAGAGTCAGTCGGCTCCACAATGTACCTGAGTTGAGTTTGCTTTAAAATTTAATGGATGGTGAGACTGTAAGAATATTGCAAAGTATAGGAGAACATCTGGGAAGAATTGATAAAAACCTGGGAACTAGTTTGGTTTGGGAATTTTACAAAAGAACCGGAGAGTGCAGGTTTGAATCCTGATCTCGACCCTTAACCACACTTTTGATTTTTTTGATGTGTTTCAAACTAAATTTCCATTTTTGCTTGCCATTGACTTTTAACCAAACATAGCTAAAAGCACATGTGGTAGATCTTTCCCCATCACACAAGTTGGTATATATTGTTTAGGCTTTTATGGATGAAATTTCAAGATGTCATCAGCATTGTCTTAAATTGATTGTAGATGTGACGCTGATTCAGACTCTGATCAGAGACTGTGTTTTTGTTACATCTGTAGCCTAACTTGGTATTTCATTGTCCTGCTCCCTCCCCCTCTGAATGCGTAGAAAAAAATGTTGCATGAATTTTTTCTTCTGAGTGCTTTTTCTTATCAGTCTTTAGCCATGTTTAATTGTAGGCTTTCAAAGAATAACATTCACAAAGTAACTATTTTCTCATTTTCCCCAATCCAATTTATTTCTTTAAACTTCTTTCTTCTTTCCTGTGCAGCTGGTCAATAAATCCTAAGCCAACCATGCTATTAAACTAGGGACAATATACATCCCTTTACAGCTCAGAGCATTCATGGAAATTACTTTTGACTCTCTCCATAATAAATGTCATCTGTAGTGGGGAAAGAGAAATGAGGATGACCTCTGGAGCTGAGCTTTGTAGGGTTGTGTTGAGGTTTTTACATCTGTATTATTGATGCTTTCCCCAGCAAACAGGTGTCCTGATTTGTAAAAGCAATAGCTTATAATAAATCATAATCTAACCTGAAGCAGTTGTTTGACCTGAATGTTCTGTTTTTCCACAGTGTGGCTACTTTATTTCAATACTGACAGTCGTATTACATTGCTACTGTAGATGCTGCTGTAACAATATAAACATCAAATCTGCTCTGCATAAAGTATTGATTTCTTTGTTTAAAGATGAAGAAAAAAAAGTCCAAAACAACATTAAAAGGCTTGAGACTTTAAAAAAAAAAAAAAGCCTTGATTGCATCACCTTTCTGTTCTCAGCAAAATTTTAGAACAGATTGAGAAGAGATGTGTGCTCTGAGAAGTCAGTCACAAAACTATCAGAGAATCATAGCAGTAGTCAGAGGCTGAAACAGTCACTCACCGTGTGGGAAACTCAGGTCAAATGCCCTGCTCTTACTTCTGTGAGTGTTTTGGATTACATACCCTGTAAGAAAATCCAGGCCACTCTCTTACACAGGGATCTGCTGGGAATTCTTTTGTCTTTTCTGTTGATTCTGGGTTTTTTTTTTGACAGAACTGCTTCGGTATTCACCAGAAACTGGAAGTAAGTTTAAAAAGCAACCAACAAAACTGTTGGCTGAATTTGACCTAATCTAACAATGACTTTTGGCTGATGTTGCAGCAAAAGAAATATTCAACAAAGAAGATTTTCCCAGCTGTATACAAATTATATGAGAATAAACTGTGGTTATAGCAACATAATTGTGTTTACAATAAGGCATTTAGCAAATTAACTGTTTCCGTAACAAAAATCACACTCATCACTAGAAACCCAGCAAAAGAACAACCACCTTTTTATAGAATAGGTATTGATTTCACAGAATCATAGAATAATTGAGGTTGGAAGAGATCTCTGGAGATTGATTAGCCCAACCCTACTTCTCAAAGCGAGATTTATTTCCTTTGCAAACAAGGCAGAGGTATCACAAAACAAAAATTTGCTGTGCCCTGTTTTGTTTTGCCCTGCACAAGCATATGGCATAGTACAATCCAGGATGTTCATCATGCATAAAATCTGTGCCACTCCATTTTTGATGAAGAGAAGGCATCAGACAAGTTGAAAAAGTCTGTACATGTCTGTTCATGCATGCACAGTTTTCCCCAATGGCTTATGAAGAAACTTTGCCTTACTCAACCATTTCCCCTTAGAGTGGTGGTCAGTGTTTTTAAATGCTACACCCTGGTGAATTCGCTTCCTTTACCTTGTGTGACAGTTAATATCATTTAGGATGTAAAAAAACCCTAGCCTTTGCTTTTTTAATGCCTTCTCATCTTCTATATCCCTTTGAGACAGTTTGTTTGAAGCCTTCAGATCTGCAGAGCTGTTCCATACACCACAGCCTCCCAGCAATCTTTTCTCATGCCTATGTTCCACTTGACCTGCAGGAAAAAAAAAAAAAAAAAGAATTTAAAGAAATCAACAGGGGAGCCAAGATACAAGAGTTTGTTTGAGATATATGCTATTATATTTCTAGAGCTTTCTATCTGCTCCATCTATGGACCCATCTGAGTCTGAAAAGTTGAATGGACTGCAGAGGCAGTCTCAATGGATGCCCAGAAAAGGTACTACGTCTCTGTAGTGGAGAGGATTACTAAGAGGGTAGGGAGAAGCAAATGGCAGCAGTAAAAAAACTGATGTTTTCACTCAGGTGTGGGATGCAGAGGAAGGAATCACAGTAGGGAGGCTGTTCGTGTAGAGTCTTCTTGTGCCTGTGGTGATGCTGAGGGCTAGGACTGTGACATCCTGACAATAACATAGTATCAGTAAAAGATATCAGACAAGAAACAAGGCATTCAGAAATGTTCTGCTATTGAAGAAGACACAAAAAGAAAATTATCACTGAAGTTCAGTGCAAGTGGAAAGGAGGTTCGCACCAAAACCAGCAGTGCATAGAGCATTGCAGATTTCTGAGAGCTGGGATTCTGGCCCAGTTTCTCTGACTCACATGACATTTTCTTCTAAGCATATAAATCTACAGTATATAAATATCATTAAAAGCAAAAACAACAAACAGCTCATATTTAAATAATCTGAATGTAAGAATGCTTCCCAAAGTGGTCTAACTTTCCTGTCCTCTTTTAGGATTTCTATATGAATCTTTAAAAACTGTTTGCAAAGTCCCATTCTTGGAAAGATTTGTCGAGGTTATTTTTCTTAGTAATCATCTTATTCTTACTGGGTGACCATAGCGGACAAGCATCAGTATTTCCTTTAATAATTAGCATCTGTCCCATTTTACAAAGCATTTTGGAAGTGTTTAATAAGCAGAGCACCATGATTAAGCTGGTCACTAAATGGCAGTACGGGAGAAAACTAGTTATGTTTAAAAGCAAACTTTCCCATTGCCTCAAAATGCTGCTGCCACTTTAAAGGTTAATCCTTTGCCCTGGCCTGGGCTGTGTGCACAGACCCAAGGCTGGTATCTCTCACAATGCAGCATTCAACAACAGAATTGTTTCTCAGCCTAAACAACCTGAGTCCTTACTTTATTTTTGCACAGCAACAAAAGAAACAAAAAAATTACAAAGGCTTTTTTTATCCTACTGGAGTTCTTCAACCCAATGTCCTTGACATATTTTGCTCTTCTGTTGTAGAAAGTAGAAGAATTTTATTAAGTGAGTGTTGTTTCTGTGTGCCTTTCTCATCACATAGTCATGTAGGTCTCTTGCCTGTCACAAACCCAATTGTTATTTGTGTGTTTGAGTTATTTGTATGAACATCAGACACTTGTGCTTGTTGTACTGCTTCAGCAGAGACACTGAAAGCTGCAGCCCTCAGAACAACACTATTCAATACAATGGCTTTCAAACTCGTTTCATCTCATTGCTCATACATCCTTGCTGAGGAAATGGATGGTAAAGATACTTAGAGCAGAAAGGTTCAGGGCTTTGGCTGTTTCATTACAGATAATTCATAGTGAAACTGCCTCCTCTAATTTATTTTTTATCTCAATATAATGGCAGACAAAAGTCTTTGACATTCCAGGTCTGCCTCAGTTCTCACTTGACAAAGTCACTCTACTGGAAGTAGATTTTGGCTTGCTTTTGACTGCTTGCTGCTGCTATATGATGTTTGGGTTAAACTAATGTCTGGGGAAAGCTCATTTGTTCCTACAGTTCAGGCTGTGGGGCAGAATTCAGGCAATCTAAACTCTTTCCTGAACTGCACTCTGAGCTCCTTCTGCATGACCTTGACTAAGAAACTTAACCTTTCGTCTTTTCCGTACCCTCATTTCAAAGTAGAGATTTGCTTTCTCCCTCATGCCCTCCATGCCTTTCATTTGTGTGCTGAATGCTCATAAGGCCAGCACCTTATTCTGTCGTACTGTGTGAATATACAAATAGAGCCCTGAATTTTCAAAAGACCTTTATTGTTTTCAGTAATGACAATGTTATAATTGGCTGTACAAAGGTATGTTGTGCCTCAGGTACACTTAATGAGCTTGGGAACCCCTGCTTCTAGGGACAATACCATTAGCACTTGCTACCTCAGCACTGTCTAGTGCAATTCCGTATTCAGCCCAGCTGAAGTCTCTGGAGATGAGCTTAGTGTTAGGATTGTTTTGATTGTTGACGTACTCAAATTATAGATGCAAAGCTAGTAACACTTCAAGCATAGTTCATCTTTTTTTTTTTCGTGGTATCCACTGTGTTCTGTCTTTTGATATCACAAGTTAGTTAGCAATGATTACAGAAATATAAAACCATCCTAACTTTCACTGCACATGATGAATCATGGCTGTTTATCTTACTAACAGTACCACGTTCCTGTTGATAATACACAGATGAAAGATCAGTACATCCTCTCCCTCATATCACTGTCATCTGGATTATAATTGTATTTTCCTTGTTGCTGATGACGACGAGATGGTTGGGAGAAATCAGAGCCTTTCATGCATTTTTAAATCCACTGCTGAAATTCTATGGAAATATATGAAAGATGACCTTGCCTGCATGATGACACACAGCACTATAGTCTTCTAATGCACTCCCAGTCACATAAATGGAATTATTCTGCATAATCCTGAGAGGCTGTACTTATTGATTCCCGTGGAGCACAGAAGAACTAGTCTTGTAGAAAAAATTCATAGCTAAGTTGAGCTGGTACAACGGGCAGTTGGAATGAATTATTTCATTACTAAAATTAACTGCTTTGGTGTAGAAAGAGGTATATGTGAGAAGTATCAAGCTATTTGCTGTGATAAAACACAAGTTTCTATTCAGTTTCTGATTTTAAAAAGTTAAGAGTGTCTCTCTGAAAGCAAGAGTTTACAGAGGAAAGCATATTTTTCAGTATTTGATGAAGTTGAACTTGTGTATCTGTTTAAAATGTAACATGCTTTAAACAGACCTGTACTAAAGGTATCCCATGCTTAGATACTCAGGGGCAATGGAAATATCTTTAATGGATGTTTTCTGATGGTGAGAGGAAAATACCAAAGAGAGAAAAGAATTAATCTAAAGAATTCCATGAAAATAATCCAACAACAGATCTTTATGTCTCTTGCAAAAGATAATTAAATCCAACATCAAGATCTGTAAGAAAATCAAACAAGTTGGTGCGAAATTGAAGACTTAAAAATTTAAACGAAACAGAGAAACTAAAATTAAAAACCTTGAACTGTGTCTTGTTGTTTTAATACTTCAACTTAGATACAAGTATTGGAAGTCAGTAAGGAAAATTCATTCTTACAACCTTCTGGGCAGGAATCAGATGGAATGTTTGAGAAAGAATCCTGCTAGATGGTTCTCACATCCACCAAAATACTGAGGACTGAGTAAAAGAAATCAAAATGTAAACATATTACAACAAACTATATGGGCTGTTTCTTGACATATCCAGAGGCAGGAAGCCTCACAGAGATTTTTGGAAGCATCCAGGTCTTCTGTATTCTCTAGACTTTTGTTCTTCTGGCAAGGTACAGGAAAAATGTGCATTTAACTTGGGAGAGCAGAGAGGGGAACGATGAGAATCTTTTCTATACACTTGAAAACCACCTGGAGAAAATGGGAAAATCCCCTAGAAAACAGTAGATTTCTGATTTACGTTGTAGTAATGAATGTTGAATAGGTAACTGGCACAATACAGGGCCTTGGGAAACATGGTTTTATTTCCCAAGGCTTCTTTTCAAGCTAAAAGTAGTAGTCACATGCTTAAAGTTCAGTATATGCTTAAGTCTTTGTCTGTACCAAAGCATTTATCACGATTATAGTGCATTTCAGGTTATATCCAATCTTGTGCAAATTGTGTGTATCTAGTACAAAGCAAAAAATAACTATCAAAAGTACTTTCATTTTTTCAGCCACTGTAGTTGGTTGCTGACTAGCTTAGTGAGATTAAAATACAGGAATTGAATGCAGAGATATCATGACAAGCAGCCAACTTGGCAAATTTCTCCCTTGATGCCCAAGAGCACTGGTGTTAAAGACCTTTTGCAATGTCAGTCAGAGAGGTTGCCCAAAGTTAGACTGGTGCTGATTACATCCAAGTACTTTGCTATGGCTGTAGAAGTAATGCAGGGAGCTTTGTGCCTGCCTTAATCAAGCTAGAAGCTTCAGACAAAACCTATCATGTAGTACTGGGCTTGTCAAAATGACAAGAAGAAGCTGAAAAAAGCAATAGGAGAGATTTTTGCAAGATGTATGTATATGCATCAGATTGTTGCAAAACAAAATTTCTCTTGGTAAAACAGCCACTTACAAGTGGCTCTGGAGAGCTGCCTGAGACAGAGACAGCTGGGGTTGATGTAGATCAAGTGTGGGCTGCATGGGAAATGTTTTGATTTTGATCACCTGCTTCCTCTTTCTGGCTTATTCTGCCTGTGCTCTTACCTGGCACAGATAAAACATTAGGAGAAGTCAAAGCACAGTCTCTCTGTTTTCCTGACTTTTTTTCTTCCACTTTCTAAGCTAAAGCTTTAAATGTCAGCTCTTCAAAATGTGGCATTTTCAGAGAAGTGTTATAACCTGAATCTTACTGAATGGAAAATGTATTTCCAGTTCAAAGGGTTTTAAGACAAAACAGGAAAGGCCAAGACAAATGAGAAGGAATGGGGGAACAGCAGCTGAAGCTCTCCTCTAATTAGATTTTCAGATGACTCTGTCAGCATCTTTCCTCCCTAGGGAATTTGGAAGAAAACTTGAAATCTAAATCTTGCATGCCTTAGAAATGGCTCCCTTCCCTGGCAGCACCTGTAAACACCATGGGTTTCATGACTATGGACAAAATGAAAACAACGAAGAAGACACTAATTAGAGCATGTATTTTGACACTGCAGAGACAGGGCTGTTTTAAGATGCTGTGCCAGGTTTTTGTTTTTCATCTGCTGCCTCAAATGTGCAGAGCAATGTACCTCAAACTGAAACAGACTTCAGCTACGTGACCTTGAATGTGCTCAAAGACGATAGAGCCAGCAGGATCACTGGGGTGGTGCAGTTTTGGCCATGTGTACAGCTTTTGTCCTATCAGTATGGCTTTACTGTTCAAAGACATAATTTCATTTTTTTATCAAGATTTCCAAAAGTCTGTTGATGCTGGATCTAAAAGAACTGGGAGAGTACCTGAGGGTACTTCAGAGATATCTGTCTTTGGTTCAAGTCCAAAACTGTGTTTGAGATGTTACTTTTCCCCTCTGAAAGGCATTCAAAGCTGAGCAACTACTTTCCATGGAGGCATATCCCATTTGATGCCTTTTGTTGTCGCAGTCACACAGTCAGGAGTGCCCAAACCACTGCATCGTTTGAAACTGCATCTGTTCTTTCAAATAACTCGGCTCGATGAAGGACACTCTGTACTTAAGAACAATTGTGTTCCTAACAGCCATTTGTGAGGACTAGCATGATGTTCCTAGTTTGGTCCTCTGTGTGACACAGATAGGAGCCGTTGTCTCAGTGATTTGTTTCTAGTCAAGCATCCAATGGAGATTTTATTGGGAGCTTTGTTGAATGGAGGCCTTAGTAGTTTGCGCTGCTCCAGCAACTTTCTTAGGTTTGACAATATGTCATTGAAAACTCCAGATGTTACCAAGTTAACCACTAAGAGAAACTTAATTAAGCCCTGCCCAAGGGCAACCTGAAGGTGAGATCTTGTGTTTCTTTCTAAAAGGATATTCATGTTGGCTGCCTCAGTGATGTCTCAGCAACTCAGGGTTCCTTTGCTCTTGCTGGAGCTCTCAAGAGGAAAGAGTTGCTGTCTTTTCTTTCAAGAGACCAAGAGATAAATGCCATGAGGCTTTCTGTAAGAATCCCCAGACATGTGCCTCTGACAAAGAATGTTTTTCTCCTGCCACAACTTCAGTCTGGGATCCTCTGGAACAGAGCAACGTAGTTATTTTTGTCTCATCCATTTGGAAACAATGAGCTTCCAGCAGGGTTCCAGGGCAGTGTAGTGACTGCAGCTTCAGCCTATAAAAAGAGACCATCTGGGAAAATTTGTCTCTTGCTATCCCTAGGTATAGCTCTATTCCTTCTGCTTTACATTCAGGCAATCTTCCACTATTACTGCCTTCACAACAAATTATAAAAAGACTGAGAGAACAAAAGGAATAAAAAACTTATGTTACAATTCCCTCCCATACTCACAATGCACACACATTTTCCTTTCTGATGTGGAAACCTACCTGAGCCAACCATTTACATGGATATCTTTCATTCCAGTTGGGCATCCAGAGGACTGTTTCACTCTGAAGGAAAAATAAAAACAAATAAGAAAAAAAAAAAAAAAAAAAAAAAAGGAAAGGAAACTAAACCACAGTAGCTGAAATGTCCTTTCAGCCAATTTAATGAAATGCCCTCAGCTGTTAAGTTACCACCATTCTTCCAGTCAGTGTCTACTGCTTCAGTGCACCAGACTGTGGAGTTAGCTGCTCCATAGCAACAGCCACTAAGCATGAACATACCCAGTGAAAGCATCATGCAGAGCTGCTGAGGGGTACTTTCAAAAGGGGCAAGAGTACTTATAGTTAAGACAAGGTACTGTATCTTACCTAAAAGGGAGAGGATCTATAGCAGCCAAAATTGATACACAGGTCAGTGTAGGCTGAATACTATGTTACTGTCAGAAACTGCCCTCATTAGGCATAACACTGCCTTGTGATATGAGAAAATCTTACAGATGTTTCTAGTGTGTGTGCATAGGTTATATGGATTTTTTGGATGCCAGCATGACTCACTTTTCTGTCTTTTAAACAGGCTTGCAGTCCCCCAAAATTTTAAAATTGTTTTTTATTCATCAATGAGAGTAAGAAAATTATATCAGTCCCCTCTTTGGCATTTTAAGAGCCTTTTTGAGGCAGGTAAATCTGATGTAGAGCTTGATGAAGCAGCAGGCACCAGACCGGAATTCAGTTTCAGGAGCAGAAGATTAAAACCCATTTCAGGATTCTTTCACATTGGCATATCCCTGTTCTGGCATGGAGAATACAGATCCCTGGTATCCTTGGCTTTGGGTTTGTGGTGGGTTTGTTTCTCTGTTTGTTTTCCAAATGTGACTTTTATTTAGTTATTGTAATTTATTGTAACGATTCTGAAACATGCTAAATTAGCTTCCTAGGAGACTAATGTCACAAAGTGGCAATTTGAGTTCTATCACAAACCTGCTCTGCTGGGATTATCTTTAGGCATAAGGAGAAGAGTTTAATCAGCTCTTTCAATTCATTAGCCTTTCACTTCTGAGGCAGGCACAAAGGGTCCCACTTAGTGTCAGTAGTGTTAGTAGATGTTGTGAGATAAATACAAATCCAGCTCATTTTAAATCAGACCACTGAGCAAGTCATGAGCTGCTGTAAGTTGTTGTTATCATGTGAGGCTGAAGCGGTTCTTTTGACATTCCGCCGCTTTGTTATAGTTGACCCTTCCTTGAGAACTCAGTTTTCTCTTTCTGCTTTTTATGGTTTTAAATACAAAAGCTCACAATATGGGTTGTTCTGAAGACTCCTGAAGCAATCTCAATAGCTACCTATGTCGTGAGCGCTTGCTGAGATGAGCACCATTGCCCACTGCAACCTTGCTCTTCACTATAAAGAAACCTAGGGAAGTAGTCAGCATATTTTCCAGAAGATACCCCAGTCCTCCCGTTACTGGGACAGCAAGGCTACAGCACACACCTTGGAGGACACTTCCTTCACAGTGCAGCTGAGTCAATTTCAAGAGGGTGTCACTTTCTACTGACTTCTAAGCAAGTTGATGAAGTGACTGCTTTTCCTCTGGTAACATCAGACCTTGTGACTGTCTTCTGGTTGATCTAGGTCACTGCACTGATCCAGTGTCTTGAAAGAAAAGCAGAGTCTCTTCTGACCCTTTCTTTTTCTATCACCACAGGGAGACCTCCAGAGATCCCTCATTCAGGTGGATTTTGGAGATGGCATCGCTGTGTCATATGCCAATCTCAGCTCGACAGAGGATGGGATCAAGCATATCTACCAGAATGTGGGCATATTCCGAGTGGCTGTACTGGTGGAAAACAGCCTGGGTTCTGACAACGCTGTCCTCTACCTGCATGTAACATGTATGTGTATTCATGCTTCTGTTCTTTAAAAAGATACTACTTATCTTAAGAAGTAACATCTGGGACTTTGCAGCTGGGAGCAGAGTGATGACTTGTGATCAGTGTCTGTCCTCAAGCAGAGGTCTTCAGACTGAGAGGCACAGGCAACAATAATGTTTGCTTTTTAAACCATATTGCACCCTTAATTTTGGGTAGTCTAATTTGGGACAGCTCAAAGGTGCATATAGCCCTTTCTGAAATGCACCTCCATTAGCATGTTTACACTTCCAGAAAAACAAAGACATTCCGAATCTTTAATAACTTTTTAAAACCTTGGACTTTACTTTGCACATGTGTTTTGTCCAACCACCCCTGGGATGGAAACCAGTGCTTTTCAGTCTTTCTGTTGTCATAGGAACCAAAATCTTGGTGTTAAAGAGTATTACAAGGAAAAAAATATTATCTTCACATTGCTCTTCTGCTGTTCTCTTTAACCTTTTTATACTTCATCTGCCTCTGATTTACAACTGAAATGTACTTCAAGCTCTTGCATAAAACCAGCAATGTGTTCTTTCATATTTATTCTAACACATGTTTATGAACCTAAAGAGTCAATCTATTATTCAAATTTGTAACACTCCTAATGGATTTTGTTTGAAGCCATCATTTTCTTCATACAGTGGGGTGGGGTTTTTTGATTATGTCTGCTTCCAGCTGTGCCCCTCTGTGCCAAATTTACTGAAAAAAAAAAAAAAAAAGGAAATGCCAAAACTTAAAGTTGTGCTTATGGAAATACCACTTACTCTCTACCAAATTAACTTCACATATTGGTTGGATAATTCAGCATGTTTCATGTACTTTAATTGTAGTTTTGGAGTTGCTTAATACAGCATGAAAGCAGCTGCCCCTTCAGTGGAAGAGGGCAACTCTTTAATGGTGCACCATCTTATCAACAGATGGGAGCGGTGGGAGGAATAGCTGTGAGAAATAGGAACTTTATAAGGGAGCACTAGAGAAGCAGGATCTCCCTAAATATCTCCCTTCAAAAAGACCTTCAGTTCACAATCATTATGTACCATTTATGATTCTCTAACATGATAGTTCCTGGTCTGTAGCAAACTTTTATGTCACATAATTGTTCAGCCCACCACGTGTTTGAAAACGTCAAAATACCTTGCCAAAAATAACTGTATTCATAAATTAGCTTATTGTGAAGCTTAGGATTTTGACTTGAGGGCTTATCTTCTAGACAGCTAATGATTTTTGGGGTTTTTTTTAGTTGTTTGAGTATCATCCTATGTAGGATAGAGAAAAGATCTTCTGCTCAGAATAGGCATATATACGCTTTTGTGTAATTTCTTCAGTTCTAGAGTCATATTCTAGTTTGCCTCCGTGTGTGGGTAATTAACACAGGAGTTGCTGCAGCCTCTGAATACAGAAATCCCTCTCCCACTGCTTCTGCTTGATGAAAGTCAGTTCAATAGGAGCTGTGGTCTTTTCTTTTTTTTCTTTTTTTTTTTTTTCCCACTTTTTGTAAAGGTCATTGGAAACAAATGGAGAAGAGATGTTTTGGTGGTTGATATTTTGCAGGAGGTTCTGACAGCCTTGTGTGAGCAGAGTTTGTAATCATGCACTGTTTGACAGGAGAAGATTCCATGGGGACCACTGCATACCCTCAGCCAGTCTGGGAAAATAATGAGACCACACCAAGCAACAGCTTTCTCTTGCAGTAACTGAAGAATGCAAGGAGAGGGAAGGTGTCCAGCCTTCACTCTCACGTGTAGTGGTTTTCTAGTTTATAGCTGTTTTAATTAATTAGCTTTAAGATCCATTTCAGTTGTTTAAACAGTGCAAGATATAAACAATATTCAGATAGCAGCTGATAACTTACGTTTTTGTGTTTTGCATAGGTAATACCATCACAGTGATATTATGTGTGTATATATATGTATACATGTATAGATATAAATACCACACTCAAATATTGCCTAATCATGCAGTCAAGCCCAGATTACATATGTCTGAACCCCTGGAGAATTGATAGCTCTAGCGAATTTATCTCACCTTTCTCTACATGATAAAAAATAGGCACTTCAAAACAGATTGTAGACTGATCACAGTGCCTCTCACGTTAACAATAGGTTTGCTGAGGGCAGGGATGTACAGTAAATCCAGTCCTCTCCATAGTCTAACACTCAGATCCACAAAAGCTTCTAAACCTCGCTTAAATGCTTGCATTGCCACTCATCTCTCTGCTGAGTATTCTGCTTGGGGTGTATGGGCTTGACCTTTGTGGAGTTTTGTGGAAGTATCTGTCTTATCTGCTGAGTTGTACAACGTGCAGCCTGGACAATGAGAGAGCTCCAGAAAGGGCTACTAACTAGGTGATCCCTTGTTATAGGGTTAATAGATGAATGTATGCAGCCAGCTCTGCATCTTCCAATGCTCTTCCCTAACTGTTGCCAGGAGCTTTGCTGAGGGGAAATCTGTGAGTGCTGAAAGATTTAGGAGTAAAGCCTCTGTCTGAGCCCTTCTTACTGTGCTGTAGCTGTGGCGCCAGTGTACAGTAGCAGTGCCTTTGCTGCACTTGGTCCAGGGATTCAGAAATGCAATTTATTGTGAGGCAGAAGCATTTTGGAGTGGGTGGGCAGTAAGTTGTACATAAACTGTTTCTCCAGTCAACAGGCTGTCTCTGAACTCTCTTGACAGGTCAACATTTCCCTCTGGAAAGTTTCCCTTACCAGAATGCTTTCAGAAAAAAATCACCTGTCCAAGTAAACTTTTTTGAGAAGCTTCTCCTTTTATGTTATCTGGTACTTGTACACAGTTTTTCTTTCCTGGGACAGGTGAAGGTCTGGTGTCTCAATCATCCTGCATGAAGTTTAGAAACGAATTCTTCTGTATTCTCTTCAAAGTTAAGTGAGAGAAAGCAGCCTCCTACACAGCTAAAAGTCTATGCAGAGTGAGCTATCCCCATCTGCTGGCCAGATACGAGTTCAGCACTTCAGCCACTTTGACCCCTCAGCTGTGTACACAGAAATAGCCAGAACTGGCTTGCTTGAGCCATTCTTTCATATTCATTCCTAGTGGAGGTCCAAGAAGGTGCTGAGTACTTTCTGCAGTGCAGGATCATTTGAGATGTATTTAGAACAAATGTGCAGTTATGTTGGATTGTATTAGCCTTTACATGAGCTCCATTGACACTGCTGTCACCGCATCCATTCCTTTAGAGGGCTGTGCTGTCATTGGGCCCTTGGCAAACATCCCAAAGGATACCAGAGATGCAAAATAGTTAACCCAGGGAGCTGCTGGTTTTTAAATCTCAAGGACTTGCTGAAAGCAGGCGCTGCCTGGTCACAGAAATATATCTCAGCAGAGGAATGGCATTAAAATCGTAGGAGTGAAATTCTGGCTTCTCTTGAATTTTCAGGAAGATTGATGACTGATGATTATATAAAGAAAAATGAGCCATGATCTGGTCTATAGCAGGCTTTGGTTGGTCTGACCATGGATAACTCTTAATTGGGCTGTTTCAGGTTAAGCAGCAGATGTGTCTATAACCCAGAGAAAGCTGCATTTCAGTAATGTCAGAAATAGTAGTGGTCCTTGTTTATTCTGGTGTTGTTTATACAGTCTAATTTAGGAGACTTTTTTCCTTTTCTGTCTATGTGTGCTGTATAGGGGTACGGGGCTTTTGCTGCAAAATGTGTGGTGTTCCATTAGGTTAAAAAGCAAGGTTTCAGCAGTGATATGTGCATGGGATGTGTCCTGAAAAATCCTCTCCTAAAACATAAAAAATCCTCTAGCAATGCATCTCAACTCCATATGGACAATGCAATCAATCCTCCCAGGCTCTAGTCTCTGGCTCTTATCACTGGGGAGCTTTTCAGATGTAGGACATGTAGATGTGGCCTTAATTTGTTTAAGAAACTTGTGTCCCCATGCCACCTGGGGTTTCTTTCTTGTTTCTCTCTCTGTCATTCTCAGGACAATTGTTTTGTTCTCTAAGTGAACAGTCAGAACACATTTTAAAAAATAATCTATAGAACAAGATGTAATAACAAAGGCCCATCTGTCTCCAGAAGATGGGAAATGTGTGACCCTGGGCGTAATGTCACTTGTCAAATGAATTATGTTCTGTTTATACTAAAGAAATAAAAGAGTTTATTGAGGAAAAAGAGGGAGTACAAGGTAACATTAAGCTGAAGGCATTCAGTGAATAACTGCCTTCAAACAGAGTTCCAGCTGATATGAATAGATACACCACTGCTGAAGTTCGTTCACCAACTCATAGCATTGCATCAGCAGCGATACTCCATGTTCACTGGAGCAGTTTGTCCTGCACATTCTTATGTCTTCCTGTTGAAGGCCTTTTTCACATAACAGTTCTCTACCCCTATTGTTCAAATTGTGTGTAAAGTCCCTGAGTATATGATGTTTGTGCAATAGAGAGTCAAAGTTTTTCAGCCCCAGGTACAAGGGTAACTCCTGTTCTGTGAGCAGCAGATTTAAGCTTGTCTCCAGAAATGGCACCAAGCCAAAACATGCTGCTCAGTGATTTGGAGGACTTCTCTCTCTCAAACCAATGAATATCTCCTCAGTTCCATTCTACTCCAGGTTGACATTTCAGACAGAGGGAGGGTCCCTCAGTTCAAGAAGGACAGGGAGCTACTGGAGAGAGTTCTGCTCAGGGCCACCAAGATTATGGAGTGGAGCATCTCCCTTATGATGAAAGGCTGAGGCAGCTGGGGCTCTTTAAATTGGAGAAGAGGAGACTGAGGGGTGATGTCATTAATGCTAACAAATATGTAAAAGGCGGGTGTCAGGAGGATGGAGCCAGATTGTTCTCAGTGATGTCCAATGATAGGACAAGGGGCAATGGGCATAAACTGGAACTTAAAAGGTTTCAAAGAAACACAAGGGAAAACTTCTTCACTGTTCAGGTGAGGCAGCACTCGAACAGGCTGCCCAGATGGGTTATTGAGTCTCCTTCCCTGGAGACATTCAAAACCTACCTGGATGAGTTCCTGTGTGACCTGCTCCAGGTGGTCCTGCCCTGGCAGGAGATTGAACTAGATGGTCTTTCGAGGTCCTCTTCCAGCCCTTAGGATTCTGTGATTCTGTGACTCACCTCCCGATTCTGTCTTTGCAGGCCCCTTGGAACACGTTCACTTGTCTCTGCCCTTCATCACCACAAAGAACAAGGAGGTCAACGCCACAGCAGTACTGTGGCCAAGCCAAGTGGGAACACTTACTTATGTCTGGTGGTTTGGGAACAACACAGAGGTTTGTATTGCCTATGGGCTGAGATCAAAATAATTCTGGAAGAGCTCTCTGACTGAAGAGAGAGGGAGGCATTTGTGAATGCTTCTAAATAGTCACACACAGAGGAAAATTATAAATTGGAGACTGAACGACTAACGGTTCTTTGATGTGACAATGTGAAAATGTAAGAACTGCTTTGTGTTTGTTTCTCTGACTTAGCTGTAGGATTTATTGCCATTTCATGCACATTGCCAATAGCTTTCCCTCTGTGTTTATATCCAAGGTAGTCATAGTGAACCAAATCTGGAAGAGCTACCACTAAGTTTTTCACTTCCCCCCTTTCTTCAATAACAAAAAAACACCCCAAAAACCCTTAGGAGTTTGTTTTGTTTTGGTTTGGATTATTTAGGTAACTAACCTTTCAAACTGAAGGTGTTTTTATCTAGAACTGACTTGACATAGCCCTGGAGTTTAAATCTCATTTCTCTGGTGACTAACAAGGGAGAAGACCACCATCAGTTCTGTGTCTACCCTTAAATATACTGAGCCCAATCCTGAGCCCGACATTCTAGACTAACTCACATGTGCAAGATGACCTTATTATCATATGCTATCAGTAGACAAGATGTTTCCCAAACACCTCACTGCCTCTGGGCTGGGCTCAGACATGAGACCAGCATGCAATAGTATTGTTAAATCAGCGCAGGCATTATAACTGTTATTTTACTTATCTTTGTGGCTGAAGTACCCAGAGTCCCTAACTAGTTTCTGAGGGGAGAAATTCTCATTGATTTTGTAGAGACAAGAGGAGTCCTCAACCACACAGGATTATCTTCTGTATAATGCATGTCAGAAAACAGTACCTTTTGCTGTATTTGACTCTGTGTTTAAGGCAGAACTTGACTTTTTGTTATTATTGGTTTGTGTTATAATTTCCTATGATGAGATGATGGAGAATTGACTGCTTCTCTTTCTTACCCTGTTACACAACTATTTCTCTGCAGATAATTATCCTGCACACCGAACACACGCACTGTGTTTGTATTCTGAGTTTATCTAGCTTTTTTATAAGATGTTGCATCTCATTATGCCTTTATGTGTAGATTAAAGAACTCTCTGAACTATAGGAAATTATCTCCCCTTAGAGGTGTCACCTTTCAACCTTTCCTCTGATCTGCTAAGCTCTTAAGTGATCAGAGTTCTCTAACTGTGTTTTCATTGAAGTGAGAGTTTTACTACAGACTACAGTGGCAACAGTTTGCCTTAATATTGGGTTCTTTGAAGATCTCAGACAGGGTTCATTAATAAGAGAAAACAGAAGTTAAGGCAGAGACTGCTGAAAGGGGGCACAACTCATTGATAAACTGTTTGCACAGTGAAGCAAGCTATGTCCTCTCCAAACATCATCTCTTTCCAAAAGCAGTGTTCTCTATAACTAAGGATAACATGGGATAATATCTGAGAAATCTTAATTTACTCCCTGATTCTACACAGCCTCCTTGAGGCACCTTAAACAAATCACTTAGAGTTAGATCTGGGACAGGAAAATGACACTTGAGCAGTGGGCCCTGAGGCACTTTGGGGAATGCAGCAGAGATAGACACTTCAAGATGGGATCCAGAACAGCCAGAATGCTAAGTGTGAAGGAAATACCAGAATCTTAGAACCTAACTCCTTTGGAAATTATAGGTACCTTACATTGAACTTCAGGAGGACATCTCCATCTAGGTCTCTGGGTCCTCTCCCGAAAGTTAGACTCCACATCACCTCTCCTAAGTCTTTAAGTTTCTAAGCTACAGCATACTCACCAAACCATACCAATAGTCTAGAAAGCCAAACTCATTTTTACCTTTCCTGCCAAATTAATTTAATTTCTCCTTTTCTGATGTATTTGCAGCCATTGATCACATTGGAAGGTAGCATCTCATTCACATTTTCTGTGGAAGGGATGAACACCATCACCGTTCAAGTCTCAGCAGGAAACATCATTCTTCAGGACACAAAGACTATTGCCGTGTATGGTGAGCTTTCCTCCCTTCATTTCACGTAGGATTCTCCATAATCAAGAAATAGAAAAACAGGTTAGCTGGCACCAGCATGAGGTCTTTATTCCAGAATGCTTTGGGTGAGGTTATAAATTCATTTTGAGTTTTATCAGTTTGACATAACAAAGATTAAGAAATACGTTTTCGAATGCTAGTCCTCTCTCCATCTTTATCTCTGTCCCTTTTCATTTAAGATTTCAAGTGTTTCAGGCATGTCTATGAGAATATAATTGTAACATCACAGGTCAAGGTGTGGGTAGGCTTTCATTTATATTCTCAGCACAGCTCCCTTTCCAGTGCTATTAATTCATTGAAGGAAGTACTGATCATCTTTTTGATTCTGTGTCACTCAAGCAGTGAATCTCTGAATCTCTCAGTGAATCTCTTGTACACATTGCTGGACTCTCTGATGATCTGTGCATTACCTGCAAACTGCTTAAGCAAAACATGAGCTGCAGCAGCTTTCACTAGGCTCTGCCCATTCGTTTGGCACCATGACACTTCACAACCTTTACTCACCACCATGTCCTTGTATCTGCAGAGCAATTTCAGTCCCTGCGGTTATCATTCTCTCCAAACCTAGATGACTACAATCCAGATATCCCAGAGTGGAGAAAGGACATCAGTAGAGTAGTCAAGAGAGCTCTGGTGGAGGTAAGCAATGTGCATAAACTGCACTGCAATGGTTCTAGTTTCTGCTTTGTGCCTACATTAGGACTGGATCAGCTGTTCTTTCAAAGTGTCGCTTTTTCAACCAACTATAAAAGGAGACTAGACTAGTGTTTGGGGACAGAATCCTAAGTTATAGACAAGTGAAATTACCCTATCCTATGAAACTGTGGTGCTCAGAGTCAGCCATCAGTTTATTCTCTTTAATGACAGTGGATTATGTGGAATATTTCTGTGAAAAGGCAATATAGAGAACAAATGACTTATATTGGCCTGCAGCTGTACAAATATCTTTACTGCTGCATAGCAGTTCTTATTTCTTGTGCTGTTATTCTCACACAGCAGTGTAAAGTAATGCTATTCTAATAATGCTGTAGGAAAATCAGCAGAACCAAAAGAAAACAATTTTTACTACAGAAAAGAGCACCACAGTGAGGACTTTATGTCTTTCACATAGCATGATGTGCACAGGTCAGGACATTTTCCCCGTCAACACTATGGAGAAGCTCTGAAGTTTCTTCTTTTATTTTGGAACAGAATGTTGTAAAAGTATTCTTTTGTGGTTGAATATTTGGATTTTAAACGGAGAGTCTAGGAAATGTTAGAAGAGACAGCTGAGGATTCTCAGCTTAGCAGAAAAATGGTGAAAGGAATTGCTTGAAATAGGGTTTCTGACTTTTTTAAAATAAAAAACATAGATTTTGAAAAGATACAAGGCTTGTAGATGTTGTCAAATTTATATGTTCATTTGTGGCATCAATTGTGCAAAGAAACTGGAAAGACACTCTGCATTATCAGGTGCACAGGAACTTGTCCATATAGTCTCTGAGATTTTTCTTCAATTTCTTCAAAATACAAGAGACGATTAAAAAAAAGAACTTTTTTTTCTGGAGCTTGTCCTTCTGATTTATTTATGTCTGTATCAAGTATTCAAGGATCCATTTATCTTTATGATGAATTCTCAGAGTATAAACAACTCAATAAAACAAAATCAAGCCATAAAAATAAGGATTATAAGGCTACAGCACCAAGGCTACATTCCAAAAAGAAAGCAGTGAAAACACAAAGACTCTTTTTGTTGTATGAGTAAAAGAAAAAAAATTAAAATGACAGCTAATTATCTCTCTTTATACAGCTAAATGATTCACCTTCAACAAGCCTTTCTGAGAAGTTCCTGTAAAAATTGAACATAAACCCAATAGTTTTCTACAGCAATTAAGTAAACTGTATAAAAATGAGTTGAATAACTAAATAATTAAATAGGAAATTATAGCTGTGCTATAGAATTTTTATGAACTTTTATTAAAGTATTGCATTCTTATTATAGAATACCATAGACTTGGATAAAAAAATCTGCATAAGAAATTATATTTCTCTACTAAGATCTGTTCTTCTCTCTAACGAGGGATAATTTTATATTATCACAAAATATTCTATTTTGTATTATGATCATAACCATTTGCTCACATCATTGATTTTCTGAGTCCTGTCTTTTTATGAAGAAGACAAGAATGAGCCAAGTAGATTGGGCAGAAGCTTCCAGAGAATAAAATCATTAGCAGCCTCTCATAATGAAGATTTCCCATTAAGTGGTGATACTGTGTCTTTTTCTTGACGTCTTAGAAAAACCTATTAGACAAGCACAAAGAATGCAAGCCCTGGCTTCACAGAATACTTCAAAAGAACAGATAAGACCTTTACATTGTTATTTTTTTTTCTTAAACCCACTTTTAGAAAAAAGATCCCAGAACACCAATGAAACCATGTGCTTTTCCTTGGTGTGCAGTAGAGGGGAAGGGTTCCCTTCTCAGAGCTTCACTACGTATTCCCTGGATGCTCAGCAGTCATGCATGGGACAGCCACAGAATTAGTTCAGGTATCAGTGATCTGTAATCAGTTTTTCAGACTCCTTGTCCTCCATGAATCATTTCCTTCAATGAGCTCTACTCCTGAACTGCTAGGGAGAAGAATTCATGAGTTTTAGGTCCAATTAATATCTAAAAGATCTACAAGTCCTGACTGCAAAGACATCTCTATACTACATCCAGCTGCCATAATCAGTCATATTTGAGGGCACTTTTATTTTTTTCCCCTTTAAAAGAGGCCTACTAAATTCAAGACTGGGAAACGAAGTTTAAATCAAAATCTTGATATTTAAATGCATTTGCTGGACAATCCACAACACAAAGAAGTGATGGAGGAAGATTCATCAAACTATAGTATTCCTTCTTCTGGCTCACAAAACTTCCTGAAGGCTTGAACTAGCTCCTTTTCTGGAGAAGAACTTCACAATCTGGTTTTGTAATGTCATGGTAATAGCAGGTGAAACCCATGACCAGAGATGACCCTAGTAAGGATGCCTGTGGACTGCTTCTTTGTGGATTTTGGTTAATTTTTGTTGAAGAGAGATTTGAGTTTTAACTGATTACTTAAGATTTTCAGGCAACAAGACAAAAAAAAACCCCGAAGTTTGCAGATTAATACAATCTTTACTAACACCCCCCCCAAAAAAAAAAAAGTTCTCATTTACTTGTGGAATGTATCCAAGATTTGAATGATAAGAATTTGTTTAGCTTTTGGGATTTAAACTTTGTTAATCATCTTCTCTCTCTCTGAGTCTACCCAAAGCTTTTAAAGTGTTTTGGCTAATCACACTCTCAGAGTGCATTTCTACCCCAGTACATAGTCTTTTAACATATGGCTTCTTACCATTAACTAAAGGAAAAGCCTCAGGGACTCGGGATAGTCAGATAACTTTAAATCAGATAAATTTAGACAAAATAAATTGTACCATGTGCAACTGCTATAAACTCCCTTTAGCATGTCTGATTATCACTGTTGCCTTAGGACCTTGAATATTTTACTGGAGAACAAGAAAAAATAGCTTAGATCAGTAAATTATTAATCCCCGACTTTTTACCTGCAGTAGATTTTAACAAGGTTCTCCCTGTTTTATTAGATATCCCCTACATCATTTGTGTAAGTACTATGATGACTTAGCAAAGAAGTTCATAGCATTCAGTGACATCCCCATCATTCATGTGTTGATTATTTGTTATGTATCAGGCAACAGATATTTCAAGCAAGCATATTCTGGTCGCAGTGCTTCCCGGTCTGCCCACATCTGCTGAACTCTTCATTTTGCCATATAAGGATGCCACAGGAGAAAATAGAAGAATAGCATCAGACTTAGAGAAGGTACTGTGTCTGTTACTTGGAGAAATGTATGTTTGTGCATTTGTGTATGTGTGTACATATGTATATGTATATAAATAGATAGATAGATAGGATTGCCAAAGGAGGTTGGAACAAATAATTATGAGACAAATGTATCTGAATCACGAGAATCTAAACAATGACTCTGGTACATGCTATATCCTCTTTGTGTTTTGGTTTGGTTTGGTTTGATTTTTGGGTTTTGGTTGGTCTTTTTCATCCCAAACACTAGAAACAGGCTTTGGAACTGTATTAAGCAGTAAACACATTTAGGTTCCCTCAGTAATGTTATATTGGCATAAATTTGTATGATGTCATGTCTCTTGTATAGAAGTTCTTTTCTACTTTGTGGAGGTAGGAAGAAAGCAGGAAGAATTTAGGTGATGATTCCTGCCAACATAAACTTAAGGCAAGGGTCTAGAAAGGACTGAAGGACAGACTTGGGTGGTACTTGTGGGCAAATCAGAACTTCCATTACTTTAAGGCACAAGACAGGGGCTGGATTATCTGCTGGCAGTGGAGTTCAGCCCCTATAGATTGTTTTTCTCTGTGCAAGCCTGAAGCAAGTTATGACAGCTGGAGGGCTATCTCCCTGCAGACTCAAAAGGTCCTGTTCCAGCAGGTGGGCCTAGCACTGTGCTGGGTAAAAATCCTGAAATACCTCTCATCTTGTCACCTCAGATTCCAGGAGCAAAGATAACTAGCCCTGAATTAAGCAGCACTGTACCTCTGCTCAGGCAGATATACTGCATGTTGCTGTGGGCTATATGATCACTGGGCAAGAGAGCGTCATCAGCTCACAATATCAGGCTCAGCGATGTGGTGAAATCCTTGACATTACTGAGTGCCTGCTACTACACTGGATGGCACAAGGGTTATAGCATTTCTCTTAGGATATGTCCATGAGTTTGCAAATGAGTGAAGTCTTCCCATCAGTGCACATATGAAGTGTATTCTCCTTGTGTTCCTGTTTTCTGATGGCCTTTTTGTCTGCCTAACCTGTTGCAACTGCCTCTTGCAGTGGTCTGGAGCCTTATTAACTTAGCTGTGGGCCTCAAACCACTAGGTCATCCATACTTTCATGCTTTCCCTTCCTCTGCATCCTTAGCCATCATCTTTTCTTGACAAATAATTTTCCTCTGCAATTTTCACCACCCATAATATAATAAACCAAAAATATGGGGATTTACTGCTTTGCAAAACCTTTCCTCTCTTTTCTCCTTCATCCTTCTTCTTTCCTCCATCACAAATTGTCAAGCATGTCAGTCTATAAACTTTCAAATTTACATCTGACCCAGTTTGCTTCAGTACTCAGCAGCTTATTGTATTGTGGCAATTACTTCCCTCTTTGTCCTTTTCTTCCCTCCCCCCATAAAGTTGGAGTCTCCTTTGCTGTGGAGAAAGGAAACCCTCACAGTGCCCTCATGGCCCTTTTTAAGGACAAGAAGAAATGTCATTTTCATGGGCAGTTCAGAAACTTCTCTGGCATCCTGCAAGGTTCAAATAGTGATCTTTGAAGAGAGAGAAATGATTTTCTGTTTCAAGCCAGATATTTCTTGTGGAGAAGAGTCTCCTGTGCTCCCATTAGCATGATCAGAATGGTTTTTTTACTAATCTGTAGTACACCATTCCCCTTCCTAGTTACTCCAGTAGACAATGGCATTGTTTTCAGTGGGAACAGCCTAAGGAGAGACCCAAAAGGTGTCTGTGCCTCCAGCTCTGAAGCATGTTCTGATGTCCCTGTTTGTCACTCATTTGGCCTGTGATCTTTCACTATCCCTTTCCCAAAGTGTTTCAGAGCCCATTCAACAGCTTCTACCTGTGTTTGAAGTCTCTGGGATGAGATGGAGCAGATGTTTTTGCTAATAGCTGCTTCGGTTGCTTCTTAGGTACTTTATGAGGTATAGCATTCTTTTGTGGTAGGAACAGAAATCTCTTATGTGTTCATGAGGAAGCAACAACCTATTCAAAGGCACATATGTGACTTTGTGTGTTTGCAGGTGCACACTCAGAGGAGTTAAAGTTCTGGATGATTTTTATCTAATTTGGAAGAGAAACTTCAAAATATACAGGAACAAAATGGAAATAGTTTTCACAAGAATAGGGCTTCTTAGGGAAACAATTATTTAGATGCCTTTTTTCATAGTGTCTTGTCACATGTGGAAGCTACTTTCCAAACTCAAGACTCGTAGTAAGCCTGTCCAGAGACAGAGTGATAAATAGTCTCTGGAAAACTTGTAGTCAAATTAGATTAGGTAGAAAGGAGTTACAGAAATTAACATTTGTATTCTGTAAAAGTCCTTGTTTCAATACCCAAGGGAAAACCTAACTCATTCTCAAAACCCAAAGTTGGTAAAACTGAGTGAAATACCATGGAAAGGCACAAAATCCACAATGCACACTTTAAGCACAAGTTTACCAGGAGAATGAAGTGTGCTATAGCCCCCATCATCTTCTCCTCTCTTTTAAGAGCCTCCTAAAGTTGGCATGTCATTGCTGTCGTATGATGTGGATGTGATGATACAGTCCTGAATTCACTGTATTCATATGCCAGGTACCAGAACAGAGGCAAGGGACTCTCTGTAGTCCTGGTGTTCTGCTCATCTAACCTGGGTTTGAAAGGGAGAAGCCGTGTAAATCATGCATGTGGTACATGCTGACTTTTGTCAGCTGGAACAAATGAGGCTAAGGACAGTCGATGGAGTGGGAGGAAGGGGAAAGTGATAGAAACAATAGCTGAAGAGGGAATTCAAACTATATCTGCCCACATGAAACTTGTGAAATCGCTTCAGGCCATGTCTATTACAGAGTACCTGTGAGCAACTTGCTTAACTGAGCTGTGTTTCATCACCTGAGCTGGACCATTATTATGCCATAGATAACTATTATTATTATATTATTATATATTATAATATAATATTACATATATATTACATTATATTATATTATATTATATTATATTATATTATATTANATGCATTCCAGGATGCCGTTGGCCTTCTTGGCCACGAGGGCACATTCCTAGCTCATGTTTAGTTTATTGTCAACCAGGACTCCCAGGTCTCTCTCTACAGAGCTGTTCTCCAGCAGTTTGACCCCCAGCCTGTACTACTGCAGGGGGTTGTTCCTTCCCCGGTGCAGGACTCTGCACTTGTCCTTGTTGAACCTCATGAGGTCCTCTCTGCTCAACCCTCAGTTCTTCCTCTTTGGTAATTTTTGATTAATTTTTTGCACCAATCCAATTCAAAATGGATGTGTGGTAGAAAGACATTCTACTTACAATTCAGTACAGGTCAGGGATACAAATGCACAGATAACAATTCCTCAATGTATTCAGTGTACTGTTTTACTCAATAAGAAGATTCTGAAGGGTTGTCTTTTGACTTATGCATTTCACAAATTATCTCCTCTCCACATTGTATGTTAGTGGAGGCTTTTTGTCAAATATAACAAGTGTGTCTCCTGGTAGTCAAATGAGATGTAAGCAGGAGATCCATGAGAATGTTGAAGTGATGTTTTCATGTCAAGTAAAGGTTACAATGTTTTCATGTGTTTCCCTTTAGTTCTCCATTTGCATGCTTTTACCCAGCTTATTAAAAATAACTGTAAAAGCAGAATGCAAAATAGATGTAGGAGCAAATAGTTAATGGCATTTGAGGCCATTAATCTTTTCACTGAAAAGAGCTATCAGTAAGCATGATGGAATCTTTGGCAAATGGCAACACTAGCTAGTTGGGAGCCAACTGTGCTCAACATGTTGCAGCTGTGGCCAATAACTGTATCCAGCCAAAGAGATAGGAAATTACACGGATGACTAAGTGTCAAATGAATAGTGATGAACTGAGGAGGTGAATTTAACTCTGTCAAATTTAACACTATGGAGAGTGGCACTTAGGGAGCCTGTATGTGTGTATGTCTTAGGATTCTTTCCTTAAAGCAGATTTCATTTTACTTCTGCTCCATAGTAGCTGGTGAAGCTTCTTTTTTCATACACCTTTTTTTTTTTTTCCTCACACCCTCCTAAATTTAATTGTTTTAGCGTATTTTCTTTCACTACTTTTCTTTTCTCTGATTAATTTCAGATGTACCCATCACTAAAACATTTTATTGACACGACTATGACAGTGAACACCTTCAAATCATACAGAAATTTTCAATCAGTCCTGGAAATGAAATTCCAGGGAGAGGAATAAATCATCTAGTGTTTACAAGGAGAGATTTTTCTAACATTTCTTCCACTGGGCAACTAAAAAGATTGGGCCAGTATGTACAAAGTAAAGGCAGATGGGGAGAGGTTGAAATAATATGAACCAGAAGACCTTGTACAAAGGGGTTTTTGTCCTCAGCCAGCGGCTTGTGTGCTGTAGAAAGACTGTCTATATGTCTTGTCTCAGTATCTTTGAGTTAACTTCTACCATGTGACTATTATCCCTCTTTCTTTCTCATCTCTTACTCACTGTACAAAGCAGACTTTGATTCTCTGTACTCTTCATGGTCACCTTTGTTTATCTAAAGTGGATTCCAGCTTTTATGTCCAGGTTCTCTCTGGGTTCATATTTGCTGGTAAGTTCATCTCCGAATAACCACTGGGATGTCCTTCGCCTTGTGCTTTCATAGTGTATCTCTGGATATCATTGGTAGCTTGAGATTAGCGTCTTTGATTATAAACATCTCAAGAAGTTCATGCTGGACCCTGTAAGTCAGTGATCATGCTCTTTTCAGTGCCAAAGCAAGCAAGCTTTAGAGGACTTAACGTGAAGTAACCAAGATTATGCAGAGTGAGTGGCACAGTTCAAAGTAATCCACATTTCGCTTGACACCTGATTTGCTTTTGTAATGCAAGTTCAACTTGCTTTCTACCAATGAATGTGCATAAGTCTTTCCTTAATTGTTTATTGATTTGATAAATAAATTGAAGTGTATCACTCATCAGTTGAGATCCTTTACACAGCAACTTTAAAAGTAACCAGATTCTTAGCTAGTACATCCTAGCACAGCTGCATCACAGTCAATTAGTCTAAACTAATTTACACCATAGGTCTCCAAATTCAATAAAGGTATGGGGAAGTGCTTTCCTGAGTGATCATTTTGTTTCTTGGTGCACATGGTTCTTTCACAGTCCTAATTCTGACAAAATGCTAAGAGAAGCCAAATTAATTTTTGTTTTGTTCTGTTTTTAAATCGGAATCTCTTTTTTTCCCCCTTCACAAATTGTCTGTTATTATTATTCATTATGTGTCCTTTGATGAAAAATGATACATGAAGAATGGTTTCTATTACTGAATTATTTTTGCACGTCATGCTTAATTCTGCAAATGAAGCAGATAAAGTCAATGAGGCTCAGTTAAGGACCAAAACTAATTCTGAAAGCTAATTATTTTCACAAGGGAGACTCTTGCAGACTATAAATTAAGAGACTGCTATTTAAGAAGTTTTGTCTTTAGCTGAGTTAGTTGCATCTTCAGGAGTAAGAAAGAAACAGGAACAGGCATAAGGCCAATCTGTTCTTCAGCTGAAGGTCTAACTGTCCAAATACTCAGTTGGATGGGTATTTTTTTAGACAGGCCAAACAAAAGTAAAACACAACACTTTACAATACTTTAAAAAGTATTTTGTTGTTTCCTTATCTGCTTTTTAAACAAAAATGCATCCATTTTACCACTTTAAATACAGAAATAAAGTGAGGCAGAAGACCAGAAATGATTCCCGTTGAAACCTGCTCATTATCTCAATGACCGAGGTCAGCCTTTGTGTGGAGATTTATTTCAAAGACACTTTATTAATGTTGTAAACAATTTATACAAGTCAGAACCATTCGTATTTTGAAGTCTCATAACCTGTGATCCACTGAGCTAGAAATGGACTTAGTAGAAGAAGAAAGACAGAAGAACTACTTCTCCAGTCTCAAAGTGAGTGTGCGAAGTGTTCTGTAGTTCACAGATCTCTTTGGAATCATGAGAGGACCAGAAACGTCATGAATCCTAACTTGGAAGCGCAGTGTCCAGTTCCAATGGGAATTTGGCTCTTTATCTGTGTCTAACCTGCTCATATCTCTCAAATACTGACATTTGTAAACCACTGTGTATGGTTTCTATTTCAGATAAGTTTTAGAAGTACAGAAATGCATTTTTCCCCTTCTATACTGACTATATGTCTATTTCAAAAAGGATCTGAGTTGCCGCGTAAAGAGAAACAAAAATATTGTACCAAGCAAACAAACATTTTAAAAACGTGTCTGAATACATCTGTTCTTTCCTCAGAAGTGTGTGTCAGGAATCTCCAAAGCTGTCTAAAGAAGGTAGATGTTCTTACAAGTACTTCTGGCATTTTTCAAGGTCTCAGACTGTTGTTCTTTGACTTGTTCATAATCCATAAAGACCGAAGCAAAAAAGCTGCACCCAAAAAGCTACTGGGAGAACATATAATTAATTGAGCCAAGAAAATATGCGGCATGAACAATTTCTGGCTGGTTTGACACTTTGTTTATAGAACAATGACAGCTACTTCAAACTTCTGCTGAGATGCTGATGGTTTCAGGCAGAAATCATTTTGTTAGGAGCTACATTTGTATGAGATGTAGTACAATGAGGCCCTCATTCATGATCAAGTAACAATACAATGCAGTGATGACAAACTTCAGTTGTGACTGCTTCTCTATGCCTTTTTTTTTTCTTTTTTCTTACTGCTTCACTCTTATTGCCTCTCTCCTTCCTATTATTCCTTTCTATCACCTTACCAGACAAGGCTATTGGTTGAGCTTTCTCTCACACACTCAACTTGCCTGCTGGAAGGCTGCCATGGCACCTCTCTGCTGTAATATGCCTGATAATGCATTGTTTTGCCCTCTTTACTGTACCACAAGAGGCATTAGATAGGCCAGGTGAGATCTCCATTTCTTTGTGTTCCTGGTACCCAACAAAGTGTCACTCTGACTTTCTTGAGATTCTTCTATTCCAGATCTTGTGCAAATCTTTGATGAAACCATTCTCCAATACTAGATAGCAACATATGCTGGCTGCATTTTCAGTTACACATCACATTAAGTCATTTTTTGTATAGAAGACATAACGTATGGTCTTTTCCTCTGCCGTTTTCCTGACCATTTTGTGCAGATATCATAACATGTTGCATAGGCTCAACTGTCCAGACAGCATGAGGATCTCAGAGAATGAAGGAATGGAATTCCTGGAGGGGTATTCAGGACAGTTGTTAAGTCATATTTGCAACTGTCCAGAGTGATATTTTTCCCATTATTTCCATGAGCCATTAATGTACCTGGTTTACAACGTATCGATCTGCATCTGTTGCTCCAGTTTTAGAGATAAGGTACTCATCATAGTCATCAATCTTGGTTATTAATATGCTCAGATTCTTAAACAGAGATATAATTTGCTTCCTGGGCTTTCTTCATGTACTACACATCTTTGTGTCACCATCCCTGCTGCTCTGAGCTCAGCAGATGGCTCTTTGTAAGCAAGTGGTATTTTTTCATGCTATTGGAAGAAATATATTTACTGCTCATTCTGACACCCCTGAAAAAATGGTAAACTTGAAGAAGATATATTAATAATATAAATAAAATTCCTGTAAGAGTTATTGCCAAATTGATATTGGACCAAAGGCACCTATTCAAGTCATCAGCAGCCAGAAATAAAGTGTATAAGCCAAGAGTATTGAAAGAATCATTAAGAATGTTAAAAAAATAAAAAAGGCAGATAAATCTCATAGTGTGATAAATGATGGCCAAGGAACATCTAATCATATCTGTGTAGCATTTACTGAAATAACTCAGGCAGACAAAAATGAAGAACATGAAAAAGATGGTGTAAAAATTATTGGAATGTTCTTTATTCTGACAATTTTTCATTAATCTTCAAGTAGGAGTAAGGATTTATTTAAAACAAATTGAATTAAGCGGTGAGCACTAGAATAAGTCTCCTCTTGATCTTGCTATGGCTATAAACTCCCAACATTCTCAGCAACTGCATATTAAGAATCATGGGGTGGAAGGAGGGTTTCTCAGTGTTACAATCACCTCTCCCTACTAAACTAACATGCAGAACAGAGTTTATATCTGCTTGGAAAATTGCTCACTGCGGTAAGAAAATATGAAATACATGAAATGCCTAGCAAATGAACATACAAAAGACACAGAACAAACTTACAACACCATGTCTGTAGGCTTCCACTCCTTGATTAATCTATCTGGTTTTTTTTTTTTTTTGCTTTTAATGGCAAAGTGCCTGGAACTTCTTGGATATAATTAAGAGTGATAAGGAGAAATTGGCCCCGTGCATATTGTGACAAACTGTCTTAAAAAAAAAAAAAGACTGTTTACCAAGAAATTGGAGCAAAGCTTGGCCTCTTCACTGTATAAATACAGATTTCATGAGGTCTTATCTCAGCAAATGCTTGTCTTTTCTGTTGTGTCCTTTAAGGAGGAATAGCCTGTTTCATTTAGGCTACAGCTCTATTGTTGTCATCAGACTTACGGCAAGGTAATCTAGTGATCCAAAACATCTGTGAAATGTCTCTGCCATCAAAGAGAGAGTAAAAGAGCATGTTCTCTCTGTGTATAATCCATAAAAATAGATAGAACATGGATTTTGTTTAAGCCACGCTCTGTAGTCAACAGCACTTTCAGCTTTGAGCTGGTTCTGATATATGCTTAATGATTAGCGAGCAACTGGCTTGAAACTTGGAGCCAGATGAAATGGAATTTGGTTTTAGGACATGAAATTTAAGTGCAAACTGGGTTAAAGACTTAAACTATTCATATGAAATGGAATTTGATTTTAGGACATGAAATTTAAGCGCAAACTGGTTTAAGGGCTTAAACTATTCATTTGGATTCAGGTATATCATGTTGTGAACACACTCTAAGATCATGGAGCCACTCAATGAGTAAAAAGTGATTTGTTAGGAGTGAATGAGTGTTAACAATTTAAACATTTCTCTTTGCTTGAACAGTAAATAGATTTCACTGTTGTGCTGTTGTGGGCTGGTCCTGCAGACACATGTGGGTGTAATATTCCTTTGGGGCTAAGTTCTCTTTCACTGTTGGGCTGCTTCTACAGAGGTGTAACAGGGCAACTTATTGCTATCAGTTATTTCTAACCATACACAAACCACTCTGGACATAGCACTGGCAGATATGTTCAGTTTTCACAAACTCCTTCGTTGTAAGGTGATGGGAAATTGTGCCTATAATATCTGGTGCCTCTGCAAAATCTTTACTCTGCATGCAGCTCTGTTTCCTACCTATTGGCAATCTAAGCTAATGATCAAGAAACAAAAGCATTTGTTATTTTCTTCTTCTTTCCAGATTTCAGAAACCTTGATCACAAAGCTGAACCAAAACCTGGTCCATTTTGAGTTGAAGCCAGGAGTTCGAATCCTTGTCCATGCTGCCCATTTATCAGCAGGTCAGTATCCTTCTTCTGTGTATGCTTTCTCTGTTGCACTGTAGAACAGCAAGCAATATATTCCTTGATGGTAGCAGTATACAATCAACTGTTATTTAAACACTTCTTATTTTTATAACACAATTACAACTCAGTGTATAGGCAGGCATTAAAATGCCTGTTCCACCTCCCTTTTCTTTATCACACTAAAAAGATATAGTGGCTTTTGCATTTACAGTTAATCTTTTCACTTATGTGGAGGAATTTGCTGTTGTTGGAAATGCAGTGTGAGTAGCAGTAGAAGTGTGTACTTTTTGCCTGTCTCTGAAATGTTCAACAGCTAAGCAGTACCATGGCATGTTCAGCCTGGATCACACAGTACAAAAGTAACCAGCTAGCCTTGGATATAATCAGATATTCCAGAATCAACACACTTTCAAAGCAACTAAGCACAGTTCAGAAGTTGTTCAGCAGTCTGAGAGACTAGAATCAATTTACATATGCACAAACCTAAGATTAGGCAGTTTGGATTTTAACTAATCCTATCTTGAAATGAGCCATCGCCAAAGTCCTGATATTTAATTGCATGCATCTTTGTCTATTCTATAAGATAAATCTTCATTTGAGAATACAAGACCTATTGAACTCTTACAAGAGATGTGATGAACAAATCCATGTTCAGGATTCTCACAAATTTCTTTTTCTACAGGAGGTGCTGATAATTCTGACCGATAATTCTGACCAGTTGGTATGAGATTCTTTGGCTAACTTGCAAACTAAAAGCCTCAATTGTACCAGAAAACTGCTGTACAAAAAACTTTTTATAATATGAACAGGTCTGCTTGACCTGGTGTCAGTCTTTGTGCTGCCCTGTCCATAAAGGGATGGAAAATGAGACTGTTATGAAAGGGTGTAATGCAACTACATTTAAATCCCCATGGAAGAAAGCCTTGGTATTTGTACTATTTCATTTTTCTTAAGCAGAACTTGCTAATATCTGCCCTGGGAATATTGCTGCATATTTCTGCTTTCCATTGGCTGTGGAACAGATTATTAGAAGCTTATTTTTAGACATGTTAGAACCAAAAGCACAAAAGAGCTGAGATGCAGCACAGTAATCTCTAAAGGAAAAAAATCCCACAACCCCACAGCAGCTAGAGAAGTCAGTTTATTTGATTTGGTTTTCTCCTGTAGATTGTTAAAAACCCAAAAATATAGGCATAGAACATAGAAGAATTCTTTGACTTTACATTCAAGAGTTAATTTCATGTACATTTTACATACTGGTTGTTATCAGAGAAGCAGTCCTCGGCCTGAATTTCCAACCATGACCAGAGATACTGTATATACTTTCAGAAAATTCTCAGTGCCTGTCTCTTTAAAGAAACGTATCTGAAAGTGTCATAATGTGAGTTTCAAACATAGAATTACCTGTGATTGCTCATCATTTCTGAAATTTCTGCGCATTTACTCTGCCAATGCATGTGGCCGGTTTCCATTTTGGACAATGTTCATTAAAGTCAAGATCAAATCCCAAATGAACATTTATACATGACTACTCTGGCCTTGAATATCCTGTAAGCCTTTTCTAAAGAAAATACAGTTAGAATTGTGTTAGTTATTTCTAGGATAGGCTCATTCTTACCCCTCGCTACTGAAGAGACTTTCCTGATTTCATGTAGTGGAAGCAGAAGACTAAATCTCATATTCAGTCCTGCTTTTAGTGCAGTAGTCTGGATCCAAGTTTTGTGTTGTATGCAGGAACCTTCTGCAGCTTCTTGGAGAGGAATTCTGGGTATCTCTGAACAGTGGTAATGCACAGAGTCCTCAGCTGCTCCAGCCATGGTCAGAGCTGGCTAAAAGCTGGGTAGATCCAGTCCCAAAGCCATATACTTAGTACGGATACCACTTTTCTGAGCTACTAAACCTTGTCTGCTGGCCAGAATGAGCCAAAATTCAAGGTCTATCAGTGTGGCATACTGCCATGCTAAACAACAGTATGGCCTCCAGGCATGGGCTGGCCTGTATATTGCTAGCTCAGGCTGAAGCCAAAGGTGCTTGGCTCAGACATGCTGTGCAAAGACATTATCTTTGCACTTACCAAAATCTCCTACTTTTATTTGTATTTACACACATAGCAGAAATGAAAACTTTTTATCCATAATAGATGCAAACACACATTTGTCCTGCAAGGTAGGCTTTGTTGTTCTTCTCTTTGAAGTCACTGGTGCAATATGAATGATTGCTGTAACTGGCTTCACAATGTCCTGTAGGAACACTAGAGGATTTTATCTCTTGCAGAAACAAGATTCAGTAAGAATGCAAAATGAGCCTGGACTGCCAAACTAGACATTAAAAAGCCCAGAGAGCATCCACTGTGAAGTCTTTGAGGGAATATGGTTCCTTATCAAGGTGCAGAGGTCATGACTCAGTTCTCTGTCGAAATAAAAGGCCCAATTTCATAATATCAAAACTTGTAAATAGTTCAGAATTCGACAAAACCCCAAAAGAGAGATTTACTTTGTTGCTGAAAACTATTGTTTTGGTTATCAAGGAAGGAGAGGAATTGTCCCTTTGATATCCAAGCTTTTATTAAAAAAATAAGAAAAAAAAAAAAAAAAAAAGCAGGAAAATGTGGAACACAGCCCAGCACCAGAAGCAGTCCCCAAAAACACAGTCCAGGGGAATGAACATGACCCAGAGGTGATACTGTGATCTGTGGTACCCCTTTCTCAGCCTTTTCACTGTGACTTTGTGTTGGACTCCAGGCAGCTGTGAGCTGTAGTTGGCTGAACCACAAAGCTCAGCATGACATTTTGTAAGTGCACATGTATGTATATGTATGCCTACATTCATGTTACTGTGCCTCAAAGCAAAGATTTGTTCCTCCCTGTGTATATAACTTGTCATTCACAGCAGCAATTTCTGCAGCAAAGAAGCTGCAGGGAACAAAAGTGCAGGTACCTAAACTAACTTGGAGTGGATATTCAAGCAGAACCTGTAGAAGTGAGACTCTTTGTGTGTGTGTGTATATGGGTGTGTTATATGTAAGCGTATGGATTTCCTAGAGCACAGAGAATGACAGGTGTTGGCCTCCGCATGTTTCACATCTCCATCTTCTTTGTTCAGGCCACACTGGAAGAAAGATTAATTTATGGCAATTATGGACAACAGATTGCCATCCATTTGTCTTGTTCATTCCTTCTTCTCATGGAAAAAAACACAACAAACTGATGTGCCCAGACCAATAGACAACACCCTCAACTCTAAGGCAATGTAAAATATGCTAATATTCCTCAGAAAACCATAAGTAGCTGTTTATTATCAGGCTCTCAGTACAGCAGTATAACAAGAATACTGAGCAATGCTGAGTCTGAATGGGACCGAGAGCCACTTTGTCATCCCACAGTACTGCAGAGACCCACTAAAGACAAATACAAAGGGGACAGAGCAGAGATGAGTGAGGAATTCAAAATAATGGATCATTACGCATTCCTGTGGGACCTGCTTCTGCAGGAGGTTGGATTGGATCATGTCTAAAGGTCCCTCCCAACCCTTACCATTCTATGATTCTATTTCATCCTGGTGCCACACCTTCCTGAGGATAGCCTGATTGATGTAGAAAGCACAAGATTTTTTACTTTGTAAATGTTTTGGTAAATTTTGGCTTTATCAAGCTGGACGTGACAGCTGAAAATGTGTGTGCATGTGGTGTGTGCCTGAGTATGTGTCTGCTTGTTTGTGCATGTTTTCTTGTGTCTTCTGGCTCTGGCTTAGGGTATGTTCAGAAGAGTAAGAAAGGGATAAAGGAAGAAAGTGAAAATGTCAGAGATGTGAGAAGAGCTTGCCATGATTTGGCATGGATGATCAGATGGTGTCTGTGAAGTTCGTTGCACTTCTGGTTGGGAGGTAGCAGGGCTGAGTGAGCATCATTGGTAGCATTTGTTGAGCATCATTCCTTCAGTAAAACTGAGGAGACAGTTGCTCATTACTCACTGTGCATTGAGAGATAGCTAAAGTAGTTCAGCTGTCATCGTAACATGTTAGCCTTTGGGTACCTCCAGGATTATCCAGAAAATGCCAATTTTGATACCCAAGTGACTCCATTTACACTACCTTAAATAATTGTCTGCAATATAAGAGAGTATATTTCAGGTAGACCATAGTAGAGAGGCCTCTAAGGAGAAAGCTATGGAACTTCACATCAAGGGGTAGGTTGAGCACCACTGGTGGTCTGAACTCCAGTTAAATCCAGGTAGATTAGAAAGGGAAGCTCTGAAGTTATCTGAACAGCTGAGACCTGCTACAGGTGCAGTAATAGGAGAATGAGCTATGTTTCTAGAGGGAGCAACTTGCACTCCAGTCTAGAGGTGCCTCTGACCTTCTGTCCCTCTCTTGCAGCTCCACTGGTGGACCTCACTCCCAGTCACAGTGGTTCAGCTATGCTGATGCTCCTCTCTGTCGTTTTTGTGGGACTGGCTGTGTTTGTAATCTACAAGTTCAAAAGGTATGACCCTCCCTGAGCCGTTTCCTTCTCCCCGTGGCTACCTTTCACTGAGATTGTTTGGGATTCGTTTTACTGGGTTTTCTTTTTTCACAATGATTTGTTTCTTGGTTTGTGAAAGCTGATAGTACATCATCTGCCAGAGTACCCCACAATGATGATTTCTGTTAATGTTTTAGGAAGATTCCTGGCCTTAATATATATGCACAGATGCAGAATGAAAAAGATCAAGAGATGGTCAGTCCAGTCAGTCAGAGGGAAAGCATACCTAATATCCCTCAAAGTGAGCTGATGAGCCCTGAGCAACTAGTAGATGAGAAGTTGGAAGTCCAGCCCATAGGTAAATAATTTGCAGCATCCTGCAGCTGGTCAGACTCTGACTTATAATTGGCTAACCCTTTTCTCAGCCTCTCCCCTTCCCATATTCCTGCACACTCCTTCTCCCACCCTCTTCTGCTGCAGCATTAGTTTTGCTACAGGAAACCTCGCTAACTCTTCCTTCTCCCTCACTCCCACATGATGAAAGGGAGTGGAACAACTTTAGGCTTTTTCTTTTTCCTAGTTGCTCTGTGTAGATCCCTTCCTCTTCCCAAAAATCCTGCTGGCATTTAACTTGTGCTGTAAGGCAATTTAATTTATTTTGCTGAAGCTGATAGAGTTGTGGGGCTAACCCCCTCATCCAGGAGAACTTCATCCACCCTCACCTGGAACAAGGAGGTGAGCAGGTGATTTGGTAAGTCAGATCTAAAAGCTAAATATCCATTGATGTTTTAACTGCTGTGACCTTTGTGCTATGACAGACCTTGTTGCCAGCAGCAATGATAGCCTGGCTGATTCCCAGGGAAACTGAGCAAATCCTGGGATCTCAGCATCGGGCAGCTGGTTTTGGCTCCAGGCTGATTTCATAGGCCTCAGGCTTTCATAGGACCTATAGGACCATAGGACTTGAAGTGGGCATACTGGGATCACTCTCACATTTGCTCATGTTTTGTTACCCTGACTACAGCAGAAGTGTTGGGATGTAGCAGGGAGGTTTCAGTCTAGGGACATGTTCTGCTGAAGCCAGCACTGCTTGGGCATTGCTCAGCTTCATTCATGAGGTGACAGTTCTGCAGGCCCAGTCCAGACATATAGTATAGCACCCCTGCAATAAGGACATGGACGTATTTTAGAGGAATTAAAGTTTATAGCTGTTTTGCCTTAGGAATGAAGCATAGTGATAACTGAGATCCTTTATTTGCACAATTTCATCATCTTAACCAAAGCTTAGATTTTAGTGTTTGCAGGCTTGGGTTTGTAGCTATTGCAGAGAGGGAGAACAGGGAAGGGCAAGTAAAAGAGAGAATGTGATGTGCAAAGATTGTGGCCTGTGAAACCATCTGGGAGGAAAAAGAAGTCTCTTGATGAAACTGATGTCTAAGCTGGAAGCCCTGCTGCAGTCAATACTGATCTCTCACATGTCACTAAGGAGAGATCTGGTAGCTATTAAAGGCTTTTAGACAGCTATTCATCAGCAGACCTGGAAATCCCTGCTTAGCAGAATACGGGATGGAGTGAGGGGACCAACCTTCCCATGTGGTGTTCCCTATACAGAGCAACCCCAGGCCACAGTCCAGAACCCAAGGAAAGGAAATGCAACCAAGGTAGTCTGGACAGAGGACTTCCCAAAAGCTTGTGGATCAGCAAGAGGTTTCAAGCCAAGACCCGGAGCGGTGGGTCCTAAACTTTAACAGTTGTTTTGTTTGTTTCTTTTGGTTATTTTTCCTTTTTTCCACTTTCCCCTAGAAGCCTCCAAGGCAAAATTGATGTAAGATGCTAAGGGAGAAACACCCAATTTCAGGTCAGGAATTCTAGAGTTAGTTGGACTTTGAGCTTCCCTTTTCTAAAAGAATGTAACGGCTGTGGTTCATGCTGTTGCAGGGATAGGGAAACACAAGTTTTCACAGGTCCCTCAGACCGAAGTCGCAAGAGTCAGTCACCTGCTGGCTCTGTTCAAGGTACCTTCAAAACTACTCTTTCTGGTGTTGGAAACTAGATCCTTGAAGCCTGTAGGATAAAAGTAGTCAAAGACAGTTTTTGGGAGTCAGTTTTCATTTGGTGCATCTATAATATTTCTGGCTTCTTTCAATAGCCAGCATTTTGTGTGTTTCTCAGTTGGTGCACTGGACACTGTGTTGAACCAGAAACTGGCCTCTTATAACTCCTTGATTTGCACCTGTAACTGCATGAGTGAGCATAAAAGGTAAATGTATGGGATACGTAGACTCAATTCTCTATCAAAAGGAATCGGTCCAACAAACTGCCTGAGTGTTTTTCCATCTTGTCAGTAAGATGAATGAGGAAACCAAAGCAGAGCTCATGGACAAAATGAAAAGGTCTGGACCTAGGTGTGTGAACAGAATAGAAAGCACAAAGGCTCTTCACTCTCTTATAGAACTACCTCATCTGTTTCTGGAAATCGACAGTTTCTTTTTTAATGAGTTTTCTTTCTTTTGGGAAAACAAAGTGAGACTGTAATTGGGTGTTTCTCTTTTGTGTGCTTATTCAGACGCCAGGTTTTTCAACCCCTTTGACTATCATTCAGGGAACCTTCCTTGGAGAAATCTGAATCAGTGTCCCTGAATCATTTAATTTTCTCTCCAAACTCTGGCAGTGAAAACCCACAGTTCCCATTTTCGGGATGTGAGTGATTTAGGTTCTTCTTTTGAAAATGCAAAGCTTAAGGTTATTTATGAAATCTCCAATACCTCATTGAAATGAGTTACATATTTCCTCTGAGGACCTCAATCCCTCCTTTCACCTCTCTGCTCTGGCCCTTCCCTCTTCTATTCAAGATGAGTGAATCATCTTCATTAGCAAAAGAATGGGACATCACCTTCAGTGTTTTGAGTGACATTTCTGGGAAGAATGTGTTATTCTGGAATAGCTGAATCCCAAAGTCCAGCAAGGTGATACTTTCAAACATTTTCCTTGGCGAAACCCATTTGTTATTTACTGACTCTTTTATTTTGTTCTTTCTTTGACACAGGAAGTATTTCCACAGCTGCTGAGCCCCAGAGCACAAAAGAAATCCCTACCTATGTAAATGGTTGAATTGAGGACACCGATGTATACCTGTATCTAAAATAAGAGGAGAACTCACTGCATTTGGACTTTTTAATTCTTCAGATGACAAAGGGTTTTTAGCTTTAAGCCTGTGCATGTGGACATTATACTGAGACCATAGTGGAACTGCATTGTACAGGTGTTCAATTTTAGTGGGGGGTGGGGGGAGAGGAACTGGTACCACTATTCACTCCTGCAGCCCTTCCCCTCACCCCTTCACTTTCTCTTTTTTCTGATCTGTCTCTAATTTGTAGAAAATTCATAATTATATAGGCCAAGAATATGCATGGGGGTCTTTTCTTTAGGGAGAGGGGTGGACTGGGATATGAGGGGGAGAAAAGGGCTGGGGCTGGGGCGGGAGTGGGTGTTTTAGGGTTCTTGGCTTTAGATTTAACTGCTCTTTTAGCACTTTGGGCTGCGGGAGGGCTAGCCGCCCCAGCAGAACTTCATAGGACACAAAAATTCACACTGGAGTTTAAAGGCACTGAAAATATTCTTGGTCAGTCTGGTTTCTGTCTTTGTTTGGACTCTGCCCTTTGTTCCTGTAGCTGCAGCTGCTGTCAGTGCCCCACGGCTGGGAGGAGGCTGAGTGCAACTGTGGGTGATCCCAACCGCAAGGCCAGGCTCTGTCTTAAACGACTCTTAACCTGCTCGCACCAAGGCATCTCACTGAAAGCTCTGTTCAAAGATAACTTCCTGCCTCCTGACCTCGGCTGGAACAGAACTAGGATGCATTTACAGCCAGGGAGGTCTGTCTCTACTACACTTGCAGATTATTGCCAGCATGAACTTACACTGTACTCTGTACCAGCCTTACACCTTCATTTTTGGTTATTAACACCATCCACTGCTTTTAATGCTGATGTTTAATTTGTCTGGGGAAGTCCCAGGAGATCTTTTGGGAGCCACCCCAAGGAGTGTAATTTTTTTGAAAGACACCTTGTCCATAGAGTAGGGAGCACAGAAAAGCCCATGCAGCTTCTTAGCAAACCCTTTTGGTTGCAGATCTGGAAACTACTGCCATTCTGGGCAGAAGAGGGAGAACAAAGGAGGATTTACCTGAGGTTATTGCCATGCATTTTGACCCCCAACACCACAGGACCCCTCTTGAACAAGATTTGATTTCTTACCAATAACATAAGGTTGTGTCTTTCAATGCAACTAGGCATGAGGCTGCAGGATGTGTTTAGATAGACTATACAAGAGAACAGTGGGAAAGCAGGGTTGACGTATCTCGAGCTAGTCCTTGCAGGACACTGGATGTCTGTCTGAAGCCTAACCTATGGTCATCACAGCTATTGATTTCCAACTCAACTCAGGTAAACCTAGCACCAGGGTTTTGGTTTGAAGTGTAGAGAGGAAGGTAATAGCCAATATTACTTATCTATGTTAGGTGAAGACAAGTAGATGCCTTTTCATATTCAGTGTAGCACACTTAAGAGGCACCCCAGTTCTCAATGTGAGGGAGTTTTGCTCCACAGACATTGGACTCAGCAGCCTGAGTCAAAACCAGAAGCAAACAGTATTGTTGGTGTTGCCTGGAGTCCTTGTTGTGGTGCTTATGGTTTTCCCTGTCACAAAACGGGCACAAGCCCCAATCAACCTACTTGCTGGCAGACAAAAAAACATGATACCAAGTGTAAGAACATTAAACCCATAGCAGTCAAAGGGTGAGCACAGCACAGAGTCCTGTGCCTCTTTCTGCAGTCTCTCTGAAGACAGGTAGAAACACAGCTGTTTGTGTGGCTTTGCTATTGCATTTGCAACTACAGCTTTAAGAAAGTTGGGAAGGTTTTTTGCAGCAACTGTATAATACTCCCCACTGAAGTCCAACATTAGCCAACTTATTTTTATAGTAAGCCAATCAAAAAATTTTTCTTAGAGTGTTGGAACTATTTCTAATTTTAAAATTACTTTTTTTGATGTACTTTTTCATCTTCTTTTCCCCTTTTGTTAAATACAATGTAGCGTAATGTATAATTGCTATTGTTTATTGCTTTTACAGTCATATTTATTAAACAGATTATGTCTCTAAATGAAGACCTTTGTTTTTGTTGCTTATTTTAGCTCTCTGTCATTGACTGGGATCACATTAAATATGATGACTTCAGAAAGAGAGGGGTATTGAGTGAAAGTGGGAGAGTGTGGTGGCTGTGTGCTACTGAAAATATAGTTCCTAGAAGTAGGATGCCAATACGAAGGTAACTTTCTCAACTCTCAAGCAAAAGGGTTCACTGTATAAAGTGAAGCTTGGTGTTGCTATCTCCACCTTATGGGTAGGGAAGCTGTGGGATGCAGAGGTGCAATACTGTTTTTCTGGTTTTCAAACAGTCAATGTCAGAGCTCTGAGCAGCTGCCTGGAACTCCAGCACCATTCCCTGCCTATGGATATCCATCCCCATACAGACTCTTTGTTAGAGGTTCCTTTAAAATATCTTCTTGGCTATGCTTTTGCTGGCATTTATGAAGGAAGGTCGAAATTATTTGCATCACTGATTAGTTGGGTTTTTGCTTGCCAGGCGATGAATGTTGGTCAGAAAAAGAAATAAAATGTAGCTCCTCAGCTTTTCAAGTCAGAAAGTAAACAGTGGATTGTTCTGCCTCTTACAACTGGTCTCTAACCTTTTTTGTACCCATGGCATAAGATTTTTTGTACACACATAAATAGTCTAGGATTTGGGGTTCAGACATCATCAGCAACCAAGGCCATAGTATAGCAGATCAAGCCTAGGAATGATGACTTTGCTTATTGGAAGAGTGTGTAGCAAAATACTTAAAATGTTAAAGTGGACACTGTAAACTTTATTCACCTTTCATTTTGGAAGAAGGGCTGGTGCAGCCATGGCCAACAGTGCAGATGACTCACTCAGAGATGTGTGTGTAGATGTACCCTGCTTTTATGATTCAAGTGCCCACTGGAATTAGCAGGCATATGTTTTGGCCATAAACAGTAAGTCTGGTTTTGGCAAGCATCTCTAAAGTATTTTCAGATTGTTCTCTTCGTTTTTTTTTTTAAGTCCTGAGACAGAGATTGATTATTATTTGTAGTTGTTTTCTGGTTTGTACAACAACGTTTCAATTCTCTGCTAATGGCTGAACTCTGAGACAATAAACAAAGAATATACCAAATACTTATAAAATCCAATATGAATTTTCTCTCAGGATATTATCATACCTTCAGAGAAAAAAAAGGTTCATTATCCTTTGTCAGAAAGAGCAGAGAGCTAAAATATGGTTCCAAACTCAAGTATTTTCCAAGTTGGTGTTGCCTTTCCCAGAAATCAGTAAGAGTTGGTGTTTAAATACTTCTAAGCCACAAACATTTGCTTGCTGTTAACATGTAGCTATGTTTAATTGCTTAAACTTGTGCTGGGAAGCAAGGCTGTTAAAGCACTTATTGAAAAGTTAATGTAAATAACGTGAGAATTCCGGTAACCCTAAAGGAACCCTGTCTTGCTTCTGGCAATTTCTGATGAGAATTTCTGACGATTGCATTTAGTCTGGTACCTAGAGCTGATAACAAGGGATTAGTGTTTTATCTGTGTGCTGTTATCTCTCACTGAATGCATGGGAAGTTTCCTTGTGTATCTCTAGGTACATTCCCTGTTTTAAGCATTGCCCCCGATTGCAGAGCTACCATGTTCACAACATTAAAAGAGAAACCTTTGTTTTCCTTCAATTAATGAAATGCTGTCCTTGCATTTCTCCATGAAACAGAATAATAAAGCATGTGAATAAAGACTGAAGTAAAATGGTTTTCTGATCAATAGGATCAAAGTGCTACCATGTACCAAGTCATCAGCCTAAGAGATAGTTTTCATCTGCAGTTGTAACTTTACCTTTTCTCTTGTTTCCCACTGGAAAGTGTGGCTATTGATGGCTGTTCACTGTGCGGAAAGTGGGATGCAGAAGAAATCTGCATTGTTAACACATTTCTCAGTGTAAGAATTTCCAGATGTCTCTGTTCTTGTTTGCATTGTGATATGGCCACCTCAGTGCTCGATGTTCTAAGCATATCAGTAGCAGAGGTGACACTGTAACTGGCTAAAATGAACAAGAGTACAAGTTCCCTCACCTCTGTATTGCAGATTGAGTCTCATGTTGTAATCTTGGGTCATTTTGACAGGTGGACAGCATTGTGTATGAGAGCTTTGAATGGACAGCCCAACATACACATAGCCCAACTCAACATGGGATTAATGACTTGAGTGCTAGGAGGTACAGAGGCACGTGGGAGACCAGCCATCCTTCTCAGGCAGGAGTTCCATTCTATTCTGTCAGTGCAAAGGCTTGCTTTCTGCTGGGATAAGTTAGGAAGTTTTGAAACTTGTGATAATTTATGCTGCTTTCTGTAGGAATCATATGAGCTTTTGTTAGCAGAGAATAACACAAATGAAATACATACAGTCAAATATTTAACCTTGACTCTAAGTGCTTGAAGAGTGGGATCATGCTTGGCTCTGTATAATAACCTTCCTACCAAGCTGTGATAGCCCAGTTGTGTCATTAGAATAGAAGACAGACAGCTATTGGATTTCCTCAACTTCTGTGATTCTATATGACATCCAGCCATTGTAGCCACAATTATCACTAACAGTAGCCAGGATATTGCTTATGTTGTGTTTCATATTCAAATTAATAGTATAGAAGGATCCCAACAAGAATCATTAGTCTGATGTGTGGCATGCTCTATCCACCAGACTTCACAGAAAATAAGCTACAGTGCCAAAGTTTTGTAGTTTTTATAATTTTTATGGAGAAGCCTTGAGAGACAAAGGTGCGAGAAAAGGAATGTTAGCAAAGCTTGAGAGGAAAGTCATGACTGCCCACCCTCTACACAACATAGACATAAGAAAACCCTCTCTCATTTTTTAACAAAATCCTCCTCCAGCCTTCCCTAAAAATAGTTGGATATGATGACATTTCTGGGATTGCAGCTACTCTGGCAACTAATTGCTCCCCATCCTAAAAGCGTGGGCCAGTCATCCCATGGACCAACACACTCCTCATCATGCCTCCCCTCCAGAGACAGCTGGAGGGTAGAGCTCTGAAACCCTAATTGGACTGACAGCTGTCTCTGCTCTTGCTGCTGCTGCCAAGAGATTAATAATGCATGCAGCACATTTACATGTAGTGTTGCAAAGAGCTTTAAGGGAGCAACTTTACGATTATTAACCCTGTCTGTATGGGAGGAACATACCTCTTGGCCATGGTAGAGAAAGCCCAAAGTGAGGGGCTGAACCTTGTGTCGGTAGCAGAGGGATCTGGATGCAGGTGTTTCCTTCCCACTGCCTGTTAGGTGCACTCTGTACCAAGTGTGCCTCCTAGAGCTATGGCACTCTCAGGCCAGAGTTCTGTTGTTGGCATTTTGGCTGCAGACGGAGACCTTCCTTCAGCTCTGTGGCACACACAGGTGTTACACGGACTGTGTATTTTAAGTGATTCCTGCCTGATGTCATCTCAGGTAAGTAAATGAGACTCAGCATTGTAGAGAAGTGGATGCTATATATTGTTTGGCATGCTTATGTCAGATGATTCACAACAGATAACTCTTTTTTCTCACTTTCCACATCTGCCTAGTCCCACCCATGGAATATGAGATTCAAATCCACTGTAAGCCCCCTTAATGTTTTCCTGAAACTACAACATGTCCATAGCAGACACGTGCAGTTTCTTCTCTCCCTTCTGTGACTTATGTGTGAGATCACAGAATCACAGAATGATGGGGTTTGAATGGACCTCTAATGATCATCCAGTCCAACCCCCTGCTAAAGCAGGTCTGCCTAGATCAGGCCACACAGGAACGTGTCCAGGTGGGTTTGGAAACCTCCAGAGAAGGTCTGAGATGCAATTCTCTAACCAGCTGCATCTATGTGTTTCTTGCCAAAGTGCTTGCACAAGAGATCCAGAAGAACCACTAATAAACATACAGTCAAAATCCTTCCTCAGCCCCTGCTGCAGAGCCACAGGACCGGAGCGACTGACTTACGAGACACTGATTTCTTGAGCAAAATCTTGCAGTGGGCTGTTAATGGAGTAGGTTTTCCCCTGCTGCTGCATTGACCTGTGTAAATAAAAGTCTTTTCCACTACCGATGAACTTACAGGAGTATCGTTTGGTTAATTATTTATGTTCCATTAGCAGCTAGAGGCCCTGGTGCTACTAGCTGTCACAGGATGAAAGACAACTTGTACCCAAAATAATTTGCATCTCAGTGAGGAAATTTTCAAAGCCATAGAAAGCAGTTAGTTTCCCAGACAATGTTTACACTTTGAAAAACATTTCCCTAATGGATAAGAGAGAGAGGCCCTTCCTGAATCCAGACACTCTTCTTCCTCATTTGAAGACCTAGAAGATACAGCAGTGGGGTTATTAACCTTACTTGTATCACATTTAGCTAAGTCTGAAGCAGGGTCAGAGCCAGAGTGCCTGTATGAGCTTGGATGTGGCTGCAGAGGAAAGCTCTGTAGTTAGGCTGCCGACAGTGCCCCATCAGAGAGACTGACCTGGCCATCTGCACTGACTCGTTTTTCACTTCTGGGTGCTTTTTCCCCCCCATGTCTTCATGCCATGCTGACCTGAAAACCTGCTGCATTGCCAGCTGCTGTGTACCTTCCTCTCATTTTGTGAGTGTGCTCAAAGACTTTAGCTCATTGTCTTCAGCTGGCCTCATTGCTTAGCTGTAAACCAGAAACACCTCCTTTACAATTGTTTTTAAGGTTCCTCGGCTCTTTGACAGAGTTAGCAGAAGAGCTCATTTCTTCTAAGACACAATCGTGGCTACTGAAGGTGATTTCGGGGGAAAATAAACACTACTTTATTTTTCAGCAATGCTTTGTGCTGAAACTCCTCAAGAACTCAGTGTACATTATGATATAGGAGGATTGGATTTAGCAGCTCTTAACAAAAATGAAATTATGATCCATCCCTTGCCATCTATTTTGCTTTTCTATTAATCCAAACACTTCTTTATTAAATAAAAGCAATAATTCTTTAACCTGTAATTACTGCACCCTATTTTTTTTTCCTAATTTAAAAGAATGTTCTCGTTTCAGGAACAGGAAATTTATCTTCAATCCTTAGTTTTACCTGAGCTTTTCTTTCACCTACATGGTACTTCTCTTAATTATCTTTTTAAAATGAGATGATAATGCAGAAGGCAGACAACATTGTTCCACTGACTTCTTAGAACTGGATTCTAAAAATACATTATTGTATTGGTTCTCTTTTGAAATTCTGATTTCCACATTGTGCATTGTGCACACTTTTTGCTAAAACCTGCAGAAACAAAGCTTCAACTCTTGAGAAACAAATAGATAACAAAGAGAAATGATGAGTGTTTCTAGCTCTGAAGTTTGATCCCATTTTCAGATCTTACTGTCACTTCCTTAGCATTCATGAAAAACCATGCAGAAATTAAACGATAGAAAAGCCAGGACCTGGGGAAATATAATCACAATAAATAATAACAAAACAAACAACACCACCAATAATAATAATGTTCTCCTCTTTCCTTTTTTATTAGATGATGCTTGAAAGAGCATTAAAACCACATCAATATAGAATCTCCACCAGTTATCTATAGACACCTGCTGATTGGATTAACTGGACACTAGCTAGCCTTTGATTTTGGCATCTTTGAATAAGTGCTTTTCCAAGGGACTGATAAATATACAGTTAAAAGGAGACTTTTAAAAGCATACAAAAGACCTCTTGTGTGAATTCTAGTAATATTTTTCAAAGAATTACAAAGGCTTTGCTTTTCCTGAATTCCTGAACAGATGAATTTAAAATATTTGTTAAAACTCAGCTCAGAGAGACCATCAGAGTTATCAATGCTCGTTGTCAGAATTTGGCAGCAGATTAAAGTACTACCTTGTGAGTATTTCTAGTCACATGGACTTATTACCTTCTTCGCAACCTGATCCTGAGTGCTTGACCATAGGATGAAAAAACTAGGAATAGAGTCCACCACTCAGGTCAGATGCTGCATAATGCTGCATACAGACATCTGAAGAAAGGAAGGAGTGATGGAAGGAAGGAAGGAAGGAGGGAGCTTCCAGGGAAAGAGGCTTTCCTGGGAGAGACACTTTTCCCTCCTGTAATCCACAGAAATCCCTTTCCTCAACACCTTGCTCTAATACAATGGCCAGAGATGTCGGGTAACCCAAAGTGGTGGTTCATGTTTTCCCTTCTCATCCTATATGTGTATGCTATTTTCTCCAGTCTCCCTTGTCACAGGCATCTGTGATACCTCCCATCTCAGCTGGGAGAGGGGCAGGAGGGAAGGAATGGAGAGATGTGATGAGAGTAGAGGATTTTGTAGAAGAGCTGTATTCCTGTGTGAAGCTTTTTTGGCATTTTTCCAGCCTCAGTGTAGGAAGCTGCATCAGTAAGTAGCTTGGGGAATGGACCAATGATGACATTTTAGTCACCATTGCAGTGAAGCAAACCCTCAGCTAAGGTAAAGTGATGAAGGCAGTGAATTATACAGACAACAGCACCAAGTTCAGCTGAAACAGTTATCAGGAAAACTTATTTTACCAGGAAGACTCACAAGTGCACTCCCTGCTATAAGAGCTGCCTGGAGTTCAACACACCATGTTCACCCACCAGAAACCCTATCAGCAAGTAAACTGTCACTAATTTCTCACACTGCTACAGTCTCCTCCACAAAGCTGCTGCCAAATGCTTCTGCAGAGAAGACTCATCCCTCGTCTTTCCAGGCTGACCCTCATTTTGCAGATTAATTGCTAAGACACTGAGGAGTAGTAAGTAAACCTGTCTCCACATGCATTGGAAATATATCAGTGCTGTGCTTTTAACACCAGATTACTTTTTTTTTAATGAATTGACTTTGGATAAAACTAGGCCAACCCTCAATTAATTTTTCACATTATTTTCTTTAAAATATTAGTATTTTAATGAGAAGTCAGGAACTCTACTGGGGTAACATAATTCCCATTTAGGAGACCCACCAAAGAGGAAAGACAAAAGCCCAGTTCCCTGTAACAGAAGATTTTACTGAAAAAGATTGCCACAGTCTCCCTTTCTGAAACTTTTTCAATCCTAAACCATCAGCATATGAACAGTGTGTAGATTTTGAGATAAGTAACACCATCATTGTAAATAATAAGTGCAGCCAGAAGGTTCCTCCAAGCTCTATGAAGACTGAAGATCATTGTTAGCAATTTTTTCTTTGGTTTGTTTGATTAGAGTCCTGAGTTGTTGCAAATATGGTCTTGATTATCATATTAACCAGCAGACATGGTAATTACTTAAAGACAAACCTGCAGGTTACTACTGGATTGAAGTTAGTAAAAGATCTCATTCATAATTAAATTCACTAGACTATTTCCTTAGCCTGAAGACTCATAAATAGATCTTGTTTTTAAAATCCCTTTCATCCAAATAACCACTTAACTAATTTCAAATTAAATCTCTTAGTCAGGCTAGTTCTCAGGGAATTGCATTTTGATATTATTAGAATGTCATCTAGGGAGATGTTTTCTTTCCAGCTATGAAAAGTAAAAAAAAAAAAAAAAAAAGAAAGAGATATTTTCAAAGGTATTTTAATTCATTTGCCTAAAAGTGAGTTCAGCGGTTTGCCACCTTGACACCAGCATCCCTCATTTACCCACAGCCTCGGAGCGCTACACCCTGTGCATACCATTACCTCAATGTACCTAGGTCATAATTAGCAACATCTGTATGCTCTTCACAAATGCTCTGTCACTGAACATCTAAATTTCTCTTCACTGAGGTTTTCTTTCATCCTCCAGAGCAGACAACAGTGAAAAACAGTGTCTGTCTCTATTGCTGAGGTGTTCACAGCAGTCATAAGTGTTGGCCAGCAGAGCTCACATGAATCTGTCCAGGCCATTCTCTGCTATTTTGAAGTGCAGCAAGGACAGTTTAACTCTCACTTTGAGATCTTCTCCAAAATAATGAACTGTAGGAGGAATCTTCTGGAGTTCTGTGCTGCAGGCGCTGGGTCTGGGCAGCCCATCAGGGTTTTAATCTAACAATAGGGTTGAAAGAAAAAAAAATATCAGTGAAGGAGCAATTTGGAAGCTAAACTTTAGGCCTTCATATGCAGAAGGAATCTGTCAGTGTGAATTCACCTGATTCTAGAGTTTTCAAAATGTCCTGGATTTGTGAAAATGTAAAGTAAAAATATAAGAGACAGTCTATAAAAATGAGGGGTTTTTGCTTATGAAAGCTTATGAAAGCCTTTTGCCTGCTTTTTTGGGCAATGTCATGTAATCTCTTGTGAGCAAGGCACTGGAAAGGAAAAGGCTACAAAAGTAACTACAAATTCTACATCCTCAGGTAGACTGCCTACTGGTAAGTTGTTCCACAAATTAGCTATAGAAATCCTTCCTTCTGGGAGGTGATGGTGCAGTAAGCAGTATGAGAAAATCACTGCTAAAGTAAAAAGGTCTGAGCACTGATGGTCTTATACTTCTCTACTTGTACTTCTATGGTGGCTTTTCAACCCATTTTCATGCTTATACGTCATACTCTGCCAAGCATCCACTTGTAAAAACAGTGGAGTTCAGCTCCCAGCTCAAAGCACTTTATTTGCCTATCACCGAACTGCTCTGAGGGTGCAGTACTGCTTTATAACTCTTTTCATGGTAGATACAGTGCACTTCTAGATCAGAATTACCACCAAATTACCATGTTTCTTCATCAAGTCATGGGGAAGAAATTTTAACAAGCCAAAGAAAAAGGGGAAACAGAATAGATCCATTATGAAACAAGAACAGGTCTCACCCTACCAAATTTCCCGCACATCAGGCCTCTGTCCTTGTTTTGGAGTAAGCTGAGAGGGTTCTGGTGACACATGCAGGCAAAAAAAAAGAAGTCTCCAGGGTGATATTGTTTTAATCACTTCAGTGAGTAGGAAAATCAGGCTGCAGTAAGTTGTCATGTAACGAGCTCATGAATAAAAACCAGTGAAGCAAAACCTGCTATATGATGAGACACTGCTCCTCCCTGGGAGTCCTTTCAAACTTAATGCCAAGGGTTTTAGATGAGTTTGTATATAATTATACTATTTAGTCATGACAACAGAAAGATAGATAAAAGAATTGCAGTCATGTACTTCCCATAGGAGAGAGATCTTCAGCTACAACTGGATGTATCTTGCTATCTGGGGAAAGACCAAGCAATTTCTGGTCTTCCAGATAAATAAACTATTTTGTAAGGCCTCAGTTCAACAAGGTCTTTTCAGTAGGACATGACAAGCAACTGCATCTCACATTGATGGTGGTTGCTAATTGCTTCTGCTCCAACAGATTGTTGATAAGCCTACTGTTTCAGCAAAGTGGTAGGATCTGCTAATTATAACCTCGGTGTTAATGTAACTTTTGGCCTAACTATGGATGCTTTAATTATGTTGCTCTCAGACCTTCTGTATTAGTATTTTCAGTACAAATTGCTAATCATGCCCTGTTGCTGTTTGAAGTGATAGGCTGTGGTGTAGCCTCAAGGCCTGGTGAGATATGGCTACAAGAAAATGTGTTAATAAGCAAGCGTGACATCAACAAGAATGGGACTGAGGAAAAAACAAGGAATAGGCAAAATCCTGCCTCTGTGGCTGTCCTTGGGAGACTGCCAGGATTTTGTTCCCATTCATCTTCCATATCATCATTTAGAGGGCATCTAGTGGCTGCTCAGATAGGATATTTTAGCTGTCCACACATTGCAATTGACCTATAAAAGGTCAATTGCTGTCCCGCTGAAATCATCAGGAACTGATTAAACATGCAGCAATTGTGGTGAACAAGTATTGAGTGGGAAAATCCAATGTCATTCCACTGACAACTTCAATAGAAATCTGAAAATGTTAACCAGAAAGAACCCAAATGCTCTCAAAGTGCACTCAAGCTATGCCATTACCTTCAACGAGCTTCTAATTTGAGCACTCATCTGGGTAAGGCATAAAATTAGTGTGTTCTTATTTAACCACAGGAAAGAAAAAAGTTAGATCAGAAATTCATTCTGTTTCACTTAGGCAGATGTGATTCCTCACTACCACCACCACCTTCCCCTTCATTTGTCCTCACGCCTTTCATTATCAGAACATAATAAAATTACCACACTTTGTTGTAGTACAAAAATTACAACTGAACGCATTAAAGCTTAACAGAAGTAGAGATGGGGAAAAAACAAAAACTGAAATCCAGAAAAGTGAAACAAAGGACTCAAGCACACAAAGAGTATTGATAGAAGACTTATAAACATTACCTTAATAGTTGCAACTGACAATTTCAGCAGCAGCATCAAAACAGAAAGTAAAATCGTATCTTGGTTTGTGTTTTGCAAAGCTAAATGTGAGGTGAAAGAGAAAATAACACTATGAAACACTAATATTCTGGACTTGGAGTATTAACACCCAGAAAACCTGGAGTGATGAATGTAACCAAGAGATGGCAGTAGCTCATGCACTATTCATTTGCTTTATTTAGTTTGCAACATTATTTACTTCCTATAAGGTACAAAGAAATAAAGTCATGTTTAGCTTATGATGCAAATTGTTTCCATTATTATTAAAGAAAGAGCAGAGACAAAGAAGAGAGGAGGGAATAGTCTGATGAAGGGATTTGGAAGTTAGGCTTAAGTATGCATCTGGGGAATCTTTTTGGAAAGAGATTATAACTGCTGTATAAAAGAGCTAAAATTCAACTCCAGTTGGCAATCTCTTATGGGTGTGCATGCTGTACAGCCACACTGAGTGGTGACTGACATTTCCTGTGATGAGCTATGGCTCTAGGACCATAAATCCTCATCCCATTTTCACAAGCAAAGAAAACTGCTACCAACTTGCTTTGAAGGTGGGATAATCCAAATCAGTCTCTGTTGAGTTGCTTCAACTTTCCTTCTCTGAGGAGGGAAAGAGCTTCAAGTACAGGAGTAGTGTGCTAACAGGAGAAACACAAGGCTCATAGTTTAGATACAAATGTGCATCTAAAAATAAACCCTCCTGAACAATGAAGCACTGGTTTTGACTCAGTTATGCATAATCAAAGGCATCTGTTCCTTTGGGACCACATCTTATAAGGGCTAGACACTTTCTAGTGGCTTCCATCCAGTTATTGATGAAAATGTGACACCTGTCAAATCCAGCAAATTTTCTGGATAGACAGTAAAATTAAAACCGAGTAGCTGAAATGACCTCATTTGTGAAGGTGGATTACTTCAAAGGGAATGTGGACTGGATGTGGCATTGCTACAACAGTCAAAGGAAATACTGCAATTATTAGTCACATCATATAAAAGACTGAACAGAGGGACAAAGACATATTCCTACTCCCTTTTCCAAAGAGGAAAATTTTGTAGTAAAAAACTGAGTTAAAAAATCTTGAGGGATTCAGTAAATGTTCAGTGACTTGGGAAAAGATGGTTGCATCAATAGAAGACTAAGATCGTACCTCTGTAGTTCAAACAAATACAGATAATCATAGACTGTCTTGTCTGACAGGTATTTAGCTAGATAAATATACAAAAAAACCTAAATTATCTCCACTAGACTAAACGCCTTTGCACTGTGATCAGCCTCGTCTACCATCACTGTCATTCACAGCTTCGACAAACTATACTTTGCTCTCCTCACTGCTTGAGAGATGAAGGAATAGCTATAACAAAATCCAAAATGCAGATACTCTATCCAAAGTGGCTTTAGGTGTAGTTTAACCCCAGTCTGTAAACCAGGAGGTTGATTGCTGAGTGTTGCCCAAGTATCTCAGAGTTTATGGGCTACTCAGACAATCTGGTGCAAACCCAAAAAGACTCCTTTGTGAGTGCATATGGTTAATCATTGCTGTATACAGGAGCACATTCATCTAGTCCATAGATCTTGCCAGCTAAATTTGAACTGAAGCAGAGTGGTTTAGTGCTGCTTAAATGTTTCCAAAGTCCTTGAGAAAGACACTAATCCAGGAAGAGCTGTCTGAGAAAGCCTTACAAATGCTGATACAAACATAAAAACAAGTTCTCTGAGTACAGGCTACCCTTTGCTTTAATGATTGAAGGATACATGAAGGATTTGGAGGATCTGCCCTCTAGTTCTCCTTCTTTCTGCTTTTATTAGAGATGAAAATATCTAGCTTCCCCATGTCCTAGTTGTGTGTGTGATGTACTGGCCTTCATAGTCAGGTTTTGTCTTTTCTGACTTCACTAAAACATTTTCATTTCAGGATGCAGAGTGGTTATGTTTCAAAAGAAGAGGGTTGTTCATGCCCCATTTCCAGAGAACTCCAGGTCACAATTAGGATTGAGATTTTGAAACTTCCTAAGCCAGAACCCGAATTCCCCATCTTCAGAGTAATTACTTTAAAATAAAAGAAAATTAAAGGATACAAAAATAACAGAATCACACAGAATCACAGAATCTCGATGGCTGGAAGGAACCTTGAAGGATCATCTAGTCCAATCCCTCTGTAAGAGCAGGATCATTTCTTTCTAGAAGTCGAGTGGTGCCTCATGGTTATTATTGGCTGACTCTTAAGTGGCTCTAGATGGCTGTTCTATCAGCATTGAGAACATTCTTGTCTATTTTTTCAGAAATAGCTGTTTCTTTCACTCATGCTATTCACTGTCAAGGTAAGCTAATGCAAACAGTATGGATTTTTTACCCTAAAGCTAGATGGCAAGATGATACCGATAAATAGCTTCAAAGACTTCACTCGCCTACCCTTATAAAATGACACAACACTCATCTCTTCATGAACAACTAAAGAAAGCAGTAAGCATAGTGGTTCTAACCATAGTATATTTATACAGAGAGCACATTTTTCCAATTCTAATGCCATTTAAACTTCTTTTTTAAAAAAACCTGAACATGTCAAAATTTATTCAATGAACTAATGTGATTAAAAAAAGGTTGCCAAATTAGTGCTTCAAAATTAATATAAAGAGCAAGGCTCTGCCAAACCCTTTCAGAAACTTGTATATCATCATGAGCTTTCTTTGTAAGAAATGTGGTATCCATGGATGCTCGTTTGCAGGCAATAGCTGTTGTCAAGCTACAGTTATTTTCAAAATGATCATGGAGCATAAATTCTTAATTTATTATAGAGATACCATTCACTTTTTCAGCTTCCACTGCTTTGATTTTATGCTAATGTAATATCATTGATTCTGTTAGGGTCAAAAAGATGTAAAACTGTATTAAATTCTTGTTGAAGGGAAAGCGGAAAGGAATTGATTGGACAATTCAGTTCACTACTGGAATACGATTCCTAAATGTAGAAATTCTCTCTGGGGATCCAGGACCCATCAAGCTACGGATGGCTTCTTACTGTATCCGTAGTATCAGGAGCACTGATCCTATCCCTAGCTTTTACCAATATCTCTAGAGCCATGAAAGATCTAGAACACTAGGACTGACACAATTTCTACATTATCTACATTGCTGGCTTCAGCTCAGGAAGAGCCTGACAATAACATCTACACGCTTGTACAAAATTCTTATAAAGTTCTATATTTTGTACCTTTGCAAGAAGTGTCCCATGGACCTTTACTGCAACAACAAGCTTTCTAGGGACACATTCTGTGAAATCTTTGTAGGACTCAGCATTATCACCTGAAAGCCTTTTCAGTCCACCCAGGCAGTGAAAGGATGCTCAGAAATCCTGTGCATGAGCAAAGTGTTCTTGGGGAGACCTTGTATAACATTTATGTGAAAAGTGCAAAGTATGACTGTAACAGTAGAGTAGAAATGTAAATGAAATGAGGAAAAAATAAAAATAAAAAAGAGTAGGCAGGGACAGATGAAATTTTTTTACTAAGTCTTTTAATACAGTCAAATCTACGTTAGTGCCAGCGGTGTAGGAAGTCAGTGGGTGTGTGATTGTCATCTCTTGAAGACAGAAAAATTGCCATTGTAACGATTTCTGGTTTAAATGAGATGAATTTTCAAATAATAATTGAATATACATCACCCTTTTTTTTTTTTGTAAGTTTCCCTCCACCTGGCTTTCTTCTACAAAAACCTTCCCTTGTCATACCGCTGGCAGCTTGGAGTATGAACAATGTATTTTGTCTTCAGCTTAAGTTCAGTACGTGTCACTGAACTACTTGGCGGGGGTGGGGGGAATCCCTTTCTAATGGCTTCTAAAAAAATTCAGTATCAATTTAAACTATTAGAGGAAGTTAAATCAAAATAATTAAGATATTAAAATACCTTGTGCGTTTCCAATCATTGGTTTATTGTGAATCTGGATCTTCTCCAAGGAACAATAATAGAATGACTAAGTTACAATTTTTCCTTCTCCTTAATATGAAATCATTTTCTCATGAAAAAATGAGTGGTAAGCTGTATTAAACACAAAACCAGACTGATTTGCAGACATGCTTGAGAAGGGGTTGGAAGTAAAGGAGAAAAAAAAAGTCACATTAACAAAACATTACACAGTCGAACATTCACGAACACTGTGTGTGCCAACCAAATACGAAATAAAACAACATAAAGCCTTTCATATCACCTTTGCTCATTAGAGGAATATAATCTATGCAATTTAATCATTAAATACACCTTGGCATGGAGAAAGAGAGATATTTGGAGATTCTGATTTAAAGTGCTCTGAACCCATTGAGAAAAAAGCTAGAGCAAGGTACCGAGGAAGATAAATGTAAGCTGACTACAGTGCCAACTAAGTTATTATCACTGCCTTGTTTCTGATCCCTCTATCATTCTTCACAACGTGAAGCACATCTTCCAAACTCTGTAGTCTGCAGGGACTAAGGGGGCCCTGTGCAAATCTACAGAAGCTGCCATGCTCTTCTCTGTGCCACTGCCACAGAAAGTGTCCACCTTGGGTGGGGAGGAGGTAGAGATATTGGGAGCAGTGACCTGGGCCCGGGAAGAAAGGAGGGATGGGGGAGGAGATCTTAAAGTGCTGGTTGTAATTTTCTCATCATCCTACTCCCCTTTTGCTTTTATTCTGTTCTGTTTCTTGTAGAATAAACTTTCCTACTTTCCTCTCTAAGTCGAGTACTGGAGTTTGTTTTGCCCGGAACCGTAATTGGCAGTAAGCCTTCCCTGTCCTTATTTTCATCCTCAACAACCTCGCTTATCTTTTTACTCCCATTTCGCTGGGGCCTCCGCCATCCTAATGAGGGTGGGGGTGAATGGGAGCACCGAGCGAGGGACTGTCGTGGTGCTGCTGTGCTAGGTGGGCCAAACCACGACAGAATTCAATCTGTTAGTTTATAAAAGTGATGGAGTAGCTTCATCCAATTTCATAGGGATTTCAGTGGGGAAATTTACTATTGAAACTCAGTCAATAAAGCTACAGTAAACCCAGTGAGTAGCATCTAAAGTTGAACAAATAATCTGTGTGATAAGATACATTTTTAATAGGGAAGACATAAATCATTAGAATAATGTAACAAGAGTTTTCCCAGTATCACTGGGCAATTTTAGATTACTATCAAATGCTTATACATTTTGCTTGATTTTGTTTTATTTCCTAAAATATTTTTTACAAAAACTTAAACAGAATGTAGTTCAAGCATTTTGGAATTTCAATAATATAAATAATCATTTAGAAGCTCATTTTGAGTCCCTTCTGGATTTTTAAATGTTGAAGCTGATGACTCCTGAAATACCTAAGAATGTTCAGCTGCACCTAGCAGAGCACGACTCTATCTCTGCAAACATATTTTGGTGCCAAGGCAAAGCAAAACCATACCTGAGGCAGTGGGCTATTGGTATTTGAAAATAAATCCCTTGGTTTTTAATTTATATGTCCTAAGATCCCTGTTTAAAAATGTGATTCCTCTCTTGTAAGTCACCACATAACTCCCTGCTAATCCTCTTCATTTACATTGAATATTAGCTTTATGGAAAGTGGTACTAATTAATCCTGCATAACTGTAATTTAGTGGCCATGCTGCACAACAGCATAAGAATTAGCATGGCACTGGGAGCCAGGTTATCAGATTCATTTTCTGGGTAAGTCCTATTATGTTCTGCAGGATGGGCACAGCACACAATGAATTTAATTACACAGCCTTTCAATCAGCTTTCTTGTAAGCCAGAAAACTACCTTCTAGACCTTTCACTTTATAGGAAGCAATGCTTTCTCTGAAGCCACTCTTGCATTGCACTTGACCAGGTAATCTTTCCACCTGGGCACTAATTATTAGTAGTAGCTAATGACTAATGACCTTTCCTGCAAGGTCATATCCTGAAGTAACACCAGAGCCTTTTTTCAACATTGATAGCCATTTTGGTCAGTATCCTGATACCAACACTGCCAGCAGAGACCCATCTTGTGAAGGTGGCCCTCAGATTGTCTCTGTGCTGTTGATGGATACAGACACTGTTTTAAGAGGGTACTTCAGATGTACAGAAGAATGAAACACCCTCTGGAATGTTTCTAGATCTTTTCAAAGATGCACTGTAAATAGGTTCCTAGTTTTGATGATTTGGTTAAGTACTTCAAATTAATAGAAAGATCCTGGCTTACTCATGCTTATTTTTCTTCTCTAACACCTAAAGAGATGGCAAAATAAGACCTTTAGCCTTTCTTATTGCTAAAATGTTTGGTTTATAGAGATACATGACTGCATTTCACCAGAAACTAAAAACCAAGCCTAACCAAGTGGAAACATTGAGAAGTGAGGAAAGAAGCACAGGGCTACAAAGACATTGCTGGATATTCTCCTTGTTTCATTACTTATATTTCCCCACAGTGGCAAAAATCCACATTTGTATATTCCATATAAAATATAATGCACTTAATTGATCTAAGTAATTTCAAGGCTGCTGAATAGGAGAAGCCTCCAGAGTAGAGTATTCTGGCTTAATGATCACATAAAATTGCTCAAAGTGTTTTTAATGTCATTGTAATTTCTGAGTTTATTTAATAGTTGAGGGGGAGAGAGGGTAACATTAAGAGTCATCTGCGTGGCTTGCATGGCTGTATATAAAAAATGAGACATGTGTATGCCACAAGAGCCGTGATTTTAAAAAGGCTGCAGTAAAAAAGCAGTTATGCTGAGCATTTGCTTTAGGCCATGACATAGTTTAATGAGGATAATATTGCATTAGGAATCAGGACACCTCAGATTTGTTTTCAAGTGTTTGACCTTTTAAGAAATCAGATCACTTCTTGGTTCCACTGATTCCTTCCTCTTTCTTTCTCAGCCTCATCTATTCAGTCCATAAAAACTTCAGACAAGAACTGTCAAAGTCAGATATCCACATTATACCTACATTACTACATTACGGATGTGATAAATATCAGTATTTACTTTTTATTTAGTAAGCTGTAAACACTTGCCTTTCATCTCTAATTATGAAAACCTTGGTTAATTTCATATATATATAATTTTTTGCACTGGACTAAGCCCAGACTCACTTCTAGATGAGGGTCAACACATTCCTAGGCCAAAGTGTAAAGTCACTATGGGCCTATTTTGAAGTACAAATGAGTGTTACATATTCAGTTTGCATGGATATTTTTTTCGGGCCAGGTGGCCTCACTGATATCAAAACAGTGGTAGGTGGAGCAGCAGCATTTGTTGCTCTGCTGGATGCTTTTGTTCTCCACAGCCTGGTGTTTGCCTGTGGTCTAAGCCCTTTCCCCACACTGTACAGAATTATTTTGCAATATTAAAACAAGAATTAAGATTTTAAAACTAATTCCATATTCTCCTCTACCTCTTCTACCCCTCTGCTCCCTTTGAAGTTATTTTAATCTCCTCTCAACCTTGCCATATTTTTTTCCTTTTGGACTTATCTAATTTACCTCATTTCTAAGTCATGATGATATCCTCAAGACATCAATTCATAAGTTCCTCGTGTTGAAACTGTTCATTAAAACCTAATTTTTGCCATCTAATTCTGTCTTTTTAGCTAATGAAATCAGAGTAATTATAAATATCCATCTTGCAACATTGCATATTGACATTTGAATATAAAGACTTGGAATGGAAGAAAAGCACCACTGGAGAACTTATTTTCTTTCCTCTAGCTAGAAAGCTCAATCATAAATATATAGATTAAAATACTCTCATCTGCATTCACTTCAATATGAACTTTAGATTGCCATTAAGATTTGCGTGAACATGAACCATAAGGGACTATATTTAATTTCAACGTCCTCATATGAGATGTTTGGTTTGCTCAGATCCATTATTTAACAAAGAGAACTGAAATGCTCAGAAAGAAAGGTACAGATCATGCTACAGTTGATCCAGGCTTCAACAAGAGCTTAAACATCTTCCAAAATATTAGAATGTATTGAAGGAGAGAATCGCTCAGGAGAACTTTTAGTACTTTTTTCCAGTCTTATTTTAGTCGATGATGCTAGGTTAATTTAATGGCTGAATTCTACAGGATCACATTGTATTAGGCTTCCCCATAACACCAAATAGCTAACCCATAATCTTATAAATTTAAAAGGGGAATTTATTTCCTCTTTTTAAGTTTTGGCAATCCTGACTAGAAGAAGCTATAGACTCTGAAAGATATTAATATGTTGATGCAACAATATGAAAAATGTATGGGTGGGGGAAAGACAATTGAACTTGTAATAGCTTAGTATACTCTCTGCACAGAATCCACTGGATCTCATCCAGTGTGTGCAATTTTGCAGTTGCAGATCCTTTTGAATCAGTGTGGCTCGGAGAGCTCGATGTCAGTTCTGCAGATACACAGCCTTATAAAAGGCTTCAGAAAACCATAAAGTACTGTAAGCATGATCAAGTAGGTAAATTGCAATGAGCAAAAAGAAAGGATTTGTGGAAACAAAAATAATTTTCCTAGTGAGATCCATTTTAAAAAGATTCCTGTAGAACCCTGGCCAGTTTCTTGCCAAACTACTTTGTGAAATGTGGGTGTGCTCATTTATTGTTTGTGCTCCAGTAAAGTAGCCAAACTTCAGATTGCCTTGCAAATGAGCCCTGGTGGGCTTCCAGGTCCTGTGTCACAGAGCCAAGAAACTGAATGAGATGAAAACCCCAGCCAAAGGTAAAGTTCATTATAACCTGCAATCTGAGAAGTGAGGAGGTTTCAAATGCACTGTAACAGGGAATTGAGTTAAAGATGATGATAAATAAAGAAGTTTAACTGCTTTTTTTTTTTTTTTTGGGATTCAAGAGCTTATACTCCTAGATTTGTCCTTTTTATGGTTTTTCAACACTTCTTCTTTTCAACAGTCTGACATTTTGTATCCTCATTTCCTTTTAAAAATAAACCAGCCAACCCAAAACAGTAAATCTAGTCACTAAGAGAACCACTAAGAAGATCCAGATACTAGACATAATTTCCTCAGAGTTCCTCAGCCACATGGAAATGTTCCTTCATTCTCTATTCTACACAACAGCTCCGAAGAGAAGTTTGTCTAGAGAAGGCAGATAAAGTCATCATTGCCAGTCTCCACTATGTTCGATTACTTGGATTCTTGCAATCTGTCTCTGTGATGAGATCTCTCACAGTAAACACACAAGAAACAGTAAAATGACTATTTAGTTATTATGACTCTGAATTAATTTTAATCAAAAGCTTCAATATCAGCTGGTGTGATATCTGTTGGCAAAAATAGTCTTCTTTGCAATGGAGCAATAGATTGACAGAAGAGACTTAAACGACACTTGTTTCAGGCCTAACATGAGTTAAAGCAAAGTGTTCTTCATGGACATTATGTCACTGCAGAGACAGTGAAGAACGTTGTGATTCAGTGGCAGAGAAGAGATTCCTACATGTAAATGCATGTTAAGGCAAACATTCCCTGGAAATGAGTATAGGATTCAGTAATGTGCAGCTGCAGCTTTCAATGCTGGAGTTGTGAGCATGAAACTGCAACTTTTGAGTAGTAGGCCCTGATAAGATAACTAGTGGTCCACCAATGTTGGATGGAATTCAGGAGTTATCTTCCCTTAGATCTTCTGAAAATGATATAAGGATTCATTCTCATGACAGTCAACAAAGAAAGAACCTAGCACATCAGTCACACCACGTGGAAGTTTGTTTTATACTTAAGCATGGGAAACTGAACCTCTATGGCAGCCTGCTGACTGCCATAGAATAATAATAATAATGCAGAATAATAATGCAGAAGAGTTATTCTGGAATTCAGCTTTCTTGTGGAAATAAAAAAGGATCTGGCAATTACTTCAATTGACTATTAACATGAACAGAAAAAGGATCAGACAGAGCAGTCTCACAACAGCCATAATTTACTTCTATTGTCAATTTAGTGGCATTAATGTACTGCATACATGCAGGTCAAGGGTAGGAGGCACATGACTTTTTCAGAAGATGTAAACAACAGTATAAATATTTTAAAAGTATTGCTTTAGGAGAATGACAGTTACAATGTCATGGGCATAAAGCTAATAAAGACAGGATATGGAAAATAACTCAGACCTTTGAACACCTTTATTCTCCACCCAAAGGGGTTTTTGTATCAGGAAGGCACAAGTGTAAGGATTACCAGGGCAGTTGAGTCAAATCAGGGCCACGCTGCAGCATAGAGCTAAGTGAAAAGCTGGTGTAATTGTCTGTTGTCTTCCTCTGAGCACTGAGATCCACAACAAAAATGGTCAGATGTCAATATGTTGGCTTGTCTGTCCCATTGCAAAACCTTAAAAACGGCTAGCATTCTTCTTTACAGGATCAAAAAGGCAAGAGACTTCGGGCAATTGATTCTTTAGAGTACTCAGGCCTATTTTTCAGTTTTCCTTTGTATGATTATCTGAGCCACTGTCCTAGGTATCATTGGTGTGGGGACCAGATACACATGCCAATAGCCTGAGAGCTATTGCAAGCAAGTTGCATAATTCATCAAGGAATCATGAGAGGTTTTATGTAATATATCCTTTTCTTCCATGACCTATGATGCACCCGTATATATCTCAGCTCACTTGCCTTTTCCCCAAGCTTAGACACCAGATGCCTGTGAAGAAACGAGCATGAAACAAAAGAATGCACTTTTTTAAAGGCTTTTTAAAAGCCTTTTTAAAAAAGTTTTCATCTCATGTAGGCAGCTAGGCAGAAAGTCTGACTAGGGAGTCTGGTCACCTTCAGCACCTTATGTCTTCAGTGAAGAAACATGTATGGATCTGAAGAGATATTTTGATATCCTCCTATTAAGGATTTCCGCCCCTGTGTCCCCCCCCATTTCTTGCAGTGGAAGTGCATGACACTCTAGTTAGGAATCTCATTCCATGTCTGAAATAAACCTTGTCTAAATAATCTGTATTTTTTACATTATTCCCATTCTCCAGTGATTTTCAAATTCTTCTTTGCCACTTTTTTTCTCATCTCTCATTTTCTCTGTATTCTCTTTTCTATTTTATTTTCCCTTTATTGTTCATTGTATCCTCAGCCATTATACTCCTTCCTCTCTCTGATTGTGTATTGTATATTTAAGTGCATATTGAATCAATAGTCATTTTTCCCCAAATTGGTCTTAAAGAAGCTAAAACCTGGCCTGGAACTTGGCTACTGAGATCATATTTGTTTTATACTGTCAACTGAAAAGAAGAAGAAATTAAAAAAAAAAAAAATTACAAATTTTGGCTTTGAAGTGCCATTTTTTTCTGAAGAATTAAAAAAAGAGGGTTTTAAACCTAAAAGATATTTTCCCTTGAAAAAGACTTTTAAATTATTGCACAACCTTAGAAGAACTCAAATCAGAAGAAAGAAAAATATCACTTTTAATTTCAAGTTAAAGAAAATACCTCACTGAAATGAAAAAAACAGTATTCTATTGGGTGGGTTTTTTTATATTTTATTTGTGTGTTTTTAAAAGTTTCTTACAATTAAACTGCCAGCAATCTTAAAAATCTTTTTTTTTTGGTCTACAACAGAAATGAAAGATCTATTATTCACCAAACTCTGTCTCCTGTTCCTCCTTTCCCTTCTATTTTTGAATCATCAATTTTCTCTTTGTCTGGCTGCCATTGATATTATATTGTCTCTACGTGGTCTAGTCCAGTCTCTCACACAATAGCACTCACTGGTCTATAAACACTAACAAATTAATGCTATCATCAATGGAATGAAGCAGTGCTGTTGAAAGAGATTGAGGGCTAGCAATAGAGAAATCATAGATGAGCTTACGATATGATACAGCAGTGAAAGGAAAGGCAATGCAATCTTAAGCTATGGTCAGAGAGACATTACATTATGGAACAAAAAAAAAAAAAAAAGCCAATAATTTTCCTCTGTACAGCTTGGCTCTGACTGCACCTGGAATATTGTATTCAGTCCAGGGCACCAGAGAGATATCGACAAAAGAGCATTCAGAGAGAAGTGCTGTAGCAGTTGATTTACAGGGGAAAGTTTAAATGAGCTAAATAAGACACCTGTGCCCCCCTGGGCAGCACAGGACAGAGAGCAAAACATGCCCTGTCACGGGGACCTGGATGTGAAGCTTCTGTTGAAGGTCTGACTGCTGCTGGTTTGCATCTACATCCTACCTTTTCCTTCATCTATTGTCTCAGGATACACCCTTCCAAAACTAGATTTTCTGACAACCAAGCCACAAAAGTAAAGTCTTTCTTGTCTGCAGGCAAAATATTTACCCTCAGAACAACAAACTCCAGACCATGTGCCAGAGGTTAGTAATCTCTTCCCAGCTGCACAGGCTGGACCTTTGGGGACAATTCAGTCCATTCCTTTGCCTGCCAGTGCCAGGTGAGGCAAATGTCACAAATGAGTTAGGTAAAAGACCTATCTTACGTCCATTTCCCACTGTCACATCAGAATCTGGACAAAGAAATAAAAGAATGACCAACAGCAAACAAGATTAATAATGGAATTGAATCAAGTGTGCATGACCCAGCCAAAGCCAGGGCCCAAACAGGCTTTAGTCTTGCAAATATGTAATGCAGAAAGCCTTAAAATATCAAGAATATAAGCAAACATACTGTGACAGCCTGTAATATGTTTGTATCAGATTACACAGAACATTTATTTTTCATGCTTTGAGAACATCTGCTTTGCTCCTGCAGCGGTACTTCTGCAAGCAACCTGCCCCCAAAAAGTCCTATCATGATTCACCAGAAAAACAGCAGAATGTTTCCTTATCCCCAGAGACTTTCTCTTTTGCAGGTGCCTTTAAGGAGCTGTGAGTTGAGAGCAGGTTTAGTAATTGAAATTTCCAAGTTGATTATATGAGATGGGAAGAGTCTGTTTCTTAAGAAAGAAACTTTGGGTGCTAGGATAAGATTTCTTATGAGGATCACTGCCATGCAGACAGCAAACCACATATTCACTAAGGAGATATGAAAAAGGACATGATCAGTACTTACCAGCACTTTGCTACTTTAAGGAAGCTTCTACTCATCAGTGTTTTCAATACTGCATTTTTTTTTCATTGCTGTTAAGACTTTCTTCTCTTCTTGAATTTACTTTACCTTGTGCCCCTGAAGGCCTATACTCAGGGAGCTCGTGGATATCTGGTGAAGGTAGAGAATTGTAGAGCAGTGGAAGGCAGGCTCTGGAAGCCAAAAGCTACAACCTCGTTACCACATCTTTAAGGAGAAGCCTATCTGAACACCATCCTGCAATCTGCAGACCCACAGAAGAAACAAGCATTGAGGATTTAATCTGACTCTATTGACTTGAGAATAGCCAGCAATCAGCTGAAAGTCCCCAAAAGAGGTGGGCAGAGAGAGCAAGGGATACTAGCTTCAGTGCAACAGAAAGGAAAGAAAATGTAATTTTGTAGGGGAGGATATGTATGTAGAACATTTTACTAGGAGAAATACGAATAATCAAAGTCTAATATATACACCCAAGAGTTACTTGAAGCTAAGAATGAGTTGTGCAGTAAGTAGAACTTGCTAACTGGCTCAACTATCATTTAGGAATCTACAGTGAAATGTCTAATTTATTATACAAAGTAGACTTAGGGAGAATAAGGCATTCTGTTTAATCATAAAGACTGGGTGGAAGTCTTGTATTTCTGAGTAAGACTGAATATTCTACAAAGTCAAATCTCCTCACTTAAACTAAGTTATTAAACTAGAGTAAAGAAAGTAAAAAAGATTACACTGTTTCTTCAGGACTACTTTTAAGTAGCTTCTCACTAACTCATTGGGGTTTCATGAGAAAAGTGACTCAAGTTTCTCTTGCAGCCAACTCAGCTTCCATATTATGTAAGACATGGCTAATTAAGAGGCTTGTATAAACCAAGAAAGGTCAGAATTTCTTGTCAACATTTCTGTCTGGGGTATATTTCCTTTTTCTCTGTTCCCAGGCTATGTTATCTATATATGGTCTTAGTGACATTAACAATAAGTTGAGTACGTGCTTGGTTTACCAATTGATTCACAAATGGTGATAATTCTTCTCTTCACAGGCAGGAAAAGTGGCCAAATTTGTGAGGATTATGGTAAAACTGTTTTCCTCTAGTCAGTAAGATGCCTAAACCTTTCTACATCATAACCGCTTTCTTGTTTTACCTGACCGGCAATTGCCGTCTCAGTTATGCTGTGGGAAAGATGCAAAGATAATGTGATTTCTTGAACTTCTCAAGTCACCCTGACCTCAATTTCTTGACTAGAAACAGATGGAGAAATAGAAGCCTTCTTCCAATTTCAAGCAGTTTGAAAGAAAAAGTTACAAGTTACTGCTTGGCCATTGGTAAGGCAGCCAGTGAAATTGGCTTCAGACTTTTATTTTTTTTCTTATTTGCCAGTGAAGTTCAGAAGCACTGCACAAGGTCTGGAGATGCTTTGTCTTGTAAAGGTCTGATCCAGACTTCTCAGGTCAAGAGAAACAGTGTATTAAATTCATCAACTTGGGATTAGGTTTTAAAACTTCTGGCTTAAAGACAGTATTTCAGGATCCAAATCCTCGTACAAAAGTTCCTGATTTTTAGAGGTGCTTCTTTGAAGAGTTCCTTGAGCAAGTGTCATTATTTTTCGTCAGTTTGGGGGAATTTATGAAGTTGTCCTTGATTACATGACTTATACATTCCCTATATAGACTTGGAGGGGCTTGCACTATTTTACAGTGTTTATTGCTTATTATGGAAACTACATGATAATAGTGATTTCAATTATAAGCCTATTAGGCAGGTAATTGACAACACAAGTATGCCATAAAGTTATAATCACTTGCTTCAGTACAAGTGCTATGTTGTGTTTTTAGGCAGGCAGTGCTGATAATCACTGCATAAATGATTTCCTAATTAACTGCTTCTGTCAGAAGCCTAGTTTTGCTCAACAAGCAAGTTGGCCAAGAGTTCATTTGTCTCTTCCCTTTCCCTCTCAGCTGTAACATCTCCTGTAGTGAGAAACTGTTCATCTCCACAGGAGCCTTGCCCAGACCACGGCAGCAAATGCATACTGTCAGTTGTGCTGTCAGCAATTACATCTCTTTCAAGTTCATAGCTGCAGAAGATCACTGAAAACAACAGGGTGACCATGCTTGAAAGTGGATTCTAATTCTTACCCTTGACAGATGCTTCTCAGGGAGTCATGGGTACCCAGTTCAGCCTAATGACTCAGCAGCTTCTCAGGCCAGTTGCAAATTATACCTCAAATCTCAAATGCCTTACAAGTTTTAACTCATACTCCTAATGCATCAGAAAAGTCAGTAGTGCTTTAAGGAATTACAGAGAGGAGAGATAAATCCTATATGAAAAGATACACACTAAAATCAAATTAATAAACAAAAAAAATGAAGGAATACCAGGAATATAATCCAGGTGTTCTGGATGCTTTTTTTTATCTTTGAAATAACAAAGGTGATAGTTCAAAAAAATATTGATCTGGGTGATTTTCCAGGTAGTTGGCAAAGGTCTAGAGGTGCCCCAAAAACCCTCATTATAGGTTGTCCAGAAAGGAGTGCCACGTTCCTCCCTTTTTCTGACAGAGATCCCTGAACATGGATTGCTCCTTTTATCAATTAGAAGGATGTATGTTTCACAAAAGCTTTCTTTGGTATGAAAGACTGAATACAAAAGAAAAACAAGCACTATCCTCTCTGAGAACTTTAATCAGGCACTTCTCTACAATCTATTGAGCAATGTTATCTCTGAAACTTCCATTATACTCCAGCTGTGGTAGAGTTATGGTGGAAACATTAAATAAGATTATCATCTTTCTGAATTATTCTTAAAACTTTAGAATTTCCCAGACAGTTACAGGAGACAGAAACTGAACTTGTGTTTCTCAAAGAAATTCTTACAGATCCTTTCCATCATATCTTATCTTAGTTCACTCACAACCAACTCAGACTGACCTTTCAAGGTCTTGTTTGGAGTAGAACTTCTGATCTCCCATGGTGAGATAGCATAGATAAATTTTACATACAGATGCCTAAAGTGTGTTGTGGAGTTGGAAACATTGTCAAACCAGTTCAGAGTAAATAACAGTTTTTCTCTGACTGCCACTGATGTTATTGCTTCCATCATCATAGATCACTGCAAATCTCTAACATGTAGAATGTTCTGTGTCATTTCACTCCATTTCACTCACTTAGGTGTGCTCTCCAGCTTTTCTGGAAAGGGCAGATGAGTGAAAATCTCACAGTAACAATTTCTCTTTAAGCAGCAGCTGATTTATAATTAGCAGTTTCATTCATTTTCTTCATAGAGGTCCTAGTGAGACAAATAAGGAAATGAAATTTGTTTCATCTTTGCCTTCAAAACGTTGCTTCTCTTGCAGCGGCTCAAAGGAATAAGGAAAAGGAAAGAAATACTACTTTGATACTGCCAGGGCCCAGAGAATATGAGATTTAATATTTCTGGATAACAGGTAAAGAAGACAAATGCCCTAGTGGCACTTGTTCACTGATAGAAAACAAATGGCAAACTGAAGGCAAACATCTTTCCTGAATATATGCAAGTGAACCACATTACCTATTTTTCTACCCTCCAGCATCTTTTTTTTCAGCCTGGAGAAGAGAGGATGTTCCAAAGGGTAGAAGGGTAAAAGAATAAACTATTTAAAAGTTAATTAAGATACCTGCTTTTAGTGGCCAAGGAAACAGGTCTAGCTTACAGTAGATATTTCTGAGGGACAGATGATTTTCTGCCTTAGCTATATTTTAAAGTTGTCTGTTTTCATCATTAGTAAGAAAGTAAAATAATATGGCAATATGAAAGGTAATTTTATCTGCAATCCCACCTAGCTTGCTGATCCTAACTCCACCCGTCCTGTAATAACATTTGATCGAAAACTAGAAATCAGCTGAATATTGAATTTCCTACAGTTCACTAGACTGCGAAGAACTTGGTTTTAACTTGTCATGAAAATAACCAGTTCTAGTTATGAAGCCCTCCTCAAGATTTCAGTCTCTTTGGGGATAAAAAAATGCTTGAATGAGGTGACAGTGATGATTTCTTCAGGTGTTTTAAACATTTTCAGCAGAATGGAGATATTAGTGTTAATAATTTTATTATTTATTATTTCTTCTTCTTCTCACCATATGCAGATGATGGAGTGAAAGTCTATTTCTGCTTTCCCTGAGTTGTTTTCTTAAATTTCAAGCTGCAAGCTTCAGGTTTATAATTCAGTTTAAGATTTAAGATGAAATAATGGGATTTTACTTCAGTTCATGAGATTAAGCTCATAGTCCATTTCAGGTATTTCTGTCTGGGAGGGTAAAAAGTGTCACAAAAAAAATAGCACAAATGAATGAGATGGTAATTGATACTACATTGATAAATATCTATCACAAAATAGGAGGTTCAGGCAGAAATGCCTAGGAAATGAAACCTTGTCATTTCACGCCATCTCCTTATAATGACAATGTTACTGTTTATATGAGAACTGAAATTAAGATTTCAATTGCTTCTAAATTAGGAAGCACACATGCACAGAAATTAATAATACCCAGAAACAGAGGGAAGAACAACAATGGGATGCAGAGGGGTTTTGATTATTTCAGCATGTGGCTGAAAACGTGGCAGATTCAGCAAGATGCAGATTTCCATAATGTAACGAGACTGGAATCGAAATATCAGGAAGACAAACTGAGTGCTAATTAACTAGACACTGCAGAAAAAAACAGCAGTATGTCAGGACAGTGCTACACATAACATTTCAAGGACAAATGGGTAGCAGTATTAATTGCATTAGATAATAAATCTCTTGGATATAAGACTCTGAAACAATTGCTGCAAACTTTAGCTGAGCATTCCAAACAATTAAAGTCAACTTGAAGTTGGTTGGAGCTACAGGTTGCTGACAATTGATAGACTGGCAAAGAACCTGATCAATCCTTCTCTGAAGGGAGCCATCCCTAATCTATAGTTTAACACCACAGCACTAAAATGGACAGCAAGAAGCCCTCCGTCCCCTCTTGAAAAGTCTGCTGTTTGTAGCTTGTCTTCTGTGTAATCTGTGTATGCAGGTCACTGAAGATAAGCTAAACTGATAAAAAAGCTTTTTTAATAAAAAAATCATTCATATTTAACAGCTAGAAAAAAACCCCTCAAAATCTGTGTCTATTTCACATAAAGGTCTGCAATCCTCCATCAATACTTTAACAACATAAGTTTCTTTAGACGATGCGTATATATACAACCAGTAGTTACATTAAGCTGATCCTGTCTTTCTTTGCAAGGATTGAGTAGTTATGGGTGTGTCGGTAGCTGTACAAGGGGAGAGTACATGCCCCTCATGTACCACATTTACGGAAAGGAAGAGGAGTAGATGAAAATCCTTTCCAAGTCTGATGCCAGATGCAGAAGCTTCTCTTAAACTGAAGCAACAGTAATACGTGCTTTTCAGCTCTGTCACACTCCTCTACAGCTGCCAGTTAAAGTGTAACTATCACAGTGCTGTAGTCTTTTCTCAAGGGGAAACCTAGCCCTACTCTCGACAACCTATTCAGAGGGGCAAAAAAAGCTCACTTAGAAGTCTCAAGATAAGGCCATTCTTCTGGGAAGAGCTCCAGGAAAACTTTAAGATTCTTACTTTTTGATTTCATTAGATAAGTGGTTCTTCAATTACTGTATTAGGTGAGCAGGAGAGACTTCTGAATCCTACTTAGCAGCTAGAAATAATGAGTTCATTAGATGTGTTATACTGTTGTTCCAGCCACTGCCACCTGACCACAGAGCTGTTCAAATAGTGAAAAAAGATTATTTATAAAAGAAAAACATTCTAAAAATAGAAAAACATAGGTTACAGATACAATGAAAATCTTTTGACCATCTCATCAGGTAAAAGGGAAAAAATCGTCTCAAATAATTTATGCTGTAGGTGATAGGCATTATTGGTTGAACAGGATACCCAGAATCTTTTGATGGCTGTTGTAAATAGCCACTTTCCACATATCAAACTTCATGTGAGAATATTCCTTTTTTTCATAGTTTTTCTGTGGAATACCTTCTCTTATGGAGACTGAATCTTATACATGCAGTTTAAACACCCTTTGAAGATTATTTGGAGGAGTACTAGAACAGGAGTTTCCCAATAAGATGAGAAATTAATCCCATTCTGAAAGTTTTAACTAAGTTAAAAGGGAAAGTGAAAAGGAATGTTCTGTTTGACTATTAGAAACTCATCAAACTCATCGATGAAGACTCAGATGCCTATGTTTCAGCGGTTTCTGGGACGTGAAAACCAAAATGACCTTTCCTGTCCATCAGATATTTACTGGTGAGGCAACCAGGATCATGTGAATTAAAAAAAAAATGCATGTATCAAACCATTGACTGCCTCCTGGAATACTGTTTGTTAGAGACAAAGTTTCATCTGTAGGCTGTCAAATTCATACTCTGAGATGAAAAAGCCATAAAAGTAAAAAAGATGGAAAGAGATGAGGAAGAGCTGGGTAAGGGTACCTCTTTTTGTCTCCTTTTCTTTCTCTTCCTTTAAGATTCATTAATATTAATATACCTTGATACATAGAGCCATCTCACCAGAACTAAAGCTGCTTGCTTTGTGCAATGTGATCCACTGCATCCCTAGTCACCGCCACCGGTGAAACAGGGAAGGTCAGAGGTTTCTGTATACCTAATGAAAATCAAAGTTGAGAAATCCATTAGCTCTATTAGCATTTGATATTAGTGACAGGTTGGATCTGGTGTTTCTTTGTTCTCTTCTAATTTGACATCTGCATTTGCAATCAGAAGATACATGTCCTTCCTTGTCCTCATTCCTCCTTAGTACTGCTACATTCCAGGTGTGTCTTCCTTCTGGAAACTGCCAATGATTTTTCAGAGGTGAAACCTGATGTGTAGGGAATTTCTACTCAAACAATATCCATCTCCTCTGAGATGGGCTCACTTAGTTTGCCAGAATGAGCTGTGTTCCTGAACTATATCAGGAGATATGGGGGGAAAATAAGTGTCTTCTGAGTACATGGATGAATGCACATAATGCTCTTAAAAGTTTTCCACTGGGTTTAACTTTCTACTTCAACTTACCAGGCCCTTCAACAGCTGGTAGATATCCTTCAGGTAGTGAAGTATTGCCCATAGCCATGTATTATCTGTGGTATTTATAAGATATACTTGAATTCATCCCTGCATATCTCAGGACTAGTGTAATACTCAATCATGCAGACAACATAAAGAGAAAATAGGAAACAGTATGGGCCTGCCTCCTTAGGGAAAAATCTCTGTATATCAGTGCCCAGTTATTAACTTCATTTGTTTAGGAATGTCATGAACACAGCCACACTGTTGGCCTTGCAGCATCCATTGGTCTCCCAAGGAAATTCAGCAGATTAATGATTTTAACTACCAAATGCCAAACACTCCCACATAACTATGCATTTGGTCCCCAAATATTATTTTAATATTATACACAGTGAGAATAAAAGAACAGACAAATGTCACTCAGCTAACAACTATAAACATCTGTAGGGAAACAAGGTTTTGTCCTCTATTTTGGGGGGATGTATCTCTAACCCCTTTCTTACCACTCCTTTGAATTACATTCCTGCTGATTTTCAACACAGGATATCAGCTAAAAAAATCTGAAAATGTATTTATTTGTTTGTAAATGTCTGACTATATTTTTGAGATATTTCAGGTTTTATTGTTTTTTTCTTCACTATTATTATCTAGAAGATTTTGCTCATTATCACTCAGAGTTACCAATTCAACCAGCCTAAACCTGCAATTTGAAAAGAAAAGCAATAACTAAAATTTCCACCTCAGTGCAACATATTCTCTCTCAGTCAAGGAAATTACACAGTGTCAGTTAGTTTGATCCCATATTTGTACAAAACATATTAACAATCTTTCTTTCCCACTGTCCCAAGTAAATTCTACATTCATATGGAAACAAATTATTAGATTATACAGTATAGTAGATTAACATCCGAAATTGGTACAAATCCCATCAGGGAACTAGCCCTTTTTTGCTAGATCATTCCAGTTTGCTCATAGGCATTTCTTACCCAACAAGAAATTGAAGTAAATTATCAGGAAAGTTTGATATTTTGAGAAGCAGCTGACAGGAAAATTTTGGTCTTGTCAGGTTGTGGTGGGTTTTAAAATATTTTCTGTACTGCAGTTCCATTGTTTTGTTTGTTTTTGTTTTGTTTTTTTTTTTTTAAAGAGCCAAATGCCTTCAGTCCAAGTTTTAATAATCAAAGAATAATTATGTTCCTGATGCAATAATCTTATGACACATACTCTATAAATGCTTCAGGGAATAAGATGCAATATTGTGATAGTAAAACCTGTATCTGCTGGAGGGAAGAATAGAGGTTTTATAAGGTAAGGTATTGCTGGTAAGTATGGTGCAATACTAATTTATATCCCTCACAGTACAGTTCTTACTGCTACAGATGGAACTAATAGGGAAGAAGAGCAAATGTTAGAGACAGACAGCACTAGGTACCATATCACCGATGAACATACCTGTCTTGGAAGCTGTCTGATCAGCCCAGTGCCTCTGCATCAGGAAGTCCTTAGCTACAATCCACCAAAAGACTTATCCTCATATGGTGTGATGGTTTCCACAGAGTTGAAATTCCTGCAAGATCAAACTCACACTGAGAGAGAAAAAGTGGGGAAACATAGAGCAGCAGATTCCTGATTTTGAGCTGTTGGGAAATGGAGACAAGGACCTTTGAGAAGTCCTAAATCATCCTGAGGTAGACCAGACAAGCTGGACAAGACAGGGACAGATTCCCAGAAAGGTGAAATCTCTTCTTCCAGCTCTCATCCCAGCCCTGCTGGAGCTGGCTGATGGTCTTATTTTTAATTTTTAGGCAGATGGTTTATTCACTAACTCTGCCATGATTTTGTGTTGAGAACCAGCTTATATACTTTGTGTATTTTCACACCCAGGCACTCAGATTTCTTAAAACTAGACTTTCTCATTCCAGTGCTTTCATAATGAAGCATTTACACTCTTTCTTTCAAAAGAGCATGTTTGATTTTAAAACTGTCTCTTTTGAGAAAGGAGACTTCTTCATAGTAGTAGTTTTTCAGTCTGGCAGTGATCTAGCTCCCTTTATCATTTACACAGCTACAGCCTTTAGCAAACAGAGTAGAATCACACAGAATAGGATCTGGGACATACTCTTTCTACCCACATAGATGTGATTTCTGGGCATTTTCAATCTCTTTGATTACTTATTTTTTACACTACACACCTGAGCAAAGTGAAAGGGCAGTAGCTTCCAGTGTGGGGTTAACAAGAGGAAAATAATGAAACTTGGCTGCATTATGGAATAATAGGTTTTTATCTTATTTCTTTTTATTAATTCTGTTAAAATCCATGAGGTACAAAACTTGAGCAGTTTCAAACAAGATCAGAATGACCAGACTAAAAATAGAACCTTAAAAGCTGTTCAGTAATTTGGGAGCATTCTTCATTAAAACCTGTGGAGGAATTTAAATAGAAAAGCACAGCTGCTTTGGATTCATGTCCAGAGAAACCACACAAGCATAGCTTGCATAAAAATATATGCTTTGCATATTAAAGAAATAGTCTGCTATTTTCCACAGAAACATTCTCATCTTATTCTTCCTTTTAAAATATTATCTATTATAAAGCCTCAGAATTGTTCATTCACACTCTTGATGGAATAATTTTCATGTCTTTGACCAATGAATGACTATAATTACTGGCCAAGACATAGATAGGAGAACATCAGACACAAAGGTTATTGCTTCTAGTCATCTACTAACTAGTCTCAGGGGTGCAAGATATCAGTAACTACTCCCATAAGCCCGGAGCAAAACTTGACTCTTTCTTTTCCAAATGCTATAAAATTATAGATTGATAGTATAAAAAAGAAAGGAAAAAAAAAAAAAAGAAAACAGAAGGAAAGTTCTTCACCAGTACTCTGCAGTACAGAAAATCTCAAGGCACAAACAATACAGGATGAAAATGCTTTTTAGGATCAGACATCCAGACGTTGCAAAATGCAGTATTTTCCACACTAAAGAATACAAGATAAAACCTCCACTACTAGTTTGATTGGGAAATTAATATCTTCCCGACTCTGTCTCTGGAGCTTGTTTTCATCATTCTAGTGTGAGCAAGTCCCATCAGTTTGTCCATGAAAAGGTTTCTTCTTTCCACAAGTTGTTGCAAGAGTGTCTTTCCTCCTACATTCGTGTCAGAGAAATGAGAGTCCAGCCAATGCAAAAATGGACTATTTCAGTATGAGCAGGTGTACAGTTCTGTATTATCTGCAAAAGTATCTGTAAAAGACATAAAATTATCTGTAAAAGACTTAAAAAGTGTATTAGAGCACTTATAAATGACCCCAAATGTATCCTAGTCTGAGGAAAGAGAAACCATCAACATGAACAACATATTCCATCTTGCAAAGGTTTTCAAATATTAATGTCTCCACAACATCCACCAGCATCAATCCCAGAATGAAACTGTGGATCTCATCACTATGAAGAGCAGGGGAAGGGGAAACATAACACCAGGAAAATTACTAGACAGTGGAAAGTATGTATAACAATTGTAACTACATAATTTGTTTGTTTGTTTGTTTTGGTAATAGTTAGATATGGATTACTATTGATAAAACTGTTAAGATTCTATTATATTAACAACAGACTCTTGGTTTTATAGTTAAGGTATGTTTTCTCTTTGCCCATAAACCAAGATTTCTGAATGTAACACTTCTCATAACTCAGATCCTTTTACTTTGATTTCCTGTTTGGAAGTAAAAGAAAAGGTTTCAAAATCCTCAGGCATGCACATTCTTATGATATTATCAGCCCAAGTACAAGAAGCATCTAAAAATCTCTTGAAAAAGTCTATTCCCTTAGTAACAAATGATCTAATTGTTCCTCTACCAATTTAAATGTGTACTATATCGTACCAAAACTTTATTGGATGTTGCAAGTAACATCTAGTGTCAATCTGGTCTGTCTAAAATTTATCATAGTACACAATGCTTAACAGTATATGTTGTATTTTTAAGGATGTTGGATGAAGTATAACATTTTCAAAGCAAAATAAGGCATTTGATGAGAGGCAGTTCAGTATTACCACTTTTGGTGAAAAACTGAAAATGGAAGAAAATATGATTGTTCAGATATTCGGATCTTTACATTACAATGGCATATTCTTGATGTGTATTGTTCTAGGCTAAGTGTAAAGTGATGCAAGCATTTTTGGGTGATGTTATTTGGGTTGTGTGAGGAGATAAAAAAAGAACAGGCTTAAGATCTGTGCTTCAACATATCACATACTGAAGTAGCAACATTTACAGAGGATGAAGAATTCTTCTGTTTTGATGAAAGAAAATTGCTTGAAACTTGAGAAACACTTGACAAGGTTAAAAAACCTGGGCAGTGTAATGTCAGTGTAAACAAACGCTAATGAACATGAAATGCATTAGTGACATATCACAAATTCTGGCTGCATGACACTGAATCTCAGAAGATCTTAGCTATTCCTTGATGTAAATACTACATTCCTAGGCAAAAAAAACCCTTAGCATCTCTGCCTCAATATACTGTCTCAGCCAAAAAGACAAATGTCACAATTGCAGAGTGAGAGGAATTACATCTACACATTGCTGAGTTTTAATTTCTGCAAAGAAAAACAAACCAAAATAATTATTTATCACCACATAGACACAGAATACAAGATGTGTTCCTAAAATTCTAGGATTCAGATGTATGCTGAACTAATTTATGGAGATAAAAGCATGAAAATGAGCAAGGTGCCCCTGCAGACTGTGGGATGTGACACGAGCTCTCATTAAAACTCCAAAAGATCTTATTTCCTGTGACTTTTTCCTCCTTGCCAGACATATGTTATATGTGCTACTTTTATTTCCCCACGTATTTCCACTTAGGAAATGGCTGTTGGAGACTTTTAGGTGTGGACAACATAGGTGGATACAGCTGGAAAATGGTGACCAGCATGCAGTGACATCACAGGCTAAAACAAAAATGAACTGCTGACACTTAATAGCTTCAGGACTGCTTTATATTCAGACCAGTGACTTGCAGCCACCAGAAATGTAAAATTCTTCCACTGCAAATTTAAAACCTAAGCAGTGCTCCAGTGAAAGGAAAACCCCTAAGCACTTGATACTGGTGGCCTGTTGATGATTCTTTGAGCTCTTTTCTTTCAGAAACCAGTGCTTGCTTCAGACAATCATCTGCACAGACAGTGATCACCCTTTGTGGAAGGAAAAAGTGGAAGGAAAAGAGGTTTTCAGATTTTGCCCTTGTCTTGGTTACAGCTATAGACTCAAAAACTGCTGATTTTTAAGTACTGTTGGAGAAGCAGGTACAAAATAATGTTGATTCATTACATTTTATCCACCTAAACCTCTGCTCTTTCAGCTGAGAAATTCTTCTCAGACAAATCCCAGGAGTTTTCAAGCATTGGAGCATCTCATCCTAGATGACACTAACTTAATCAGCCAAACAAACACAGGTACCCAAAAAAAGGGAGAAACAGAGACAGAGAAGCAAGACACCTTGAATAAAACTACAAATGAATATCTCAAAAACAGAAGAAATTAGGTTGTATTTAAATTTCCCTGAACAGAACACACAATTCCAAGGAAGATATAGTTCTAAGATCATTTATGATCAACCTCTTCTACAAACCAATATCATATCCACACATATAAATATAAAAGTCCATAATTTATGAAGACACTCCATTAAACACAGCAGGAACACTGATCAGCAGGAATACTTTGAGCAGTTTTCAGCTATAAATGTAAAAAAATATTTATCAAGAACCCATAAAAAAATCACAAAGAAACCCAAAACATGCCCCCACAGAAAAAAAAAAAACAAAAACAAAAACCAAAACATGGTCTCTAAAAAGCTATTAGAAAAAAAAACCAAACAGTATTTTTCTCATGTTGAAAGTTAACATGTGTGAGCTGAGTAAGTGAGATTCAGGTTACCCTTACAGAAGAACTTTCTAACAGAATAGAAGGTGAAGGATTGAGATGGACATCCTGGGAAGATGACAAGGGTGAAAGTGTTTTAGGGCTGACAAGGCAGCTCTTCATTAGGATTAATGCTATCACAGATGAATGAGTTAAAGGATAATGATTTTATGATCTAAAGTGTTTTTTTGGGAACTGAGCATTTCCCTTGTCATGCATCTGACTAGCAGATGATATAATATGAATTAAAAGTTGATCTTGTAATAAAGGAAAAAGAGAGAAGTTTAATTCTTAGCTTCCTGGGAAAATATCTGTTTACCTTTCAAACTTGAGTAATTTAGGCAGAAACAAGAAATATGATACATTGCTCCATAACAGGTAAATAGTTGAGGAGCTCTGAAACATATTTATTTCTAAGTGATGTATTCAACTCCTCCATAAGGAGTAGACTGCTTGCAGATCAATCTTTAAACAGTCATTGATATGAGGAACATTTTCTTACCTTCACAACACTGCAACTGAGAAGAGCTCAACAAAAGATGTTAATATTTTTCTCTGTATCTAACTCTTTTAGAAGATCTCTTACTAACACACATCTCCCTGTCACACTAAAGAGTGTGATATTGATGCCTCAAAAAAAGGTACATCTTTAGCAATGGAGCACAGGAAACATGATTGATGTAGCTCAGATGAAATTGCTCCAACAGAGATTTTAGCTTTGGGGAATCACAGGGAAACTGAATCTCCTCTGTGTGCACAAAAGTCTTTCCTACCTCTCTGTTTAAATAACAATATTAACTGAGACAATCTAAATTTATAATTATTCACTCCAAAGAACTTTTGTCATTTCTTAATGTCTTCCAAACATTCACACTTCTAAACCAGGACCTAGCTCATCAATATTTTCTTTACTTTGTTGTGCTTTCTCCAGAAAGTTAAACAGATAATTGTGGTAGCAGGGGCTAGAAATAACCCACACTGTACAGTTAACATTGCTCAGAGATGGGCTTTGTCCCACAGTAGTACAGGGACACTTGCATGATGCTGTCTCTGAAATATTCCGTTCTGTTTGTGCAGGAGGCTCATTAACCCCACTTTTCTAACCTGGCTATATGATCTCCTGTGCCAGTGTTATTCCCAGATCATTTCTCATTGTCTGGAGCATATATGGCCTAATTCAAGTAAGATAATATTATCTCAAAGGAGAAAGGGCTAATGCAAAATCTTTTAATGTCTGTTCACGTCAATGAACCTTGTGTCCTAATAATAGTAACAGAAATCCAGCTGAGGGGAGATCTGAAAAAGAAATGGAGTGATTCAAACAGAAAAGCACGTACTTTTTATGAGTCATTTGGAATATATATGTGAATATTACTCTAAGGCTTTAGGAAAGAGACTTCTAAAATGTATGTGAAAGCAAAATATATCTGAAAACACCTCCAGGAGACCGGCAGAGGAAGAGGATTAATTAGATGGGATTTCATTGTAGGGTAATAATGAAAAACTTGAAAACAGGTCAACAGTAAGTGTAGCATCATACCTGTAACCTCTTGCTACTAGTCTATAAACTGAGCATGGAGCATTTTAATTTACTGGGGAGATTTTTCAAAAGTAGGAATTATTACTGCATGATTTGGGACAGCAGGATTGTGATTGTGACAGATAGCTATCACTGTGCATCTCTGCCAGTGCAGTCTTGTCTCAGATTAAACACAGTCTTTATGGACTCCGTATCATTGCAGCATTTTAAAATGTGCTGTATCTACCAAGTAAAACATGTGAAAAAATCATAATTGTTTGTTTAAACGCTGTTGTATTATTAAAGCCTGTGAGCCACCATAACCACCCTGCATTGCAGACAGTCTGAGAGGAGCAATTGATCAGAGGCTTTAAAAATATGTTGATGCCTGTAGTTACCAATTTATCATAGCTACCTCCTGCTCTTTTTTTTGTAGTGAAATGAATGATGAACTGATTCTAAATCATCAATTCCTATAAAATATATACCTTCAAGCAGGAACATGCTAAAGGATTTATAAAGAGCACAGGGGGCCTGGATACATTGTCTTGTTTGACATTGTTTAGGCAAGAAACCTTAAATACCCAAACTGATTGATTTATATGTTTCATCAAAGCTTGATTTAATTTATCAAGGAGATATTGCCAGTTTGCATTCATCAACAGATGAAGTCAGATTAGAATCGAGATGCTGGCTCAAACCTTGTTTTTGTGTTGCATTCAATGTACTTCCTATTCTCTTCAATTAGTTTTAAAGGCACAGGTGTGAGATCCTTCTTTTTATAAATGTTTTCTGAAATGTTTACGTGAACAAGACAATAATGTCACCTACTCTGTGTCTATGCAGGACTTGCACAAGTGGTGAAGTTCTGGATTGGTTAGTTTTTAGATCTCATTACTAAAGCAGTGATGTTTTCATAGTCCTGGTGAAGCCTGCTGAACCTTTCTGCAAGCTGAATTAAGGTGAAATCTGAGGATTTTCACAGCAGGTGTGAGACCTATTTCCTACTATGCATATGGCCTGAGATATGCAGCTCAGGACATAAGTAGGAATTGTGCATCTAAATTCCACAGCAAGCTTTAAAAGTGTATAGCATTTATATTCCTGACCCTTCTTCTTTAAGCTAATATTTCTTCTTTGTTTGACCTCTAAGCCCTTCTGTTCTTTAGGGCAGTAACTTTCTATCAGCAGCCATGAAATCCTTCCTCATTCTGCCCCTACTCCCCTATAATTGAACCTGAATCTTTGTCAGCTGGGGATCAGTTCAGGAAACCCTTGCTAGGGAAAGGGACACAGTTCCTACTCTTCTATCAGATATGGGTGATATTTCTACAGATACCTTTCAGATGAAAGCCTCATGCAGCTCTGATCTTCCTTTCCAGTCACTGCAGTCAGTCAGCAGTATTGTATGTCTGCAAAATAAGATGTCCAAACATAGACAGGTTTCTAAGTCAGCCTAATTTTCAGCACCTGTGTTTTCCACTGATTGTAATGAAATTTTTTAAGAGCTGTGCTCTTACGAAATTTCATTCCACTTTCCATGAAGTGTATCCATAAGTGCAAAGTTGCATAATTCTGACCCTAATTTCAGACTGATTTAAAAATGCAGTTCTGCTCTTTCTTCAACTTTATTGGCAAAATACCTTTCTGAGCTCTGCTTGCTTGCCTTTTCATACATAATTAAATATAAGGAAAAATAATTAGTGGATAAAATACTTTAATGCAAAGATGTCACATCTGTTAGATAAGGGGACAGTGAAATTTGAAGCATTATCTGTGAGCTGAATGCCAATGTTCAGTGGTTCTGATGTAATTAAACAGTACATTACTCAGTCTAGCCAGGAACATAGCAATACAGAAAAAGTGTTTAGAAGAGGCTGTATTGTTATTACAGAAACTGATTGAACAAAGATTTGAGTATGAGCTTCATATTAAGGATATGTTTAGTTCTTCCTGAGCTCTAAATTAAGCATACATTTAATTCTTCTTCCTACTGCAAAACACGTTAAAGAGAGCATATGCATACTTGCCTTGCAGAATATGTTAATGATATTCAGAGAAGAAACTTACAGGGACCACTTCATTGAGAAAGTATCATAATCTTTAATATATCTATTTTTGCAATCCTTCTGTGACAGAAAAACCTGCTATTAACTTAAATTTTTAGGAGAAAAAGCTACAAAGCTCATGAAATTACCCAAACAATTTTGATGATATGAATGCACCTAATGCACTTGCACAATTTGGTGAATGTCATTAAAAACACTGAATTGTTTTCAGAAATATGGGCCAAAAGTTTTCATTCTGAAAGGTGCTTTGTGATGGTCCCAATGATCTCAATAGCAGACACATGGCAAAGCAGCTGAGCTTTTCCCTTTGAACAAATCTGAAGTGAAACTCATACTTCCTGATGCAGAGCAGGACACCTTAACTGTGCATCTAATGTATCTGTGCTTACCAAAGTTATGGTAAACAAAACACTCTTAACATCTGAAATTTGCAGTTTTGACTACTACCAAAGCGTTCTTCACATACTGTCAGGTGCTTTCATGTCAGTCTGGATTCAGTCCAGAAAAACGTGAAAAAAACACATAAAATTATACACAGATTAATTCATTACATTGCCAAAGTATTTTAAAATCCACTTAAACTGGTATTATAAGATATAGTTGGTTTTTTTCATTGAAAGAAAAAGAGATTAAAATAATTTAAAAGCTTTTGGGAGAACAATGGGTACCATTTGTTTAAAAATGCAGTATTACAGCTGATGATTCAACGTTGTTTCTAGTGCTGAAGAAATTTAATAACATAAAAATAAGTTAGTGAGAGTTTCAAAAGTGCTGTGATCCTGTAGTCAAAATGGATAGGGAAAAAAAACATAGAGAGAAAATCTTGATTAATGAGGTAAACTAAATTAGATGAGGTCTGTTAATGAATTAATTCCGAACTCCTACCTTCCTAAATCTGGCTTAAAAATCCTTTTACAAATCATTCTTACACTATAGTTTAAAGCAATTAAAGTTTCAGAGATGAGAATATAGTCCTTTGGCTGAAAATTCTTAGGAATTTACTTTAAATTTCCAGCATCACAACATGGTGCACTTTCCAATTTTGTTCTTGATTCCAAGAAACCTGCCAGAGGGCAGGAAAATACATCTGACTTCCATTAGCCTTTTCAGTAGGACTGTCATAAATTTCTTTCCTATCCTCAGGATACATCAACAGGAAGACAAACCACTGTATGCACAAAGTAAAACTAATCTGTTACATAGACGAAAGGTAATTTTGTTTCAGTTCATTTGTCTGTGTGCATAATTTATTATGTTACAGACCAATGAGTCTGGCAGGGCAGAAAAAGAAAAGAGTTGACTAAAAATGATACAAACTGTGTTCTAAAAGCAGCTAAAAGTTTTAATATCCTAATGAGCTTGTTTAATCCAGGTAGATGACTGTGCTCTTTAATAAACCAATTGAAAAATAAATTGCATTTGCAAAAGCCTACTTGCACAAAGCCACATAGAAGAGGATTATATTCCAAGGAAAATATGTAAAGCATATTGGAATAAGAACAGCGATGATAAGAATATAATAAAGCAAAATAATAATATTGGGAGTAAATACAAAAAGCTTTGTGATGAAACATTGATTATAGAGCCCAGAAAGATGATCGAAATGGCCGTCTCCAGGGTTACTGTTTCTTTCCATGAAGTTTACTTTAGGGCTGGGAAATATTTAGTTTTGAGAACTGAGAAGGACTGAGAGCGCAGCAAAAGGATTAATACACGTTAGGAGAAATGTATGGCTAAACAAGCAAAAGCACTTGATGCAGCCTTTCTAGTTAATATTATTGTGACAATACTTACAAATCCTGTCAATCTAAGTGCTGTGATTAGATTAGTTTTGCTCAAGAAAAACATAGATGAAATAAAGCAGGAATTGCAAAAGTGATTTTGTGGGAATAGAATTTCTATCTTCACAGAAATACCCCATGCCCCAATTGAGATTTCACTGGGGAAAAGGGTCTGGGGAAGGTTTGGTAATATGTAATGGAAATGTGTAATAAAGCTTATTTGATTTTTCATTTAAAACCAGATTCTAGGCATACACTCTGCAGATTTTATATGTAACATTGAATGCTAAAAGAGCTTATATTTTTTCTTTACATTTTCAAATTCATTGAAGAATACCACAATTTCCCCTCTTCCTCCCCTGAGTTTTTTTTAGTCTTGGTCAGAAGAAATGTACATGTCATTAACCCAAAACCCTCCAGACACGTTTGTAATAGTCCTGCTCAGCCCTTCCCTTTTGAAAATTAGGAAGATGAGACAGAGGAAGGATGTGTGTGAGGCTGGGTTACACACACAATGGATCAATGGCAGAAACAGAAGCAGAGCTCGAAAATCTGAATCCAGGTCCAGTGCTACATTACTGCATGAAAACTGATGTGAACAAGGAAAACAACTTGCTCTCATATCGTAATAGTGCATAAGGTCCACAACTTTCTGCTGTTCCCTCTGCTGTGCTTCAACTGCAACCTGTTCAGAAAAGGAATGTCCTCTTTCAAACTTTCTCCTGGAGCAGTTCACATGCTGAGCTCCATCAAATGTTTTTAAGCAAGTCAGTGGTATTGACTCCAGACGCATTTTGTTTTCAAACAAAAAGGGACACACTCTTACTGCATATACATGATGAAAGCAATGTCTTACACTGCAGCTAAGCAAAAGAAAGCATCTATCTTTTATGGAAATATATTGATATACATGACAAATTCGAGCAATATCTGTTTTTAAAAGTCAACCCAAGTTTCAGTCTTGACTATTTAAAACACCTAAACTCTCATTAAAATGTCTATTCCTAGTTTAAAAAAATTAAAAGAGAATTAAAAAAATTCAGAATTCAACAGTTTCACGTTATTTACTGCAATTACTTAATGGTCTTCCACTAATAAGAAAAAAACCAAAAACAAACCAAGAGCAAAAATAAAACCCACTTCAAACTAAAAAAAAACCAAAAAACAAACCCTATATTTATTAAAATATCTCAAAAAATAAATTACTACCAGATAAGAGATGGCCAGTGAGGTGGAACAGAATATAGTTTCAATGACAGGTTCTTAATCTGTTTCTTTACGTATTAAAACTGCTGCTGGTTCTCCTGGACACCTTAGCACCAAGAAACATTATTATGACTCTTACTTCTATCTGAAACCATGCCAAAAAGACCATCAGCTTCAGTAACTCAGAATGCAGCTGGGGATAGGTAATAGAGTGAAAGCATCTTTGCAGACAGACATATGCTCTCCCTCAGCACATCATGAACTTGAGTGCTGAATAGATGCTGTACACTGAAGCTAATAAGCTTTCCTAAAACTGAAGGTGTCTTACTTCAGGCTCACCTGTGTGCCACTTCCCTAAAGATGATTTCCACTGCTATTTCAGATGTTTAAAGTATAGGCAACCTAGCAGCTGTCTGGAAAAAAAACAAAAAACAAAAAACAAAAAACAAACAAGTGGAGGATACAAAGAAGCAACTTTAACCTCAGTTGCTTGAATGGGAGCCACTGGAATGGCAAGAGAAACTCATCTTGTGCTGTTCCATGGACCAGTAAATGGCCAAGGTTTTGCATTCACTACAATTTAAATAAAGAGAAAGAATCTTGCTGGAAATTAAATCACAGTCAGACTAAAATGTGACCAATATATGCAGGGGTAGCTAAATGAAGGCAACATAACAGTTGTGTTTGTTTAAAGGCTGCAGGAATGCCAAAGGAAATCCATTTGTCCCCAGGCAGGTCAAGAACTTCTAAAGAACTTTTGCACTTTTTCTTCGTGTGTAGGGTTTGCATGACTTTGTGTAATTACTGCAGCATCCAGAAAGAATAAACTTTCAAAGAACTCCCTCACCAACATTTTTTAACTGGTTCAAGGCACTAAAGCTGATAATTATTGTACAGATACATAGTAGCTACATTTCACAATGCTTAGTGTGCTAGGCAGCAGAGACGATCACCACTTTCTGTTTTTCTGCCTAGCTTAGACAGTAGTGATTGTCTTCTAGTCCAGAGCTATCCAGCCTTGTGTTGGAGTTGCAAGTTCCACATGTAACACAGCAATTTAACCACCAGACTGTGGATATTGGTGTGAGATGGGAGTTGCAGTTGTTCCAATTACAAAGACATAAATACTGCTCAATGTGTCAAGTTTTCAATATACAAGATGAAACAGATCACTGAGATGTCAGGTCATGACAAAAATCTTTCTCCTGAAAAAGAGCCTTGAACTTCTCTTTCCAAAGTTAGGAATAGAAAAATATAGAGTTCTTTGACTCAGAAGTTTGGTACAGAGTTGATTATTTACACTTCTTAATTTTGCCCTTTCATAAAGTTATCCTGTACTCATAAGATTCTGTTAAAATGTTCAGTGCCTTCCACTACAGAGATGGATGCATTTCACAGGTGAGTGAAATGATCACCACATGCAATATCTGTAGAGCACTTATTGAACTTCTGTAAGCTTTATTATCACTGACTCAGTCTGTGTAAGAGGAAAAAGGGCATCCAAATGATACTTAAGATGGAATAAGAAGCCCTTCATAAAGCCATTAAGAAATTAATAATTACAGGAAGACAGATGTAATTACACCCAGAAGATCAATGCAGCTTTTAATGAAGAAGAATTTCAAGACCCTAAATACAAATTGAGATAAGAAACTTCTGAGGTTCTCTCACATACCCCCTGCTACCTAAATGTGGCCAGGGAACAAAAGAATCCTGATTTTGTTACATAAAACTAAGTGATTCTGAGATCCTGCTGAAAACACTGAGGAAGATGGTTTGAGCTGCAAAACCTTGTTGTCTTTGTTATATGATTATGCTTGATGTTTACAAATGTTCCTAGTAAGAGAAAGCCTTTAGCGTACTCACTGTAAATAGGGCAAATGATATGAAAAGTTGCCTCCTGATCAGAATGGTTTCTGTTTTTCAGGAGAGGTGAAAAACCATCTTTAGAAAAAGGCAAACAAAATTAAAATGTTTTTGTCAATGAACTCTGGAAAGCAAATTCTTTCTTAACCTTCTCTTTCTATCCCTCCATCAATGTCCTTTACTTATGACTCAAATCCCTTATGTTTGCACACCATCAAGAGAAGTAAAAAATAAGTTTATACTTGTAACATATCTCCAGTAGGTACAAAACTTAATTAAAAGTAACATTTTGTCTGATGAATGGGGGAGTTGGAGGAAAAAAAATAATCAAGCTGGTCTTAGCACAAAACAGACATTGAAGAATAGCTGCAGCTAAAACATTGCAGCACACACTGAGGAGAAAAATTCTTCACTCACCAAGAAGGGTGGGAGCCAGCTCTGCTCCAGATTTGCAGCTGTTACAACTCTGCAAGCTTTGCAGGAAACATGTCAGTTTGTACCAGCCAAAGATTTAGGGTACAATGAAGCACAGTTCAAGGAATTTCCTGGTCATTATATGTTTGAAGTTTGTTTCCAGAACTCATCAGAGAAGTTCATTTGTTGTGATGACAAAAATAAAACCCTCTTCCAAGGAGAAAGCAAATCCTCAATTATCAAACTACTGGCTTCAGCAGTGCTTTCTGAGAACTCAGGTAAAAGGACAACCTCTTAAGAGATTTTGAGGATTAGTGGGGATTTAATAGGAAAGGCACTGTAGACAGCAACTTCTGTCAGTAATTTGAACACTTGGATGGTCTGATTCAACAGGATGGAAGAGAATTTGACCCTAAAAAAAAAAAAAAAAGAGAAATTTTCCCACAACAGAATAACAACCTTATGAAACAACAAGTCCCAACTCCTTTTCATAATCAATATATATACACAAATATTTCTCCCTCTACTTCAAATCATAGTTACAATATTACTTCTGCATATAAATTTGTCAGTTGATAAACATTACAGACAATATGTTTTTAATACACCAAGAATTTGACTATGGGGTTCAGCTTGGTAAAACTCCCTATTCTTAAAGTGAGAATATGCTTGACTGGAAAAGAGAAGGATTGCTTTGCACTGTATCACATGCAGCCGCAAGGTGCATAGAAAGAGGTGTGGAATGTCTATCTGGGAAAAAGGATCTCTGGGATCTTGCCTGGTCCCATAAAAAGTCTTACTCGATATAGGTTTAGCCCTTACCTAGATAAGATGATTATTGATAAGAATTTGAAATGATGTAGGAGAGATGTAGAAGACAAAGCAATTTATTCCAACTCACCTATATGAGTGTCTTCCTAGTGGTGGATTCTTTGCATTTCATTTTGGGAGAGGCTGTTGCCTGGCCATGGGTTTTCAAACAGGATCAGCAGAAGTTTGTCTACCATAAATTAATTGTTATCAGATTTGAGAGTTTCCTGTCTATAGTATTATTTGGTGGGGACGGGGAGGGATTAAACCCAGGAATAAAGCTTACTATGTGGCTTTCCTTCTGAGCATAGAGTAAGAAAAAGATATTTTAGATTTTAAATAATGTTTTGTGTGCTACAGAAGAAATGGTTTTGTGTTTATTTCAGAAACAGCTCTCCACAATTACATGTTAACAGGGCTGATTTTTATTTTTGATTTTTTGATATGGCTATTAGATGAAAAGTCAATTATTCATTTCAGCATGTCCTCAGCACTTTTTCTAGGGTAATGAATGTACTTCACAAGATACGAACTTCAATGACAAGATGTCTTGGGGGGACAGAGGGGATTGGTTTTTATTGGTTTTTTTGAGGGTGTATATTTTTTGTTTTGTTTTTTTTTTTAAAAAAAACCATTTCTGTTATATGAGACACAAAAGAAATGTGAGCATCTCATCATGCTGTTACACTTCGCTGTCATAAAGCTCCCTGACATGTTTCTGTGAAGTAGGTGGGAAGTCCAGGAACACTAAATTTACAAGCACCTTTGTCTTCATTAGTTCTCAATTTATTTTACCACAGAGACATAGCAAAAATGAGGAAACTTCATTTAAATTCACACCAGTACCCAGCCACACAGAATTGCAATGAACCTTGGGTCCCCCAAACAGTCAATATCCAACAAAATCTGTTACCATCACTGAAGACAGGGTCCTACAGAACAACCAAATTTTATCTATGTATAGTCTTGGCAGTCTTCCTACTGTGCCAGACTTCCCAGTAGCTCCATATGAATCCCTAGACTCTCAGCCAAGAGAGACAAGCAGAAGTCTCTGTGAGCCTACCATCTTCTTCAATAGGGACTGACATTGGTTGACCTGCCTTCATTAATGCAACTGAAGTTGCAAGGCCATCTGTGTGAGGTTTCCCATAACCTGGGCAAAGTTGGAAAGGTATTTCAAGTACGTCCACGTTGTTCTTATCTATAGCCTTAATAAAGCACTGGCCTGTAGCAGCTGAAATGATTTTGAGAAACATTTGAGTCTGTTAGAGATAGTGTTCTAGGACTTCATTTTTTTGCTAAAGAAATATGATTTAAATGTGCAAATCATGAGTTGTGGTGGCCTTAACAGGCTTTTACCTTAACAGTGCCTTAACAGACACTTTACAAAGATTAATCTGCACTACTAGTAACACTTTCATTTACTTGAGAACAGAAGTCATTCTATTGACAGGTATTATTAACCATGCACAGGCCTAAAAAAAGTTATATAGATTCAACAGAAGAAATTTCTTTGCCTATGAAGAATTTTTGATTTTTTCATTTCTATCAGAAATTTGTATGAGCATCTCTTTACCTTTCCCCTCACCAAAATGTTCAGGATATAATAAGATTTCTCTTAACTCATTTCCAAAGCAGTAATGTATTCCTCCATGCCACATACCTTAAATGTGTCCATCAATGGATGACAAAACAATTTTGATTCCTCATCAACCAAAACATTATCTTGCCTCTGCTTTTCTTTCTCCCTCTTTCTCTAATGCCCCTCTCCCACTCAGCACCGTACATTAGAAAGAGCACTTTGGGAACAACGGAATTCATCAGTCAAGCTATCTACTGTCTTCGTAACTCATTCCCCTTGCCACTCGCTATTGAGTCATGGAGCAGAAGGTGAGTGTCTGATCTTGAAGGTAGGACAATAGTACAATATATTACTATGAGGCACTGGAAAGAAGGTTACAACCTGCTTCATACAAAATTAAATTAGCAATCACAGAGCAAGTTCACATTAACTCCTATAGATGCTGGAATCCTTTCAATCTATTTTTGTTTCATCTCTTTCCTCTGACAACTTTTTAACTAATCACAACATTAGATTAGTTCTGTTAAAACAGTAGGCTATCAATTTTTCTTCAGTGCCTGGGGAAAGAAATTTAAAGATTCGCAGATGTTTCATGGAAATCACCAAAAAAGACTCACATGAGAAGCAACCGTGACAGTAACTAAATCATCTACCAAAGTGTTTCTATTATATTGCTGCCTGAGCATTTTTAGATCATGTGACGTTTTGTATTTGTTCAGTAGGAAATATGAATAGACTTAAGCAGACAGGTTCCACCTGTTCATGCCTTTAAAGGCAGAGCTGTACCAAGTTAAAGTTAATACTCGATAGCTCTGATTTTAATGCTAGTGAATGCCAGGAGGGAATAGGATGCCTTCTCCTGTTGGAGATTTTCAGCTGAATCCTTAGAGCAGGACCAGATGCTGATTAAATGCTTTGGTAAAGTAGAAAGTGAAATTTTTGTTCCTTCAAACGTTCTGAATTATCAACATTTTACTACTCTAATATTTGGAAAACAAAAATAAACTTTTCTTTCTTTTCGTATTTGTGTAGATACATATGAATGTGGGTACAAAAAAATTTAAGCGTCTGATAAATACATATGTAGAAAGGTACGTTTGGAAATGATGAAACAGTGTTACCAAAAAAAATATTAAACATTCTGATATTCCCAAATCTAGACACCACTTAAATTTGCTGTGCAAATATCTGGCCTTTTGAGGCATTTTAACATTTAACTGTCATCCCTCGTTGCAAAACTTTATCAGCTTGCAGTTTTAACCTGATTTTCTAATGCCACCATTTTTTCCTGATGAGTCAGGAACCATCCGGAAGAAAATCCATGTTTCAGAGCTTGGTAGAGATCATTTCTTGTGCATGGATTTGTGTCATGTATTTATGTTAACATTACCAACATATGAGCCACTTTCCATAAAGCTCAGGTTTCAGAAGTTCATAGGGGGCATTGCTGAATAATTGAACCCATAGCCTCCTTTTGTCAATCAAAAATGTTCTTTGCTCTATCTTCATATTTGTTGTGGCCATAATGAGAAAATAAAGTTGGAGTTGCATCCTCTGTGCAAATGGTACATATTTGGTGGGTCAGATCCTGTTACATGAGATGCTTATTGCTTTATTAATTTCACTTGTGTCATGTCATTAACTAAAGTGCAAGATCTTCACTTTTAAGGAGTCTGTTTGGAAAATGATGTGTCATGGTTAAGGCACTGGAAAAAAAAAAAAAAAAAGAGATATTTGTTTCCTACCTTCCATTTAACAAATTCTTCGTGGAGCAAAAATGAATTCAAATTACCGTGTTGGTGGGTGTCTGAGAGCTTTGTCTTAGGTTTGATGAAGAGCAGTCAGACTGTCATCCAAGAACCCCTTCTTAAACCTGAGGTCAGAATCTGGAAAGCACTTTGCATGTATGGTTTAAGAAAGCAGTGAGAGAAATTCCATGCAAAACTTGACCCAAACTCTTTTGCAAGGTAGCTGACACATAGCTGAATTTAGACTTGCAACTTCTAGAAATTGGCATTGAAACAATGCATGAAAAAAGTGCTGACTGCTGCCCACTCTGCCTTTCTACAAGACTCCATCACCCTCCTACCTGAGACAGTAGAACACATTGTGTGTCCATTCCTGAGCCATTGTAATTTAAACTTGATGTACTCTCTTCAGCGTCCACCGGTACAAATCTGTGGAGGTTACATCCATCCCTCCAATGGACAGTGCAGGGTTCAGAGAGCCAGCTCAAGAATTGCCAGGAGTGGCAGCAAAAGCAAATGTTACCCTTCTGGGCTAAAAGCTGATGTGAGTCCTCTTCTGTCTTGGAAAGCAGTGAGGAGGAAGAAAGGAGGGCTGAGAGGCAGTCCAGGAGTAAGAGACAGAGAGAGCCTTGTTGCCTGTTTTGGCAGCTGTCCTGAATGGGATGAGTGAGATGGTGAAATGCCACATTCAGCACAGCCATGGGTCTACATGCTTGAATCCCACTCAGCACAGAGTGGGGATTTCCAAAGGTGTGCCACAGTAGTAGAATCACCACTGCCTCAACAGCTCATCCTGATGCCTAAGGAGCCTTCACCGGCTGTGCTGCCACCTCATCCTTCATGCTATGTTTTTAGGGCATGTCATAGCATAGCTAGCTTTAAAGTAGCTAACAAATACTGCAAGATTGGTAAGTGAGGTAGCAAGACCCTGGCAGAGAAGCTCCAGCAAAATAGCATCTTTCTCCTCAGTTCCTGAAGCTGCAGCTGGCCTGGGCATGGCAGCACTTCCCTGCTGAAGCTGCAGAGCAGGCAGAGAAGGAATTTAACTCCTTTGGTTATAAGATGTAAATGAATATAAACCTTTCACTCATTCAAGCTACCTTGGTAGCTTATGTTCCTAGGCAACTATGGTTTTGGGGGAATTTCGAAACTCTTTTGATTCTGTCTCCTAAGGCATAGACTGAGAACTGATAATTTCAGTTTCCTACTGAATATTTATCACTATTTTCTACGTAGTGCTGTCTACTGCTTGGTACAACTGGTCCTAAGTTCAGTGATGAGTTTTATGCATTACCACTACTACAAACTATGCTTTAGCTACACTAATGATGAGTTCACAGTGATAGAAAGTGGATATTTTCAGCTAAATTATAATAAATTCAATAAATCTAAACCTGGATAATCTACCGTGCATTCAATTACAATGCTCATCTGCCATGAAAAGCAAATATGAAAACCTTATTGAAAAGAACCCCCTATCTCCCCCCCAAGGAAAATCAAGCTGTCATTCCAAGGAGATTGCTCCTCCTTTCCTCCTCCCCCACCCAGCACTGTTAGCTAACAGCAGAGAGAACACATAAGAATTCAAACTAGATCTTCCTTGGAGGGATGCAAAGGACAATCCAATGAATAATGCTGTGGGAGTGATTTGTAGCTTCCCCCAAAGCGTGAGCTGATTTGTTATGAATAGAACTCAGCCTGCTGCTCTGTTGAAAGCCAAATCTATGTGACTGATTTTCTTTTAATGCATTTGTGGTAAAGAATAATTCTGGATTTGATTGTGTGACCGATCACTCTGACACATGCAGCTGATATTCTACCTGTGCAATCATAATTCTACACGTACTGACAAAAGAAAAGTAAAAAAAGACCCATATCTTAGCTGACTGTTTTACTTTCCCACATCACTAGTGCAAAGGCCATCTTATTGAAATTATTTAAAGACACAGCAGTTAAAAAGAAGCATTTTGGGTAGTCATTTTAAAGTTGTATTTACAGTGTGGTTTAAAAGTAGAGCACAGACAGGTTTTGACTAGACACACATCACCCAGTGGAAAGGTAAAGCTTGGTAAAAATGTCTGACATTCCATAATTGATTTTCAAATGTTCTTAAGTTTTAAAAAAACTTGTAGTTTTCCTTGAGTAACTAAATATTAAATGATATCAAGTCTTCCATTTCAAGGCAGAAATATAAGGGCAGCGCAGTCTTTGTAGGACTGCAGGAATTAAATCCTGATATAAGAAGTAATTTCTATTCAGAATGTTTGAACTTAAGTCTCGGGATCTGAGTGCAAATTATTTAGCACAATATAGTGAAAATAATCCTTATATTGTCCCTATCTCTGCTGGCTTGCTTCTGCAGATGGCTGTTTCTTAACTGAAACAGCCCTTTTATGCAGTGACTTCTGTGGCCAGAGGCAAGATCCAGAATAAGGTGGTTTAAGGTATGAGTTTTCCTGCCATGGGTTTGGCCCACAATGGAGGAATATTGCTGAGTTCCCATTTTGCAGGGCACAGTTATTTCATAGTTATGTTTCCTCTGCTGAATGGAAAAAAACCTACTGGAAATAGCTTGTGCTTTTAGACTCCTGGGAGAAATTACATTGGATAACTCACCCAAAGGATGACTCATGGCTGGAGGAGGAAGTCTTTAAACAGATACAATGGTTATAGATAAAGAATACAGCATAATATCTCTCCTTCCCATATTCTATGCATTAAACAGAGATGATATATTGTTTGTTTTGTTTTTTTCCCTGAGGAATATCATTCAACCTGGTTCTGGGCTATCACTCTGTCTGGTTTCGGCCCATCAGGGAACAAAAGACAATGATTAGCCTCAAGTGCCGAAGACTTAAGGATTGCTAAAGGGCAGGGAGGGCTTAATTGCCGCTTAAGGTTCAGGACAAAACAGACCAGGCTACTCGGCTTGGGGAAGAAAAAGAGAAAACAATTTAATACCAACTAAAACACAAAACCCCAAAAACCAGAACCAAAACAAAACAACACAGAATGGTACAGAGATGAAGAGTCCGACCAGCCCTTTAAGACCACCTGCTCCCCACCCCTCTCCTCTTCCCGGGCTCAGAGCCCTGATCCCGGTGTTTTATACCTCCGTCCCCCCTGAACGGCCCAGGGGGGCAGGGAGTGGGGGTTTCAGTCAGTCCGTTCCTGGTGGCTTCTGCCGTTTGTCTCACCTCAGGGCAAGTGGGTTCTGCACCAGTCCTCCTTGCAAGTCCATGAGGTACCACACACACATGGCAGCCCTGTACGGGCTGCACGGACGCACATTTGTCCCAAAGCCCTGCACGGGCTGTACCGATGCTCATTTGTCCCAAAAGTTGCTGCTCCTCTCTGCCTCTCGTGTGGGGCTGCTCTGCGGTGCACAGGCTCTCCAGCATGTCCTGTGCCATGACCGCCTCCCCCACACAGTCTCTGGCCCGTCCGGGCACACTCACATGAAGTTGCTGCTGCTGATCCATAGGTTGCAGGGGTACCGGCTGCACTCTCACCACGGCTTGCAGAGGGGTCTCTGGTCTGATGCTCCATCCTTCCTCCTTCTCCGACTGTGGGGTCCGCATGGTCGCCTCCATCTTGTATCACTCTTACACCTCCTGCCTGGCACCTCAAATTCCCGTCCCTAAATAGTGATCGCAGAGGCGCCAGATTGGCCCAGCCGGGCCAGGGGGTGGGTCTCAACCCAGGAGTCGGGGGAGAGTCTAAAAAACTTTTACCGGGTCTTCACTGCAACCCGCTCCCCCTGTTACTAAGCAAAAGCAACTCCTTGCTAAACCATGACACACTCTCACAAATCAGAGATAAAACCCAGGGAAAAATGTAGCCACTAAAATTGTCCACAAATGATTAGTGACCAAATCTTAGCAATGTTGGGTCCATACTGTGTTCAGATACTCATGCTCAGAGAAAAGTCGGTCAGCCACACCTTTATCTTAGGAAACTCTTTCTTGTACATCTATTTCATTCCTGTTTACTGTGTCACTACTACCTGAAAGAATTACCCAGAACATCCTGAAACTCCTCCTCCCTCAATCATTTATGTGGATTACTCTGGTATTAATCATTTGAGAGAAAGCCACTTTCATCTGACAGTGCTATTTTAACCATATTGTTTCTGATTTTTAAGGAGGGACTGTTGTCATGAGGGTTACATGGGCATCGTGTGCAAACAGCAAGTGATTGCTCACTATGCTTTTGGAACAAATCTACAAAGGATGGTAACATGAAGTTGTACTGATCTGTGAACAAAGACTATAATTGTAATTTTCCAGGGATATGTTTCTATTGACTCAAAGGTGTAAGCAAAGCATTTACATTTCATCTAAGTTAGTTAATGGCAAATTTCAGCTACTGCTGAAAATGTTGCTGGGAGCTGATTTTACACAGCCCACTGCATTGCCTCTGGCTGTGAACTCAGAATGTTCATTCACGCTCAAGTCCACTAGCATATTCATAGTTTAGGCAAATATTTCCTAGTAATTTCAAAGACATTCAGATCTCCAAACAACTTTTGAGTTTTGACTCACAGACAATTATGTGGATGAGGCCAGAATTGGATGTCATTGTTTCTCACATTATCAGGTACCCATTTGTCTGTTGAGCAGACAAATGGTTAATTGGTGATAAGTGGGTGAGGTGTAACTAGAACGATGTAATCAACACTTACTAATTTTTTTTAAGAGGCATTAATCCCCGTGATTCATAAAAAATAGAGGGGAACTGGCAAAGTTTAAGTGATTGAAAATGATGCCCATGGCCTTCTGCAAAATCTGATTACAGCTCAAATGATCGATGGGTTGCCATTAGCAGAAGGAAAATAAAAAGTTCAGAAACTGAGCCAAGTAAATCAAGAAAGACCTTTCGAGTTTACAATGAGCACTTCAACATGATTCAAAAAGTGTTTTAACCAAGATTTCATTGTCTGTAAATATATGTTGCCTTCAGAATATGAACTATTCATTTCCACAAGTTCCTTTTGAGCCAGGCTTTCATTTGGCATGAAAAGATGCCCAACTTTCCCTGCCAGCTTTTCAAGGCTTTCTTTGATTTACTTCAATGACATTGGCAGATGTAAGTTTCTGTATCTGAGGTATGGCAGAAACTCCTCTTTTGAGCTATAGGTGGGTGAGATGCATAGAACTTTGAAGCTTTCACAGTGCATTTGCTGAATTATATTTTTAATATCTGGAATTATCCTTTTTTTTTCTTAAACAGAAAAACTATTTTCAGATTCACTAAATTATGCTACGAATTCCCATCATGACTATCAAACTCACTCTGATGCTAAATATAAAGCAAGGTGAAAAATAGCTGAAAATAAAATAGTACCGACCTTATAAGCAGTAGTGTAACAGATGTGACTAGTTCACTGACTCAACTGAGAAAGCTGCTTTCATGTTGGCACATATTTAACATTTTTTTTTAAATTTAAAATTAAGGAGTAGGATTTTTTATTTTATTCCAGTTGAAATACTTCATTAAACTTTCAAATGTGTAACTTTCTCTTTTTTTGAGACATGTTCCATTCTGAAAATAAAAGTCTTTTGATTCAAAATGTGCTCATTTTGTTTGACAAGAAAAATATTGTTTTCATTTACTGAGAGAAGCGGGACATCCTGCCAGTCATGCTACTCAGAAAAGAAACAGTCTCAGGCAAAATTACAGCTCATATATGAATGTTTGTCCTAGCCTCAAATCAAGACCCAGCTGTACCATCTTGTATCTCATGCTTTTTCTCTCAAGAGCTCTGAAGTGAAATCTCATCTCTGACAGAGACTACCTGTGCAAACCAGGGCCAATCTTGGTCTCTTAATACAGAAGAAATTATGTGCAATTTAAAAAGACTCTATCTTCAGAGTTATACTGAATGCCATTTCCTTGGAATTTTTTCACCTGAGATCAGAAAACTTTTTACATCGGCTTTTTGCTTACAGCCAGAACTCCTCTACGGTGTCACAGAGGAGATCAGAACAGTTCTCTAGTAAATTTTTAACATATTTGAGTCTACTGCCAAAGCCCAGACAATGTTGTTCCAGTTTTTACCCTGAATATGCTGGACATACGTGAAAAATCTTGAAAGCACATGTATCTCCAAGGTAGCATTTGAGAGTTTTAAAATTAAAACAAATCATGTACAGCAAACAGAAAACAACCTCTCCATTTGGTCAGCCTCACCTCCATCCCTGGACAAATGATGTGAAAACTTATCCTAAGTGCTGTCTCCAGGTATGTAAAGGACAAGAGGGTCATT